>CM060868.1:4504053-4959360 GCA_030737845.1 Acorus calamus | reverse complement strand
TAGCATAAATATCAAACCATCAAATTTGAGGAATTGACAGAGCTGATTTTCTAGCAGAAAAGTGGGCCTGATGTGGATGGATTATATTGACAAGTGGGTGTAGCCACTACAAAGTATTATAACAACTGATAGGGAGCTAGCTATAACCAAAGGAGGTACCATACAACATAAAGCTTAGCCATCTATCCTACTCAGCCGAACAAAAAAAATCAATCCAAGAAATTCTCTTTCAACCCTCAAAACGGGTTTGTTTAGATAAAATAGAATTTGATATTAATGGATACAACAAATGCAGAAGTGATTCAAAGCTCATTCACAAGTCCAGAACAGTGTTCTAAAAGGTAAGATTAAGGGGGAGCTCAGACGGAGTCGATCCTAGCCCGAATAATCCAAGGGATTAAGTGATCATGGGAGTAAGCGGTATTAAACAGCTATTCAGTGTTTAAGCAGTTTTAATCTGAATTTTTATTTTTTTGCTTTTCTTCCCTATTTTGTTGCATTTATTTTATTTATTTTGCATTTTTAGTTACTATATATATACATACACATAAATATATATACATATACACACAATATTTTTTATTATTTAAAAATGATTTATTAAACGATTAATCCGTAGGGAGACCAGACTAACATCGATCTGTTTTTTTTCACAGGAACTCTAGCTGGAAAACAATAGTTCTTAAAACATTATTTTGGTAATTAGTTCTTAAAAATTTGGAAAACATAATGTGATCATTTATATTTCATCTGACAAATTCTCACATACTTCCTGCCAAGATTTGCAATTTCGATGTTCAGCTGGTTGACTCGATCAGATTTTTCTACGAAAAAAAACAAGTAGAACGTCAGTCACGAAACAACAACCAAAGCATAGAACTTGAAGCAATGGGATATGCACCTGCACAGAGATGGATACCCCCTTTCTCAAAATCAACTCGCAAGGCATGGGCCGCCCTTTGAGCCTCCTCTGTGTGCAAATGGCCTTGTCTTTCCGCTCTACTTACCGCATTGTACAAATCATGGTTGGTGTTCAAAAACTGTACAAAGAATCAAAAGCAAAAAGGCTCAAAAACTGCTATACACATGATGCATAACAAATTGCAGTTGATGAAGATTCAAAAAGTAAACATAACAGTAACTGCAATGAGCAGTCACCTCACATGTAGATAATCGTAAATTCTCATGCAAGCATTGTTCGCCTCCTCCACATACTCCCTGATAATGATGATCACCAAAGAAACTCAGAAATCAAACATCAATGTCTATTTGGAACCAACTGTGAAATTGATTTTACTTCTGCAAAATCAGTTTTTAGACAATCAGTTCCTAACGGATGCTTATAAATCTTAGTTTTTGGTTTCAATTTTTTTTTTAAATGAGTTAAAAGTCAACAAAACAGCTTTTATAACAACTTGAGAGTAGCTTTTACGAAAAATCTGATTGACAGCAGCTTTTACAGAAAAAAAACTGTTTTTGAAAATTAATTACAATCAAGACAATAAGAATGGGAAAAAAAAAAGCAAGATAGACCACCTATCAGGATGAGTATTTCTGCAGAACTCCGCCGAATCAACAACCGAGCAAACCTAGATACGAACATAAAAGAACAAAATTTTATACTTTTCAAACAATCAAGAACACAAAAACGGAGCAACCGAAACGCTAATAGAAGTCGCTCACCGTGTCGGAGATGTCGTCCATGGTTCGGATGATTTCCATGGACGGAGGAAGCCGAGACACGTACGATATGAGCTCTCCAGACCTAGACACAGAAATGAAAAATAAAAATAAAAAATCGATGAAATCTATGAAGGTATGAGTGAAAGCGCGGTCTCGAAACACGGACCTCTCGATGGCCTCATCGACGAATCTCCGGAAGCCCTTGGGAGTGTCCAGTACTTCGAAGCCGTAAAGGCCGACATTCTGTTCTCGAACATGTGAAGAGGATTCGAAAGCTTTGTAGGTGGAGACGTTGCGAGAGTGGCGGGAACTGTAGCGAGTGACGGTAGGGAATGTTCGGCGGATTATAGCCGCCATTGAAGGTGAAGCTGTCGGGGGAGAAAAAAAGGCCACCCTGAAAACCAGTGAAACTTCCGATTTCTATTTGGGGGTCTCTATTTACACCCCTATCATTGCCCTGTACGCCTTAATTCTTTCTGACACCCAACTCAAATCAGATATATATTCTTTAAAACACCCCGACATATACCCCCCGTTTGGAACGATAATAGTTTTTATTTTACCCCCCGTTTGGGGTGGGGAATAAATCATGGATAGGGGAGAATACAGTAGAATAGCCCCCAAACAGCTGTTTGTTTGACCAGAATAAACCTTGATAGTTATGTCTGGATAAGCTAGGATAAGGCCTGATAACTATTCTCAGAAAATGCTAGAATTGCTTATCAGGGCTTATCTATACCAATGGATAAAAATACCCTTATCTGTCATTTTAAAAAATTTATCTTACCTAATACTCTCTGCACACATTCCAAAAACTATCACATCTGTCACATCACACACACATCTCTCATACTTATTCTCAAACACAAATAATTTATGCAGGGGTATAATTGTCATTTAAAAAGTCATAAACTCTTATCCATCTCTTATCTACCACTTATCCTTACTTTATTCAAGGTGAACCAAACAACAAAAAGATCAATTTTACGTTTTCCAATGAGAATAACATAAAAGACAACCAAACAAAAATTTACCTATTCAGCATGGATTGTTATCTATCCCAGTATAGCTATCAAGGGCAAATAACCTTATGTCACACCCCAAACGGGCCCTTAGGGTATAGATTTATTCAAGCATAAATAAATATAAATAAGGATAAAGTGATTTTGTGTTTGGTTGTATTTTGAATTATTCTCATTAGTAAACGTAAGAATAAATGTTTTGTTGTTTGGATAAAATGTGAATAAAGTATGGATAAGGATTTATAAAAGGTACAAAAGTAATGATAGTTGATTTGACATGTGATTTATAAGAGGTGATGACAGTTGATTTGACAGTGGGCCTATATATTCTTTAGGTGGAATAATCTAGGATAACTTTTATTCTAGGGGTTGATTGGAATCACCGTACCACTTTATCAAGATTTATTCTGACATAATTTATCTGGGGTTATCCGGGGTAAACAAACACCCTCAAATATTTATCTGGAGTTATCCGGGGTTATCCGGGGGGTTATACTCGTTCCAAACGAGAGCATAGGGTTTTCCTGCACACCCCTTCAATCAATCCCTTCGAAACCCTTTCTTTTCCTTGCAGATATCATGACCGCCTCCCTTCAATCAATCCCTTTTAAGCTCAAAAAAGACCCATCAACCATCACTCTTCCTTGCCATTGTCCATTCCAGTGTCTTTGAATTCTTGTATGTGTGCATTTCAACATGTAGATTGTCAAAAGAAATGAAAAATATCGACACATAAATTGTCGAACCATTTCTAGTACTTTCAGTTCTTATTTGTTTGCACGTCAACTAATAGTCTGTTGACAGCGGCGAAACTAGTTCGACAGATAGTTGTTACCTCCGTTTCTTTTCTTGCCCCTTTTGATGTCCCGTTTGTCGAATATTTGAGAAATGTTTCTCACCTTTTAAGCCCTCTCATCATCTTTTTCATCATAAGATCTTCAACCCCTCCATTGCTCTGAAAAGGTAAAGGCAAAATTTCTTTTTAAATTTTTTTTTCATAGACAGATTTTAAATATAGTTCTTACTTTTTTGGGATCTTCTTTATCATTTTCATTGGTTTGTAATTTGAGGATTCTTTGTTTTAGTTGGATTTTATGTTTTTTTTCAGGGTAGATAGTGGGTGTGTAGAGAACATGTTTGTAAATGGATCTTCTATTTTCTATTACCCATTTATTTTGGGTGTACATGGAAATAATAGGGGTGCAAATAAAGCCACCCTTTTAGGAGCACAGGAAGGTGTCGAGTTAACGGGCCGATATGGATGAGAATTAAGATCCGATATAAGACGAATGGTTTGAGTATTTTATGAGAGAACAGATAATCCCACTAATTAAAATTTCAATCCCACCGATCTAAAATTCTCATCACCCATATTTCTATGTCTACTAATCAAATATCATTTTTTATTGCAGATAAAATAGAGGAGGGGGAAAAGAGAGAGAGAGGAGGGTAAAGCTCGTTCCATTTCACTAATTCACTTAAGCATGATTCATTGTTTCTAAAATAGTAGGTGTTGATTAGTAGGATTTGAGTTTTCATGTTATTCATAATACTGGAAGTGGAGAAAGCGTGCTGTCATGACATTTTGAAAAATAAGATTTTGAATAAAGTGATTTAAATAGACTTGACTTTTTACGCTTTTTAAAGTAATATTTTTGCATTAAAAGTTGTAAGTAACTTTTTAATTAAGTCTCCTTTCTGAAACTCATTTGGTAACATATTTGAACTTTCTATTTAATTAAAAAACAGAAACAATCCAAAACGTGTTGTCAAAAGGGCCTTAAAATCTAAAACGTTTGTTTAACAAACGGTCCCTTGTCTTATACATGTCTTTGAAGGCCTTATAATATGCATTCATTCTTTATAATTTGTAAAAAGTTATTATTTTGTTGAATATATATGAAATCTGTATAAGCATGTGCACACTATATATCCGGATAGCACGGCATCTTGTGAATCATTATGTCTCATATGCTCTTATATATTGAATATAATATGTTATGCATGAATTTTAAGGGTGGCTCTATTCACTTCCCTCTAAATTAGTGTTGAAAAATAAGATTCATTTACAAATAAATAGTTTGCACCACCTAATAACCCCCCCCCCCCCCCATTTCTTTCCATACCAAAACGCAAAAAATTAGTACAAATATAAATATTTAACATAAGGGCGTTGTTACACCTAAATCCATTTTCAGTCTCAATTCCAACTCTATATGTGTCGATTAACTACGCATATGCTCATGTTAACAAGGCATACTCTTCTTTTTTTTACATTTTCTATAAATGCATTCATGTAATTCATTAAAGTATATGCTTCATTTTTTTTTATAAAAACATGTACCTTATTAGATGAAATATATTATTTTTTAAAAATTCAAAACACATATAGACTGGAATTAATGCTGGAAATGGGACTAGACATAACATTATTCTTAACATAAAGATGTCAATGAGGGTTTCGACATTGCTAACACAATCTGTCAACACTTAAAGTGTCGACAGATTCATAAAATGTCGACACTTCATGTGTATCAGTTTAAATATTTTGAATTTAATATATCTTAGTCAACTGATTAGGTGTCGATCAAAGTCATTTCTCTTGACACTATGAGTGTCGAACCTATCAGTTTATGTTCAGATCAAAGTTGAAAGAAAAATAGATCACTTTTTATTTACATGACCATTCATGTCATAATGAAATCAAATACTACACTATACTGGCGTAAAGTCATTGGATGAGAAATCGACACCATTCTTGTCGACAATATAGTCATCCGTCGACATTCTGTGCGTTGAGCATCATTTGTTGAATCGGCTACCATCCACGTTGATCGGTCTCTCATAACTCTCTAAGGCCGTCGAGTTCTCTCCACCATCCACGCTAACATCGGAGTTCTGTTCACCGACCCCTCCGTCTCCAAAATCAATGAGTCCGTCAAGCTCCTCGACGTCTACAACCAGCACAGCCTCCTGATCTGGTTAGTCGTGCACGTGCTTCCTCCTCTTCCGGTGCCGGCGAGGTGAAGCCCCACCTCGCGAGGACTCAATCACCGATTGGGAGAAGAAGATCGAAGATAAAACCCTAAATTTAAAGGGGGGGGGGCACACAAGAGTTGGTATTCCTTTATATATGAGGGGGATGCAAATGGAAAGGATTAAATTAGTTAGGGGTGCTTACAAGAGGGGGGTGCACCTAATTTGGATGGGGGCAAACAGAGCCACCCATTTTAATGTTAGGCAATGCATCCTTCCCTCTACATAGTGTGGTTGACATACTCTACATATATGACCCACATCTACATAGCATATGTTTATGTGATGTGGTTAGATGGTCAAAAATGCTCCCACGACTCTGACTTTAAAGGTGTACATGTGTGTCCATTAAATTATTCATATCATATTGAGTAGATGGAATGCATTTACTTTTTTTTATATAAAAATAAACATTAACATTAAGTAAAGTGTAATAACAACTGAATAGGAGATGAGAAGATTGTAACAAGTGAGGTGATAGATGGAATGCATTTACTGTTAAAAATAATAATTAAAACATGTAAATTAAAGACTACATCGAGTTGCACTTGTTACTAGCCAAACACATTTTCCATGTCAAAAACATCACTTGCATGCATGTTGAGTGTATCATTGGTGACTCTGCTTCCTTTTATTGTAGAGCCAGAAAAGAAAAGAAAAAAAAAAGAATAACAATTCACTCAAAACATCAGCAATTCTTCTAACCCGAATTCACCACAATCAAACATCTGCATACAGTACTCTTCATCCCACGCCGACGACAGTCCAGCGTCGCCGTCATCTTGGAACGAGAGGTCCCACGACTCGTCGTTGCTATTCGTCGACGCGTCGCGGTCCCCGTCGGTGTTCTCAGACGAGGCTTTGTCAATCCCTCCAGTGCTGGGTCTTAATGGCTCATGTGTGACCGGGTCAATCCCCACTTTAATGAGCCTCTTCTTGATGTGGGTGTTCCAGTGGTTCTTGATCTCGTTATCCGTCCTCCCCGGCAAACTCGTGGCGATCTTGGACCATCTGTAATCATAGTTACAAAGTTCGTGTGTGACATGTATTCAATGAGAATTGAGTATGCTTGATAAAAAATCAATCTACATTGGATGGAGGAAAAATATTTTTTAACCTAAATCAACCCAGCTTTTTAATAAGTTAAAACGTTTAAATGTTATTTTTCAAAAAAAAATTTAAAATGTTATCTTGTTTAAACAAGTTCTCAGGTGCACAAACTACATTTATGTACGTGGCATTTGGATCTGAGATCCAAACATTAAGATTTTAAAAATCTATCAAAATAATTCAGTTTTCAAAAACATTACAAGCGACAGGAAGTGGGTTTGGGATAAAGAAACAAAAAAATTCGTTTGAATCCGCATTCAAGGTTCCGTATTTTTGACATCAAATCAGTTCAAATGAGTTCCAAACGTTAAAAACTTGGACAATTAATAAAATAGCATTGTTGAAATTAATATTAACAAAATAAGCATCATATTGGGATTATTTGCAAAAACTAGCACTGGTCAGCGCTGACCTTTTTTTTATAAACTGGAGGCGCTATATATATATGTTGTTTCCATTAATCGAGTAAATTTTTTAATTAAATTTGAGTGAAAAATAACTTCTTTCCATATATTTCTCCACCAAATCAAAAGCCCCATCCTTAAATCCTTCATAATTTTCTCTTTCAATATCAGCCATTAGTACATGATCTTCCATAATTTTCTTTCTTTTAAAAAAAATCTCAGCCATTAAAATTTAATTAAATAGTTGATAAAAAAATGTCACTATTAAGATTTATAAAAGAGAAGAAAGAGTGATCTCAACAACAAAAACAAAGAGGTGTGCGCCGTATATAAAGCGCCTCCCTTTAAAAAATAAAAAATCGTCAACGCTGATCAGTTCTAGTTTTAGCAAATATTCCTCATGCGATGCTATTTTTGCTAATATTGATTTAAATGATGCTATTTTTGTTAATTGCCCTGAAAATTTATGTTAGCTCCATTTAACGAACTCTAATAAAACTAATGCATAATAATAATCTAACAAACAAAACTAAAGTAAGTCTGTTCGATTGATAAGTTCAGGACTTCAGGGGATCATGGGGTGACCTGTTACCGAGCCGGGAGTGGAGGTCGATGATGAGCTCCTCCTCGGCCTCGGAGAATTGCCCCCTCTTGAGGTCGGGCCGGAGGTAGTTCTTCCACCGGAGTCTGCAACTCTTGCCGCACCTCGTGAGCCCGGCCCGCTTTGGGAGGGCGCGCCAACGGCAGGGCTCGTTGTTCATCATCAGCATGAACTGTATCAGTTTCCGGTCCTCCTCCACCGTCCATGGGCCCTTCTTCACATTCTCTTTGTCACAGCAAGGTTGCCTTCCCATGCTTAATTGACTATTGGGAATGTTAAAATTAAAAGAGATGTACTGAATTGGATACTCGCGTTTATATGGTGAGAGAGAACGCACCTTGAAAGGTCTAGGAGAACTACTAAATGCACGTGTTTTTTTGGGCATGGGTTGGGATAATAAAACACACAAAGTTGGACTGGAGTGAATCGTGAACGATGTGTATGGCTATTCATCCACATGTTTCTCACACATATGGTTGATATGTATTTACCCTGTTGATTCGAAAATAGTTTATCCGAATATACGATAGTTATATTGGAACAAAGAAGAATTAGATGATGATTTTCTGATCGGTTGCTATTCTATTTCCAGTCTGGTAAATTTTTATTGTCTTTCTTATTCACCAAACAAAGATGGGGGAGTAAGTCCTCACGCACAACAAAAAGACAATATATAAATATTTTGCAGCTCCATGCTATGATAGCACAATATATATTGTGTTGTTATAGTACATGAGGTTTTAGTTTTTTTTAGTGAACAAAATAGGGAAAAATCCATATAATCCCCTGAAATCTTGCCTAAATCCATATAACCCCCTGCAATCTTCATATATCCATATAACCCCCTGTAATCATACTCAAAATCCATATAACCTCCTCCGTCCGCCTTCCATCAGCCGAGTTAACGGCGAGATTGAAAAAATCCATATAACCCCCTGCAATCTTTATATATCCATATAACCCCGTGTAATTTTGGAAAAAATCTATATAACCCCATGGAATCTGGAAAATATATTTTTAAAAATAAAAAAATAAAAAAATAATTTTTTATTAATATAGAGTAATTTTTTATTTATTCCTTTTTTTATTCCTAAGTTTTTAATTATAAATGACATGTGATTTCATAACCAATACCCCGACACATTAATAATAGAGTAAATTAACATTTGCATGCACTAACATTTAATGGATTGTAAATCTTTATTTTGTTGTATTTTCTATTATTCATTAGAAAACGTAAAATTGATATTTTTATTGTTTGATTCACCTTAGATAAAATAAGGATAAATGGTAAATAAGAGATGAATAAGAGTTTATAACTTTTAAATGACAACTATACCCCTGCACAAATTATATGTGTGTAATATGAAAGATGTGACAGTTTTTGAAAAACAATATTTTTAAAATTTTAAAAATGGCAAGAGAAATTTTTTTATATATATATTTTGTAATTTTATTTTTGAATTTTTAGAAATATTTTTTTTAGATTACATGGGGTTATATGGATTTTTTCAAGATTACAGGGGGTTATATGGATATATGAAGATTGCAGGGGGTTATATGGATATATGAAGATTGCATGGGGTTATATGGATTTAGGTCATATTACAGGGGGTTATATGGATTTTTTTCAATTCGCCATTAACTCGGCTGACGGAAGGCGGACAGAGGGGGTTATATGGATTTTGGGTTTGATTACAGTGGTATGATTACAGGGGGTTATATGGATATATGAAGATTGCAGGGTGTTATATGGATTTAGGCAAGATTTCAGGGGGTTATATGGATTTTTCCCAAAAAAGTATTATTGTACTTCAATATAATTTCACTTCATATAACAATTTCAATGGGAGAATATATGATTTTAAAAAAATATATATGCATATGAACTGCAATTGGGTGCTGCAATAGGGGTCGGGCGTATCATTTTCCTTTGGGTTAATGTGAGTTTTATTTAACAGCCTTATCTGTAACCCAAAAGCATTCCCCTGACTAGCTATACACTCTACTATCGGAGTGTATTCTAATATAATGATAGTGCAGTATATATTTCACTAACAATGTTTAATTTTTTTATTTTTTCAAATAAACAAAAATATGCTGGTTCATTCAAATATACACTCTTAAAGAATGAGATTAGATCTCATCACGTTAGATGTTCGATTTATAACAAAAATTATCACCATCTGACAACACTTGGGGGCTAATTTAGCAAAAGGTTAAGATTTTAAAGATAAATTGTTCTAATTTTATGAGATAAAAAATCCATCAATTTTATTCATATTTACATTTATCAAAATTGAGATAAAAAATGAGAATAAATGCTATCACAACCATTAGGTGAATCGAAATATCTCAATTTTCATTTCAATATTGGAACAACAGTTTTTCTCAATTATTTTTTATATCAAACGATGATAAACTGTCATCTCACTCATTTATCTTCATAATTATCTTTTATCCTACCACTTATCTTATTGTCAAACTAGCCCTTACCCCCCGTTTGGAACGAGAATAACCCCCCGGATAACCCCGGATAAGTATTTGGAGGTGTTTGTTTACCCCGGATAACCCCAGATAAATTATGCCAGAATAAACCTTGATAAAGTGGTATAGGAATTCCAATCAACCCCTAGAATAAAAGTTATCCTAGGTTATTCCACCTAAAGAATATGTGGGCCCACTGTCAAATCAACTGTCATCACCTCTTATAAATCATCTGTCAAATCAACTATCATTACTTTTTTACCTTTTATAAATCTTTATCCATACTTTATTCACATTTTACCCAAACAACAAAACATTTATTCTTACGTTTACCAATGAGAATAATTCAAAATACAACCAAACACAAAATTACTTTATCCTTATTTATACTCATTTATACTTGGATAAATCTATACCCTAGAATAAAAACTATCCCCGTTCTAAACAGGGGCTTAAAGTTGATTACAAGTCAATTTCGCCATCGGAGAATAATCACTTCACCGGGACGAAGAAAATGATATTGAAATTGAGTGGTCGTTGGAGTATCAAATGGGTCTTGTTATGTTTCCATCATAATCACTTTTTTCTTGAATAAGGTAGATAGAACCCTCACGAGATCGAGACACTGTTTAATAGTGGTGGCAGTGACAACCAAATAATCACCAGCTATTTGATTTCTTTGGGAGACCTACCATGATCCCTCTGAGTGGTGGTTGATCTTTTGGGGTAGTAATTGGTGGAACTAAAGGACTGGTCCACGACAAGAAAAAATTGCTATTCAAAGTAGTGAAAGCTGACAAGTCACATTCATATACAGAACAAGCGGCGACTCCGAGATCTTTAATGTGTTGTACTCCAAGATCTTTAATGAAATTGAGATAACAGCACCTACTTATTTTCTAAAAAAACAAGCGGTGACTCATTTAACATGAATCATGTTTACTTGCCCCCTCTCATTCTCTTTTCTTGGTCTGATTGAGACAGGATCCAATCACAGGATAATTATAATGAGTTTGGATTTTTTTAATTATGTGTTTATTATTTCTACTTTAATTTATTTTTGACCTCCAACAGAAACTCCATGCATTCTCTGATAGCAAATGGAGAGAGTTAAAAATAAAAATTTTAAGGTCTCAAAAAAGGAAACCATGGAAAAGCTACCACTTAAAAAATAAATTTAAAAAACAACTGCTTTAACAAGAATCAGACAAATTCTAGACTCGTTTCCAAATGCCCACAACAGTTCCATCTGTTGAATAAATAACTTTCTGAAAAACTGTTTTAAAAAACATACTTCTGTTATTTATTTTTTTACAACTTACAAAACAATTTTTACTTTCTACAAAAACTGGACTACTGAATGATTCTTGTAAAAAAATACATGAATATTTCTCCAAAAGCCACCCAAACCTATTTATCATAAAGTCAATCAGATCTCCAAACTAATGCAAAATTTTATCCCATCTAATCACTCAAAAGCCTAAACAAAGTCACTCAAAACTCTCAAGGAAACAGTCTCCAACAAGCAACATATAACTGAGAAACAGTGTAATGACTCAGCATTTCATTTTTTTATGACGTGCCATATAAGAAAAAAGATCAAATTCATCAACAGTGTTCACAAATATTATTCCAGTACATAAGATATAGACGCAGAGCTATCACAAAACGATCTCAGATATTAACACAAGTGAAAATCACATGGTCTGGTCACCCAAAAAGTAGAACAAAAAACATCTCAAATTCCCCTGCTTTAAAACTCCACCTTCTGCATAAATGAGTTATAAATTGCTCCATGGCTGGCAAAGGATGATTTTTATACTTTTGCTTAATTAAAACTGAGATTCAGACCATTATTTACGATGTCTGCAAATCAAAACTGACTCCAACCATGAAAAACAAAAGGATCATCCATGGACTTTTACCGATACAGACAGAATTGAACACCAACAACCCATACGAGTGTAATTTATGCAAGTCGCCTCTATGTCTAAAGGATCAACTGGAAAATCCACCAACATATTTACCTTGTTCCCTGCACTATCCATATTAAAATGCAGTAAAGTTGTGAAGATCATCCTTCCCCCATATGAATCAGATCACACTCATATTAGTACCAAATGCAAATCATTTGGGGGCGCCAAACTTCCCCATCATTTTTGAGATAATAGGAGCCAACTTTGGATTCGCTTGGTGCTTTGCAAAATTCGCAGGATTCTTCATCACTGCATCATTGTGAATTAAACGACATACAAGTCTTCAGAATATGTATGGATGAAACTTGAGATGCATAAAAGATTTAACTAAGAAAAGGAAGAGCTTGCTGAGCCCTTAAAAAGATAAGAGGATGACATAATATTTCTGTAAGACGTATCTAAAAAATGTGAAGTGTATAACATCTGCATTTGGATTTAGAAGAATTAGACAATTCCCAGGAGAAATTTCATACGCAATAATGTACGCAATAATCTATGGAATTCCATTTCAAATCAAAAGCAACCATGTATGCACTTGAATCCAAAAAAAGTTGGACTAACAAAACCTTTTTGATTTCCGAGTCCCACGTTAGTATTTTAGATGCAGCTAAGAAAAGGTACATACAAAGTTTTCAACATAAAGGCAATATAAAACTATCAAAACTACTATATTTTTATCATCAATGCAATAAGTTTACAAAGAATTCAGAAAGATGGAATATAATGCAATTATCATGAATGACAAAATAATGAACTGTGACATAATTTATTTTAAAGGAAGCAGCTACAAAACATGTTCTCATTTCTCACAGCACTTTGTCTTAAATTCCAAATTAAAGTAACCAGTGCAAAAGAACAATTTCTTCGTCAGGATTCCATACACAGCTTCTGAAAAAGAAAGAGAAATGGAAACATATTGGCTCGCACCTCACGAATCTCGAATACTAAAATACAAGTCATCGGGTTGGTGCTGGGGTAAACTCCAAACATTAATTAATTATTATAGATGAATAGATAATAGAATATCAATGGATGAAGAATTGGTATGACATCTGATGTAACATTAACACACCACATTTGTAAACCACTTTCAAATCAAATCACCTCATCATGACTAACTCAGCCCAGTTATTATACTCTAGGCTGATTTGGCAAGGAGATAAGTGGTGGGATATGAAGTAATTATGGGGATAAGTGAGTGGAAGGACAGTTTATCTATGTTTGGTATAAAAAATAATTGGGATAAACTATGAACAATTGTCCCAATTTTGAAATAAAAATGAGAATATTTTGTTCCACCTAAAGAGAATCTTTTGATAATATTTTATTTCACCTAAAGATTAGGATAACATTTATCCACATTTTTTATCCCAATTTTGACAAATGTAAATCTGAACAATATTAATGGACTTTTTATCCCCTAAAATTAGGACAATTTATCCTCAAAACCTTTCCCTT
The DNA here is from genome assembly GCA_030737845.1 of Acorus calamus. Lineage (NCBI taxonomy): Eukaryota > Viridiplantae > Streptophyta > Magnoliopsida > Acorales > Acoraceae > Acorus > Acorus calamus. The sequence continues at coordinate 4,945,583 of CM060868.1, read as the reverse complement.
GCCAAACTAGCCCTGAGTCAATAGCAAGTCTTCGATGATATACCGCCTCCCTGATTGATGGTATATTGATAACTGATATCACTGAATTGTCTGAACATAACTCCATACACCAAAACAATGTAACTAAACACCCAAAATCCTACCATGATTAAAGAGTGTGAGCACCATCATAATACAATAATAATCGCACACTACCAATATTAGGCTAACAATGGCATTAACTAGAAATCCTGGACATATCAGATCATTAAGTAAATGAGATCCCTGGCAGGCAGTATCAGTTTCTCAAACAGTGAAACTAGCATTTACTAGGCGTTTTTCCCAGTGCTCTACTACAATTGGGCCCTCCGCTGATACTGGACAGATCACGCCAAGCCACCAAGACTCCCACTAATGCAGATATTAGCCTGATGCGGGATTGCAATACTCACCTGCTCAGCACCCCCCCCCCCCCCCCCAAACCCCCCAGAAGAAAGAAAAAAAAAAGAAAAAACAATCATCACTATCCCCTCCATCGAGCTGGACCCATCAACACCACCTACTAGTTGGCCCCATTAATCTTACCACTCTGTTAACTAATTAATCTCATCCCTTGCTATTCTCCATGCCATCTAGAACCCCCCGCTCTTCTAGGTGCTGCCCAATGCCTTATAAAACAGTGGGCAATATCTCGGACTTGGGGAAGGAAAGGAAGCCAAATTATCACTTAAACAAGTTCATGTAAGTTTAAAACTATTAATTAATTTGCATATTACAATTCTAACAAAGATGTGAATATAAAAGAAGACAACATAAAAATTATTAGTCAAGATCAAATTGTGAGTTTGCTAACTGGGTCATTAAGCTGAAAAGTTGGATCACATCATGTATGCGCTTTAAATGGAAGGTTTTCAGATTACCAAGCATTAGTATTGAGTTCATGGACTCGAAATCTATTCAAATCAGAAAGATATTACAAACCACAATTATGTAGAAATTTTCAACACAGATCATGTCACCCATCAAATGTGGAGTGAAAACATTTTCCATGTTATGTTAGGGTGGGGAACAAATGTCCAATGTAAACACACAAAAACATTAAACCAAATTCAAACCTTTAAATTTTTTATTTATTTCCCTGCACCACCATTATCATCACTTTGTGGTAACACTTTTTGGTAAATAATTCAACGTCCAATTTTTTAAATTGTGCATCTCCATGGATTTGTCTTTATGGTGATATTCATCACGGCTCATGAGTTCTGCACTTTTGATTATTCTATCATAATGTGCGCATCTTACTACATATAGACGAAGCATTAAAACAAAGGCCATATCTAGTTCTGGTGTTATATGAACTTCCCATTCAAATTGTTGGAAAAATAAACCTTGACACATCAAGTATGTGGGAGCATGTGTCACCCTAATATCTATATTTTCGAAATATCAATGCCCTTCCACATCATATGAATTTTTAAGCTTTATGTCCTATTATGCCAACAGTCATACACTGAATAAAAAGATTAACAAATAACAATCATCGGAACTTTTGTAATCACTCAGTAAATGAGGGACCATTTAAAAATAGCAAGTAGACTAGGAGAGTGAACGATTGATAATACCATCCTGAAGGGCTTCCATGATTTCTGGATCTTGGAATGCTGCCATTAACTCTGGGTCCTGCTCCAAAAAGGAAAGTCTAAGTAGATTGTTCATAATCATACTACGATCCTAAATACAATTATTGTAGCTGCTTGATTTTGTTCAGCAATGACAGGTGAAAAAAGGGCACAGAAAATGGAGTAAAGAGGGACTATGATATGTATGTCCCTCATTCATGCCACATTTTCACAAATGAAAAGGAAAAAGAAAAAATCACCCTCTGTTTTCATATTTTCCCCTTTTGCACTTAACATGTACCAGAATTACTTAAGGGTCCCCACTTTGTGGACCGCTTCTATGTTTTATGTTTTTATCTGTTTTTGCTTGCTTTCCCTTGTTTTTTGTTTCCCTGCTTTAGGCTTTCTCTCTGATTTAAAAAAATCAGGGCGATTGCCTACCGTTTAGTAAAAAAAAAAAACATGTTCCAAAATTACCAACCACTATGCTCTTACTCTATCATGATGGAAGAAGTTTGATCTACAGACACTACCCAAAAATCTAACAGGACAATATGAGGCTACAAAAATGTCAATTAGAACCATCCTCAACAACGAAACCTCCTTACTAGGGATTTGTGGTATGACTGAACTCAAAGTAAACAACTTACATTGAGGATCTTGCTCATGTCAATATTTCCAGGCATGCCTCCGGGCATGCTACCTGAGAAGCCGCCAGGCATTCCTCCAGCTCCACCAGCTCCAGGAAAACCTCCGGGCATTCCTCCAGCTCCAGGAAAACCTCCGGGCATTCCTCCAGCTCCAGGAAAACCTCAGGAATTCCTCCAGCTCCAGGGAACCCACCTGGCATTCCACCAGATGCCCTACTTGAAGACGATTTTTCCTTCTTTTTGGATGCCTCATATGCAGCCTACAATAGTCAAATTAAAAAGTAAATAATCCGCAAAGAATTAAACAAACATGCAGCGCCATAGTTATGAACTGCATGTATAACCAATAACCTTAGCCCGATTCCTCTCTCGCTCAACTCTCTTTTGCTCTCTCTCTTTTCTCAAACGATCATACTTGCGACGGTGCTCCTCAATCTTGTGTACATTTGGTTCTACCTGCATGAATTATATGAGTTATAGAGGTGAAGCAAGTAACTAATTGTGACTTATCATTCTCAAAGAAGGAAGGAAAACAACCAATCAACAAAAAAGGAGGGGGAATAAAACCTTTTTGAGCACAGCGCTAATCTCTTCATCATAATCTAATTTGGATGCCAAGTGCAGATCCTTGGCCGCTTCTTCCCACTTACCAAGCGTAGCCAAGGCCATTCCACGCGTCTTATAGCCTTTGGCAGAATCAGGATTTATCTGCAGGAGTAAAATTCATATTTTACGTTCATGTGAAATTACTATCCCCCCTCATGGCGATCATGGACACCGGACAGGGACATCATGATATGAGCATGATGAAACAGCGAATCTTGAAAAAGTAGACATGGACCCAGCAAAGACACGACTATAAATAAATACATTATATTTATTTCAAGAAAAAGCAAGGACGCATCCATAACCATAAAAATACTAACATAACTACAATAATGTGTCAACTATCAATTCTAATAAGATCTTAACATCATTCAACTTCATGCGAGTATAGATATTTTTATAATTATTTCCAGCTCGTATCATAATTATTTTCAAATTTTTGACACTTCCAACGTGTGCCATCTCATGTCATATAGTTGACATTTGTTGGGCATACACATAATATGCCCATTGGAGCATCCATTTTTGCAGAATCTCATCCATAAGTTTCCAGGAATTAGCATTAGCATTTTTTAAATTAAATTATTAAATGAAATATGCCTCTGCCTACCATAAGTTTTCAGGAGGTTAACATTAGTATTATGAACTTAAATATGCCTCTGCCTACCATAAGTTTTCAGCAGGTTAACATTAGTATTATGAACTTAAATATGCCTCTGCCTACCATAAGTTTTCAGCAGGTTAACATTAGTATTATGAACTTAAATATGCCTCTGCCTAGTAATAAGTAATATATGGACAAACATGATGACCTCTAAAGCAGCACTTGCATCCCGAATTGCAGCATTGGGCTTTTTCATCTTGACATATACAGAAGCTGCATTAAAAAAAGAAAAGTCCACAACAACAAACTTATAAATAGACAATTATCACAGATAACTTTCCACAAGATGTAAAAGGCCTTACCCCTAGTTGCATACATGATTGCAGATGTTGGATTGAGTAGGATAGCTTCAGTTAGCTGCTCAATAGCCTCTTCAAAGTTCCCTATTAAGAAATAAAACCATATAAAAAGATAGCAAGAGTCCTAACTTGATGAGATAGAAGACAAGAAGACAGATACCTTCTGAGATGGAGTGCATAGCCTTCCCTTTAGCCATTTGAGAAGCATCACGGTTTTCTCGGTTACCTCAATAGACGGGTCACCCATCTGCAAGGAAGAATAGATGGCTGAAATCCTCATAAGAAAAAAAAACATTGAATCTTGAGAACTGAAAAGTGGGCTGCATCATATTACCTTCTGTGGAGGATCATTGTCCTCTTCCACTATATCGCCTTCAAGCTCAATGTCAGACTCCACAATCTCATCCTCAATTTGAGGCTCCTCCGGGACACCACCCATATCATCCTCATCAATGTCATCCATGTCCTCATCACTTTCATCCACCACAGGAATTTTCTGTCACTCAATGCACGCCAGTATGTTAAAAGAAGAAAAATGACATTCTATGGTTACATCATATAAAACAAGAAGAAACCATGCTTCATAAAGGTCACATAGATGTAATTACATTGTACAATGAAATAATAAAATCCATTGGTATTCAACATGCTAAGGTTACTCCTCCACTCATGTATTTAGAAATGGAAAACAAACAAAAAACCATTCCTCTCTTACCTTTTTTTAAAAAAATTAGGATTGGAGCATTCATATTAAGAGAAAAAAGTGCTCCTTAGACAACGCAGATAATGGATCTTCAAAAAAATTTATAAAAAAGCTAGCAAAAGATCTATGAAAAAAAAAGAGTAAAAAACACCGAGCAGCCCATATAAGATATTTGCTACATCCTTTCTATCCTTCCCCCCGTGATGTTTGACATCAATTCTGCCCCAAGAAGAACAATGACCCAAGCTTCAAGTGACGAACAAAAACCAATCCAAACATATGAAAGAAACTCAGAAAATGGTAAACCTCACATCCACAAATCTTAGAGTAAGAAAATCATAACCGATTCACATAACCATTGATTCCCAATCACAAGAAGCCGCTGCGCCTTACAAAGTCAAATATCCAACCACATTTTGGTATTGATAGTTACATTGCAAATCACACATAGCCCATTTGGAGACAAAAGCAAGCCAAAAATACAAATGCAATCGCATAAGCCCATCCACACTTGTAACATAACATATGAACCTACATTCTTTACAAACACTTTCAACATTCTAGCCTACGCATCCAATGAAACGCACACATCGACGAATTCACTAAAAATTTCTCAAACAAAAACAAGAAACCATGCTTTGATACATAGAGAGAGTACCGTATCACGAGGTCGGGGCGATTCGCCAGTCGCATAAGCCGAAGAAGGAAGCTTGCCACCCAAGCTATAAAGAACCATCAACGAAGATGATAGCGAGTGAATAAAAGACGATCTCAGTAGATTGAAATGATGTTACATGCGTTTTTTTAGGAAGATCAAACCTTTCGATGTAGTCTCTGAAGAAGCGAGGTTGGGATCAGCGAGTGTGGATGGGTTGGCCTTGCATTGCTCCACGAACAACTTCAGCTCGCGCGCCTTCGCCGGGTCCATCGCTTGTTGTCTTCGCCCTCTCTCGAAAACCCTAAATCGTCTGAAACTGGGGGTTTTGTGTGCTTTTTTCGTCTTCGATTTTTAACAAAGAAATTGACCTCCCACTTCTAGTAGCTTCTGCGACGAGGTTTTCGATCGAACGGTGGTGATTGAGCACACGTGGTGGGGGCCCTTTGGAAGGAAATTTGTCATACAAGATTCGGATAAGCTTGTGTCGGGAAAGGAAAATTGTCCGATGTCACGCGTTACAAGCATACTGAACAAATGCATCTGAAGCTTGGCTGGAAAAAATATTTATATATATCCAATTGGGTTTGGACTTGGGCTGAGGGTGAGTTATCAAGGTTTGGTAAGATTGTTAAATTTAGATATTTATATTATATCTGAATCATTTTTTCTTGCGGTGTAAACTTGATTACCAAATTTCTAATTTTAAAAGGCATCATGCTCCATAAAAAAAAATTCTCTTTATATTATCACCTTTCATTATCATCTATAGTTACTCTTTGTGTTTATTGTAGAGCAAATAGTTGAAGAACAATTAGAATGCATACCTTGTTTATGGGATTCAATCAAGGAAGTTAACAAGAATAAGAGCTTGAACTTTTTTCTCCTTACCCTTCTCTTTCGTAGATTTGATACTTCTACACTATTTTATTTTGATGTGATGTGGTGTGAAGTGATGAGTGAAGAAAGGGATCAAATCTCTTTTTATAGGTCATGACATATCAAAGACTTACTTTATGAAATTACTTCCGTCAGAAACTCCATGAGACCCCCCCAAAAAAAAGACACATTGGACAAATCAAGAGATCTCTTATGTGATTTGCCTTGAAATTGTGTCCATCATGAAATATAATAACTTTATTCTTATTGGAATTATTTCCAACATGAATTCCAATAACATTTATTTCCATTGGTTTTCTCCCATCATGAATTACTCACATTCGAGAACTAAAACTCTTACTTGGGTTTGTAACATATTGGTAGATAGGTAAATGTGCATGTATTACCGAACATCCTCTTGTAGGATGGGAGAGGTACCCCCTCTTTAGTAAGGGGACTTGAATTCGAGTTTTACCACCTGCTGATAGGGGAAAAATTGACAAAAAAAAAAAAAAATTACCCACTAAAAAAATGTGCATGTATTGGGTAGATAAAAAAAATTATTAACAATGTGACTAATTAATACCTCATTGGGTAGCTCAATATTTTAAGATGTGAATAACCAAAGATAACATACAAGAAATTCAAGAAATAATGAAAATAAAATATTAATTCCTCTTATTGGGTTGTGGAAGGCCACAAAATTCATAAATTTTGCTTCTCCGAATCGACCCATGTAGCACCAGATGAGAAACCGTTGAAAGAGATTGGGATATTGAATCGATGCATGTCAAAGACCTTCCAATATAATTTCTTAAAAATGACTGTTCAATGATTAAGTAAAAAATCAAACTTCTTTCAAGATAAAGAATCTCACTTGAAAATTCAAAAGTAGACAAAAAATGATTTGTAGCTTCCCACCTAAGATCATTGAGATTAATAAAAGATCATCACATTTCGTGTTCATAAGTAAACACGTGGCAATGGCGAAGTCATCCACCCGGCAAGTCTTCCCTGTATAATCATCTGTCTTTAAAGTGATTTATCTAAGTTTTTCTGTGGATGAGATTTGACTACCAAATCAACCTCCAACTCACCCTTAAATATAACAAGTTGTATGAGTCCCAAGCTTGTTAATCATTTATTCGTATCCCTCAGTCTCAGTATGTTAAGACAAACCTGTTCAAACCTCCATTCACAAACCTAGAAGTTATTTGTTAAATAATATTATATTGAGTTTGGAATATTGCACTATCTAGCTCGTAATGGGCCCCCGGACATCCGGTCATTCATATCGTGCACCCACCCACAGCTCGAAATATCAACTACATATAAAGGCTTGCAGATTTTCCCTTCTACATATATTATTCTTTGTCACAATTTTTTTTTAATTGAGTTAAAAAGGAATCTATTCATTACCTTTCCTATGTATATACAACTAGCTCTAACAAAAATACATCAAAATGAGAAAAAATAGATACAGCAAAAAGAGTATAAACATGTATCCACAACCGATCAGTTCAAAACTGAAAGAAGGATGGAGGGCTGCACCCGGAAAGGCTGCCACAGGCACTGACTCACAAATACAAGGCCCCCTGCACGTTCTGATTCAGATAAATGTCAAACACAAATGGTGATTGTGGGAGAATTTAAAATTAAAAACCATGCTCCATGCTTGGCCGCCCTTTGGCCATTGGGAATTATTGTAATTGTTGTAACACAAACGCGTTCCAACTCTAGAACTTTTCATTATACTCCTCTACATTGAAGATTCAAATTATATATTGTCAAACTTATTATCTTAGCTGGGAATTGATAAATAAGAGGACCACACGTTGGTTGAATTATTATTTCACACTACTGTATCTTATACTCAGAAAACCCATCTGTGCATGAAGTCAATTCCAGGAGGCTAACATATGATATGATCCGATGTGAAAGAAAATAAACTGAAAATATTATACTTAAATCATTCATTTTTCAAACTGCACATAGTATTCATATATACTAGTGTAATGTAATGATGTGACGTTTTCAAAAATGAAGATAAAAGTCATAACTGCACCAAAAATGAATTGAAAAAATACTACCACAACAGAAATGCAGGTGACAAAAGGGCAAAGAGATCCTCAGCAACTACCAGACCTCCACCCCCAAACATTATTCCAAATTTCTAACCAATGCGACTGACATCCATGCCAATCTCCATAAGCTGGGTCATGGCTAATGGTAGCTACACCAACTGGAATAAATCTAATGATGAGACACTAAAATACAAAAAACGAACATAAAATGCAGCCATCAAAGGCACAATCCTCTTGTGTGATGAACAGGTTACACCATCAAGGCCGACCAGAACAAAAGCAAGCCCACCACAGCAGACCCTCCCAGCCCAGCTAACGCAGCCGCACCGCTGCCACTGCCACTGCCGCTACCGCCTCCGGTAGTAGCTGTATCACAATTAATGGTTAGCGTAGTCACAAAGTTCATGTGCAACAAATATCATTCAATGTGATATGTGGACATTCGTAAATTACACGTGATAAGTGTGATAAAATATAGAGATAATAAAACTACTTTTTAAATGTATTCTGATTATTAGTACAAGAAATATATGAAAAAACTGTTACATTTATTTGGTGTAAAGATAAACAATTAGGATTGGTTATTTTAAAATGATGAAGACCCTGATAAATCACCCAACTACAAAAATTTAAAACAAGGACATAAATCCAAAAGTCAAAACCAACAAACAAGTTTGATTGGGTGCGCATCATATTGTTTTGTCTGTTGGTGAAGGGGACCAGACAAATAAACGATGTCCAACATGTGAAGGTATTGTATTTTATTTCATTTGATTGACGAGGCATTTGAATTGAAAAACTTAGACGCCTAGAATAATTTTCACAAAGTGTGTGCATCACGTGAACCCTGGATATACGAGTTCAAGACATGAATAAACGACAATTATATGTAGTTATTTTTTTCAATTTCAATAACTTTTTATATTTTATATATCTTATTAACTATAGTTATTACAGATTTAGATGAACCAATGAATAAAGTATCATACGTCTTTATATGTATAATAATTATCAAGATTTATTTTGATTTTTTTATTACAGTTTATCCATATCAAACAAACATATTTTTTTTGAGAAAGCTATTCATTCTTTATCCACCTTCTTATTAACAATTAACAAAACAAATGGAATGTAAACGTCAAATTTCACATAACCCTGTTGATTTTTAAAAAACAATGTTTTAAGAGATTTTCAAATGTCAGAAATTTAAAGAACACACGTGAGATTGGAACATAACATAAAATGCCGTTTAGAACACGTGAGATTGGAACATAACATAAAATGCCGTTTAGATCCACATTATCATAAAATCGGACCAAACGCGGATCAAAACATTTTGTAATAAGAAGTCAGGATTTGTACCTGGAGGGCTGGGGTTGCTCGAAGAAGGACCAGAAGCTGTGTTTGAAAAATTAACAACAAAATCAGCATTCATGATGTAACATGATAAAAAAAAAAATTACAAAACAGTGGAAAGACAGAGAATCATATTCATCAATGAGGACAGATATTGTGTGGCCCACAATTTATGAGTTTCATGTGTGAAACCAGACCCTTCAGAAAATTGGTTATAACCACCCACCTCTCCCTCATTTCTCACCCCTCATTCATTTATCCCATCCGGGTATAACATTCGGTTATTCGTCATTGATAGTTATATCAGGATAGATAACAATCTATGTTGAATAAACTAATTTTTCTTTGATTGTCTTTTCAGTTATTCTTATTGAAAAACATAAAATTGATTTTTTTTATTTAATTCACATTGGATAAAATGGTGAATAAGATATTTATAAAAGTTTATAACTTTTTAAATAACAACTACAACCTGCGTAAATTGTTTGTGTTTGAGAATAAGTGTGAGAAATATGTGTAACATTTTAAAAATTGTGTATGAGTGTTAGTAAGATAAATTTTTTTAATTAACAATTGACATAGATAGATAATTCCAACATTTTCTTATAATAGTTACGAAGTTTTATCATAATTTATCTAGATATAACTATTAAGATTTATTTTAACAAAACAAATAGTTTGTTCTTGCTATTTTCTTGCATTTCTCCATATTCCCTACCTATGTTTTATTCCAAAACTCCGAAAGGGGGTATGAGTTTTTCATGTGTGAAAACCCAACCCCCCCCCCCCCCCCCCCCCCAAAAAAAAAAAAAAAATATAATCACCCACCTCTACCCCAATTCTCACCCCTCCGTCCTCCCCCAGATGATCCTACGATATACAAGAACAAATTGTTTATTCTGTTGATTGAATAGAGTAACCTTAGTCCATTTTATAGCATAATTGTCGCGTCATCTAACAAAAATATATAACACACCCACCTTTGAATATAGTACCGTTTGATGAAGTAATGATGCACGCCCCAGTGTCCGACTAATCAACTGTGAGGGATAATCTATGATCTCATAAAATCTGTCATTCTATTTTTTTTTTTTCTTCTTAATATCAGTTCGTAGCTGATCTTACGGTTGAGCTGAAAAAGTTAAATTCACATGTTTGTTCCGGTCTCACGAAAACAAAAAGGTGGGTAAGTCAACGCCAATACTTAAACTCAAAACCTTCCATTTACTCAGGCAAGTCCTGAACCGTTTCACTGTAGCTATTGAAACTTAAAGTAATTCTAAAAATTAAGAAAAAAAAATTAAGAAAACCTAACCACTGAAATCTCGATCTGTGCATTATTTTCCCTTCCAGTTTGATGCAATTTCCAGATCTATCTTTTCTTTCAAAAACAGAAGAACTCTAAAACCACCCGATCCAAAGGACCTCCCCACCAAATTTGACGGGTCCGATCGGATCTGACGGCGCGGATTTGAAATAAAAAGAACCGTTTCGAATCATCACCTGTTTTGCAGGCGGAGATATTGCCGGAGAGGCCGCAGAGCTTGGGGAGGGCGAGGGCCTGGGTGATGTTGATTTTGAAGGCGCTGATGATCGCGGGGTTGTTGTAGAGGTTGCAGAGGCACGTCAGCTCCTTCGTCACCGCCTCCGTCAACGGCCCGCAGCAGCTCTCCGGGGGCTTCGTCGTCGCGTTCAGGTACGACGCGCACGGAACCAGCTTCGACGCGCAGTCAGGCACCCCCGACTGACCCTCCGCCCCGATCGCCGCCGCAAAGACCAGCGCCATCGCCAGCACCACCGCCATCGCCGAAGAAGAACCCATCTCTCTCTCTCTGTGCTCTCACACACTATTATCTGCGTTACTTTTATAATGTCCGAATCTTGACTTATCAGGTTTGAGTCTTTGACTGGTTTACATCGATTGGACGGTCGTGATCGATAAAATGAAAGTTATTGGTCCACGGAATACACCTGGAAATTCATGAATTGTTGTTGTTGCATTAGCTGGACTAATTATGCGTTCCCGACCAAACGGCGTCGACCGAGGGTTTGTTCTAGAATGGAATACGGATTAGGAGAATAATGTTCATGAATTGTCTGTAATGCCCCCACGTTATGTGTGAAATGTGCCGATGGTAAGGAGGGTAGATTAGTGATTCTTCTGTGTCTAAGGGTCCGTTTGGTTGCACGATTTGGGGCGATTTCGTTTTTTGAAAAGTTAAAATCCTTCAGTCAAACGAAATTGATTCTTTTAATTTTTCTCTCGAAATCCGTGTTTTAAAAATCCGTATTTTAAAAACCTAAAAAACTGCGATTTTTTGTCGGAATCGATTTTTTGAATTGAAAATCAACTCTCTACCAAACATTAAACTCATTATTCATTAATTAAAAAAAACATCTTAAAAAAGTCAAGGTCTAAAATCATCTTAAAAAACAGCTTTATTTCAAATCTATTTTTCAATCTGTGTTTTCAAACGGACCCTAAAAGGAAAGACGGTTTCACAAAGCTCGCATACAAACCGATATGCGACAAAGGAGCAAGAAGTCCTCCACACAAATGAGGTGGAGGGTCTCCTTGACTACAGCACAGGCAGGACGAGTCAGATTAATTTCTTTGGAACTTGCATATTGCAATGCATTACGTCACATAAATAATAATGACGATAATATTTTACAACATAACGGGATGCTTTATTAGAAAAAAATATTTATTAGGAACATTTTTTAATTAACTTTAATTAAATAATTAATGTTAAAAGTAATCTTTTTTTTAAAACTATCTGGATGAGTCACATTTGTTTTTGACCATTTGCCTATGTCACATTAGCGCTACCTCACTATTCTTTTTTTTTCCATTTAATTACCATCACTATTTAAAGAGTTACATTTATGAGTTTTAATGCATGGGAATCTCATGCTATTAATTACTCATTAAATTCTTTTTATCTCTGCAATTAATTTAAAATATTTTACATTTAATTCTTTTCATCACCAGGGATCACGTTTTTTTTTTTTTTGTTCACTTAATTTTTTTTTGGAAAAATAATCAAATAAGATTTTTTTGGAACAAAAATATAGATATAAAGATATAGTGGTCAATTTGGGTTTCAAAATTATTAAAGTTTTTTTTTTTGGGGTATAATTTTAGAGAATGGCTGATTTGCTATTTTAAAATTTTAGAAAATTTCTTTGGGGTTTATCCCTTAATATTATATTTATTTAATGAAAATTATTTATGCAAATTTAATGCATAAATATTATTTTAAAATAAATTGGAAACTTCAAAATTGATTCGGTCCTCTAAATTAGATAGGAATATTTAAAAATTGAGTATTTAAATAGTCCTATTTGTATTCTATGTCAAAAAAAAAAGTTTGATTTCAAACATTTGAAAATAAAAATATTTCACATTTAAACATACATTAATTAATTGCAAGCTTAAACGGGATTAAACATACACGATCCAAACAATACACTTATATAGTTCATTACACCCCTAGATCATACTCGACATTATTCATTACATCAAAAAATCATCCTTGATTACGTGGACATGTGGAATGACCTTTAAAAGGGGGATTGGGAAGGAATTTAATGACTGAGAACATAAAACAATAAAAAAGGGTTTTTTGCATGTATATCATTGAAAAACATGATATTTATTTGGTTTTTTTTTTTCAAATAGTCAATTTGTGATTGTAAACAAATAAATACCATGTTTTTCAATGGTATACGTGCAAAAAACCTTTAAAATTTTTTGTTTGGGGTAAATGTTTTGAGAAGATCATTTAAAAAAAATTAAAGGAGTGAGATGGCCCCGATGTAGCATAGTCAAATGGGCAAATAACTTTTAGAAAATGTTACTTTCAACATTAATTATTTAATTAAGGTTAATTTAAAAAAATTTCTTATTTATTATTGTCACATGGAATTGAACATGTCTTACATAAATTGGGATCTTCCATGGATATGTAATGCTTATGTAATTTTGACTGGGATGGTTGTGTTTCAAAAGCTAGCACTACAAGTTTACAACTAGGTTTAAGATCCGTTTGGAAGTGTGTTTGGGGCTACTTGTCGGGGGAATCGAGCTCCGCCGACGCAAACTCGGGTGGGATGCACTTGCAAAAGGCCCCTTATGGTCCATTTGAATCTGTATCTTAGACGATTTTACGTTTGAAAATTAGAAAATTCATGAAGATGTTTGACAAGAAGATGTCTTAGCTATGTAATCTTACCTGAGTATTGGGTTCAAATTATCATGAACTCTCTGCATCCCCCAATGTGCAATGCTACAACGATGTTCGCGTATGCTTGGTACAAGAGTTCAATTTTGGTCGGGTCTCGGAACTGGGTCCGGTGCTGGTATCGGGTCGGGTCCTGGAGTTGGGCACGAGCGGACACACGCGGACTCGGGACGAATTCCCGGGAGATCCGGGATGCTGTCCGGGACAAATTCCCGGGAGATCCGTGATGTTGTCTGGTCCCTGAAGATCCGGGAAGATCTGCGTGGATCTGCGCTGATCACACGACCCGGGCGAGGCATGGACGACGCGTGGGCAGGCTGTGTACGGGGCACCGGCAGAGCGCGGACAGTGCGCGCGCGCGAACGGAGCGGCTGGGCACGCGCGGATGGGGCGCGGACAGTGCGCGGACGGGGCGCGAGCGGGCTGGGCTGCGCGTGGCAGTGGCAGGGCCCGATGTAGCAGGGGCGCGGCGGCAGCGGGGTGTGCGGCAGCAGCGGCGGCGCGCGCGCGGCAGGAGCGCGGTGCGGCTAGGCACGCGCGGATGGGGCGCGACAGCGGCAAGGGGCGTGGCGTGGCAGGGCCTGGCGCGGCAGGGGCGCGGGGGCAGCAGGGCGCGCGGTAGCAGCGGCGGCAGGGGCGCAGTAGGGCGCGCGGACAGGGGGCACGCACGGCGGCAGGGGCACGTGCGAGTAGCAGGGCGCGCGGCAGCAGCAAGGCGGCGCGACAGACGCGCGGAAGCGACAGGGGTGGCGCAGCAAGGCAGCGCACAGCGGCAGGGACGGTGCGACGACGAGGATGACGGCGGTGATGACGATGATGACGATGGCGATGAATGATTCCAAAAAAAATAAAAAAATTAGGGTTTGTGAGGTGGTAGCTCTGATACTATGTTAGAATGAGATAATGGAATAATAGGAATCCTTGTATTCCACTTAGGATTAAATCTTTTTATATAGACAAGTGACTAGGAGTTACACATGTAATGTACTATACACATTATGAGATATCATATATAATCTAACAATATCAAATGATACAGCTTCCTGGCATCTAGCCACTAGTTGCCTGCATGACCACCTCTGGATGCTATAAATTTTCTAATAGGTAAAATATTTTTTGTGGAAACTTCTTTGATCACGGCTCTCCACTCGAATGTATCTAGATTCGATCAAAATTCATATCTATACAAGTTGTCCACTGTGTGACAAATGCCTGAAGATATCATATCATATGTTTGTAAAAAATGTAAATTTGTGATATGCTGTTGGCAATTGATCCGACGGAAGCAACCGACATATGATCGTGGTCTTGTGGTCATGAATGGCAGTGTCCACCTTCGAACTCGTGAGGCAGAATTTATTTTTGTTGTAGTTGTTAGGCCATTTTGTGCAAAGGCGGAGACGATAAAAATGGGGGTCTTATATGAAAGACGAGATTTATTAATATACGTGTTTGCTTTGATTTCACCTAGCTCATTGATGCTCTTTTGTTATCTTACTAAAGGACCCCACAATTAACATTCCCTTCCAACATTTGTTTTTTTAAGAAGGTTATGCCATTTTATAACATAGAAGGGTGTTGCAAATTGGTCCGAATACAAGGTGGTTGAGAGATGTATAAAATAGAGTACAGATCATGGCGAAGGACCCAAGATTGGATAGCTCACGCCGTGGAAATCTGCTTCGTGCACCGCAGGCCCCCTCCCCCTCCCCCCCCCCCCCCCCCCCCAGAACCACGGGTAGAAGCTATGACCAATGACGGGTTCCCTCCCGTGGTGATCTGCCAATTCTATACTTTATGGTGCCTCGACAAATGATCTTATCCCCTAAAGTCCTCGCACAACATGCATAGAGGCAACAATGTACAACGCATTCAAACGCTCTTCACAATCCTCTTTTTCACCGGCTGTTCAAGCCAATAATATTGCATGGTGTGAAAGCATGCATACAGTGGATGAATGTGAAATATCCTCCATAATTTGTTTCATACCGAATATTTATTATGTGAAAATACTAACCTTCCTCGGGGACTCCTTACTATAAAAAAAAAAATCTAGAGAGGTGTCTATTTTCACTTGTGTTGTGATGCTAAAATAATAGAAAATATCCAATTTTTTTTCTAAATTTAGAAATACTAAAACGAGTTACATTTTAAAATTATACAAAGAAAAAATATAATTTTTCATTTTTAGAAACTAAAAAGATTAATATACCCCGGCCTTATATAATTTTTAAGCTCCCTCTCATTATATTTAAATTTTTTTCATAACCATCATTTAATTGAAAATAATATCAGTATAATAAATAATTTTTATTTCTTTAAATGTTATTAATTTTTTAAGTATACTATAAAAAATGTTCTAATTATTATTCATAAATTTATAAGATTTTTTTATTTTTGGAGTAAGTATACTATTACTTCTTTGGAGTCCAGATCCACAGAGGTAACCATCAGTATTAAACTGCACGACCTATGAATTAAATTATAAAGCTTATAAATCGAATTGCATAGAGACACAGAGAGTGACAAGTACACAATTGTTGAATGTATAATTTGATTCATAAGCTGTGTAGTTTAATATTGATGGTACTGATGGTACCCGACCCAGATGTTGTCTCCTCTTTTTGTTTCACTAGTTAATGTGCATGTGCGATGCACATGGATTATTTTGTTGATTTGAATCACAAATATTAGCTATATTAAGTTGCATTAAATGATTGTTAAGATAATAAAATAAATTTGGATTAGCGATTTGTTGTCATATTTTAAGATCTTTATCCCATTAAAAAAATAAAGAAAATAAATTCAAAATTTTTGATGCACATGATACAACTCGATCATATATAATAATTCATCTAAAATTTTACCCTCCACATGATTGCATAATAATCGTAACACTTTAATTCTCATTATTTATAAATTACATTAGTCTTCTAACATGAATATTTATTTACTTTTGCACTTTCATACAATCTTATGTAATGTTTATTAAAAAATTGAACTCATTTATAATATAATTATATAAAAATGCAAAGTGTTTCAAGAAATATAAATATATCCACAACCAAAACAAAGAGTTAAAAATAATTGAGAATACAACAGAGAAGTGATCCACAACTATTTAACTATCTACATTATTTTTATTATACAACAATAGCAATATAAACTTAAAAAAAATGTACTTCAATGAGACAACAAAAGAAAAAAAACATTAACCTGTTTCAGAAAAATATGCTATGATTTTATTGAAAATCTGACAACTCCACAGAGCCATACAGGTTACAAACATGACAAGCAAAATTAATTATGAAACTCAATGTAATATTGACAAAAAAAAATGCAATTCGATGAGTCAACAAAAGATAAAACAAAAATTTAAACCAAGAGATCCATCTATATTAAGCCCAATACTAAATGCACGAGAAAGAACAATGTGTTTTAGGGTGCGTTTGGTTACGCGATTGTGCATCATTTGTGATTGTAGGAAACTGCTTTTGCAATCGTGCAACCAAGCAGTTTTACTGTGGCAGTTTCATGCACACAGATTTTCAGGCAAATAGTGCCCAAAAGCCGGGAAAGTGAGCTTCCTAAAGAATCAGTTTTAAAACCCAGATTCCTGCAGAATTAGTTTTGCAATCGCGCAATCAAACGCACCCTTAACTGAGTTTCAAAATCTAAGTCAAATGGAAGTATGGAGCATGAAAGGATCAAAACCAATGAAAGAAAACTAAACATAGAAAATAAAAAGAGAAAAATTAATCAAACAAAAAAATATCCTCACATGAATTAGTTTTGCAATCGCGCAATCAAACGCACCCTTAACTGAGTTTCAAAATCTAAGTCAAATGGAAGTATGGAACATGAAAGGATCAAAACCAATGAAATAAAACTAAACATAGAAAAGAAAAAAAAGAAAAATTAATCAAACAAAAAAATATCCTCACATAAATCACAATGGAAAAACATGTAATAGTGATGTTTAGGAAATGACACAATAATAAGTCTAATAAATATTTTGAATAAATTAAAATCAAATCAAACGTTTCAGAAGATGAAACATAAATTGGAAAAATTAAATGAAAAAAATAATCCTGAAAAGTAAATGATGTTATATAATTTAAGGAAATGTGAAACCTATGATTTTAAGTTACAATTAAGCAACATTTGAATCATATAACAATAAAAAATTCAATCATATTAATAAGACTAAAAGAAATTGTGGGATTTATTCATAGTGCTATTTTTGTTACAAAAATTGCATGACGTATTCAAGTGTGTGTATCAAAATTGGATAATATTCTATTCTCCATACTTATATATAGTTTTAAAAATAGCAGATAAAATTAGGCGTGTATTGTTTTGCAGTGTCCTATCTATAAATATTTATCTTATTTTGTATTGTGTTTTCAAACTCAAATGATAGTTAATCTATCCTCGGTTATCTATAACTCAAATTACTTTGAAAAAAAAGTGTTCTTACTTTTACTCATATTGTCATTAGCATATTTTTACTTTTTTTTTTGTAGCGTGTTTTCAACTATGTGTTACTATCCTTTTTGTGTATGTTTAAAATAAATCCACATCTGTTTGAAAATAAAATTAATATCTCATCAATTTGGATTTTCTTAAAAGGAGTGTTTTTTAATTGAGTATCCAAAAATTGGATCCTATTATTATTATTTATCATTTATCAGTGTTATTTAAGTTTCACAAATCAAACTTAATTATCCCAACATATTATAAGAAAAGAAAAGAATAAATTGAAATCAAACCAAACATTTTAGATGTGTGAGAATATATTTAAAAAAAATGAATGAAAAATAACCATACAGAATGAATAATGTTAATTAATTATTTATACAAATGTGAAATATATGAATATTAGTTACAGTGGACAATAATTTATTAGATTGTGATTTGATGTACCGCATTACAAGTTACGTGTCTTCTTAAAGATTATAGCAAACTAAATAATAAAAAAAGAGATGCACTACATGATCTAACAAAAAAATTATGAAAAGAATAAAGAAAATAGTAAATAAGAGTCGACATAACAATTCCACAACATATCTTTCACAAGTTATTCTCATACTTTAATTGTATAATACTAACAACAAATAAAAAGAAGAAATCATATGAGATAAAAATGTTTTCCTTTTTATTGGGTGTAACCCTTCCAAAAAAAAATCCTAGACAGGTATAATATGAATACAAAATGGTCGGCTTAACCGTCTCCACGATGCTTCGATGATTATCATAAAATCAGAACTATCCACCAAAGATAAATATAAAAAAAGAAATATAGAGAGAAATTAAACATGAACTAGTTTGAAGATCTTTAGGAGACGGTCCGCGCATCACCAACATCAACTTTTATATCCAAGCAGTGCTCATCTCCACCATGGCCGGTATGAATAAAATGTGTGAATCTCATTTAATTCTAAATTGAAATAGTTCATAAAGAATTAAACAATACACAATTATTTATTATTTATTGTTTATTGAAGGATGATTAAATTGAATTGAAGAATATGTATAGTCATATGACAAGTACAGATTTTCAAGAATTTAAAAAGACATACATTATTAAGAGATGGAAGGGGTGGATGAATGAATGGATAATGAGTGCATTTGGAACAATGACAGATTTGCATAAATTGAGGACAAAAATGAAATTAGAAGTGTTTTAAGAGTCATTTAAAGGAAGACAAACAATACAATCCCCTTTATTTTTAAAACATATTTGGAAATTCTTTCTCCTAACCGTAGAGACATGTCAAATTTTTTAAAAAGAGCAACCAAAGGAAAAAAATTTAAGCAACTTTATCATTATCAGTAAATTTATGCAGCTTTATTTTTGAACATTGTAGTAGGAATATATATCTTGCATGACACCCAGATGTACAATAAATAAATAATTTAAATACAACAATAAATACAAACAATTTCTCTTTAAGGGAGCAAAGTTAATGATTAGGTCTCCTTTCCATTATGTTGGATGTTATGTAATAAAATCCTTCAAATACTTGAATAAATGGCATTATATGAAATAAATTTTATATATATATATATATATATATATATATATATATATCATATTAAGGGACGTTGGTAACTTACTTGTTTTGGTTTAAAAGTGGTGTGGACGTAAAATATGATGCAACCAGATAAGTGGCTGAAGATAACACAGTACAATAAGAACATAAGAAGATAAAGTCATAAATAATTGAAAGTATAATAAATATCACAAGTAAATCAAAATATCTTATTCATTCTTTTTTAAAGGTTTACAACCCTTAAGTACAAGACATCCCAATATGAGAAAAAAAATATTAGAAAATTAAAATTTAACAAATATTTAAAAATATAGCTTCGCATGAATTAATTGAAATACTATTGTTATATTAAACATTTCATTGTCAATCTGCGAAGATTAGGTTCTTTGATATTCATGTTTGTTTGTTTGAAGGAATTATTTTTTATTGGTGTTTATGATTGTAGATGTGGTGACAGAGTTTATCGAGGGTATGGTAGAAACATATTCAGGTTTACAATACCTGGATGGGTTTCCTAGGGTAAAATATGAAAATATAAAATTTAAATAGGCACCATCATATCACTCACATATATATCTTAATCCCTAATATCTAGGAAATTATTTTTTTGGTTATCTTTAGATATGAATAACTTCAAAGTTTCTATGTACCATGCAAATGGAAAAATAAAATAAATGAAGTTGTATAAATTCTTAAATGGGATCAACCACAGACTTTACTTCAAAACACAGAGTGGATCTGAACCGAAATTTCATTCTAATATTTTCATATCAATAACCTATAATGTTATTGGCAAAACATTTCCAATAACGTAATTTGGAAGTACGTAGAATAATGTGTGAATTATATATTTTTTTTGTTGGATAGATCTTATGGACCATTGATTATTTGGGGAATTAATAGAGTAGAGAAATCCAAGTGAATAGAGTAAATGCTAATCAAATATGTGTGAATTAAATAAATGTTAATAGATGTGAATTACATTAATATTTGATACATTTTTTTAATGTATCATGTTTTTGCATATGAAATGGGAATTTTTTTGTGAATTATATTATTAATGTATAATATATCATGTCTTATCCTAATAATATTATGATAATCAAATTTAACTATAAGTTAATTAATATGTAACATGATAAAATATATGTATTATAATAAACTATGAATGAAATTAAAATGTTGTAAATGGGTTTTTATAGGATTTAGTAGAAATGTAAGAGTATCCTAATAATATTATGATAATCAATTTTAATTATATATTAATGAATATGTTACATAATGAAATGTATGTATTATAAAATATTATAAATGAGATTAAAATGATGTCAATGGATTTTCTTGGAATTAAATAGAAATGTAGGGATAAAATGAAAAAAATAGTTGTCATTAAAGTGGTGTGAATGGACTCTAATGGGATTAAATGAATTGACAGGAGCAAATAGGTCAAATGGCAAGTTTTTGGTTTAAGAGACTTTTATATAGTAATATATATTGTTTTTTTATTTTAAGATCATACGGTCATACGGTCTATACATTTTTATTAGGGTAAATGAGTAAAGGGCACATTTATTCCCACCCGTCTACTATGCTTATCCCCCCACCCAGAAACAAGAACAACCCAATTTTTTTATTATCTCGGAAACCATTAACCCCACCAAAATAAACAGAACATCGACTACCGCATACCGATTCCCTTGCCACCTAATCTCATTGACGGCCTCCTCACCATTGGTACCCTCGGCGCCGGCGACCTTCTCCACCGCCGAAGCCAAAGCCGAAGCGCAATTAGAGATCGATTTGAAGTTCGTCAACGCCGAGCTTGAGAAGGTCCTCTTCCCGGAACCGCCCAAAGACGAGGCGGCCGTCGATGCTGAATCAGACAATGTGGGCTTGTCACGGTGTGTCCACTGCAGGGATATCTCTTCGGATCGCCTGTAGAGATGGCGGAGAACGACGGTGAAGAAGGAGGAGTTGTTTATGAGGGCGAAGGAGGAGGAGCCGATGAGAAAGGTCGATGAAGCGGTGGCGAAGAGGGTGGCGGCAGAGGAGAAATCGACAGCGGAATCGGTTTCGGAGGGGTCGCGGAGGCGCGGGTAGTGAGAAGAGGAGAGATTGAGGGTGGGTTTAGGGTTTGGTCTGTTGTGACTTGTGAATATATACGATGGTGTGTTAAGAAATAATAATTAAAAAATGAATGGTGGGTTAAGTTGTAGGGTGGGATTAGTTATTAAGATGGTGGGTCTAGACCTGTGAAAGGGCGTGTCTATCCCCACCAAACATTTTTCTCATCCCACCAATAAAAAAAAAACGGTGTTTTGCTGTTCCCACCAATTCAGTTCGACAAAATCGATCGCCATTTCAGGTTTTGGGCGACCGTAATTGGTCAAACAGGATTCAGAACTATATCTATTTATTCTTTGTAAACAAATAAATTTTTGGGTTTATCCATCATATTCTACATTTATTCAACAGCTAAGGGACTGAAAAAAAATGTAAGTATGTATACTTTCAATTAATTCAAATTTTTAGAGAAAAATATCTTATTAAACAAATATATATCATTTTAAAGCTTCGTTTGAATTCGTAGTTAAGATGATTTTTTGTTTGAAAACAAAAAAACCTACCAGTTGATTCAAACACATTTTATATTTGGCTTTTGAAATTTGTCTGTAACTTATGTAAAAAAAATTGTTCTTATATTCTACATTTAAGAATAATGATTTATTCTCCCTATATTACAACTCAGACTTGGAGTGATATGAAGGATTCAAGGAGGATACACGTCGTGAGATTATGTTTTCAATAAAAAATTATAAACTTTATTACAAATCCGACCAGGTTCGGTCGCCCAAAACCTAAAATGACGATCAAATCCAGTTGTCCAAAATCTGAAATGATGATCAAGTCTGGTCGTCCAAAACCTGAAGTGACGACAAAATTTGATCGAACTGGCCGGATCAGTGGGGATAACAAAACGTCGGGTTTTTTTTTTTTTTACCGACTAGTGGGTTAAAAAATTTGTTGGTGGGACTAACCCTTGTGAAAGCGTCATCCCCCGTTTAAAACGTCCCATGTGAGATCGATTCAGATGTTCTAATTCTGGACCCGGATTTATAGGCGCTCTTCGCTCGTCGGGATAACTTTCTTCCGCGCCTCGGCTGTTCGACAGAAAGCCCGTGCGAGGATCCAAAAAGAAAAGAAGAAATCCCAAATGTGGCGGCGGAGGTTCGCGTTTGTGTGTTCTCCACTGGTTTCTTCCCCCAAATCCACTCTCATTCACAATCAGGTACCACAAAACCAGAAAAAAAGAAACCCTAGTTTTCTTTTATCTTGTTTTGATTCTTGTGTTCTTCATTTTCAGGCACCGTATTGGCATGAGTATGCCAAAGCCTTCACTACTGGAAATGTGAATTCGGTATTTCAGTTACTTTGATTTGTAGGTAATTAAATCGATGTTTTTATCGCTCGCTTATGCAATTTTTTTTGCTTTCTTTTTGGATGTAGGAGGAGGGTATCTCTTCAAAGGTGAAAGTTCCATTCATAACTTTTGTCTTAGGTAGGAACTTTGTGTTCTTTTTAACTGCAATGGCTTCTTCGGTAAACATGAATTTTATGTTCCCCATAAAAAAGTTATTTTTTAAAGAGTTTTCGGGCATGATCTTGCATCTTTGTTTGAGAATAATGTTTTTAATGATTGCATCATCACTGAGAGATTTACTTTTCCTGATTTGATATGGCAATGACTTCAATGAATTATGTAAGATATTAGGACAAAAACATTTTCTGTTTATTGTGAGTGAGCTTCCAATACTACTCTGGAGTCATTCTTGGATGGTAATTTTTTGAGAAATATTAGATAGTGTGTTCGCTCTTGTTTCCCATATATCTTAGCAGAGTGCTTATCTGGGACAGATCATTATTTGTTGTGAAAGGAAAATGTTTGTGAGCTTTCTATTAGTAGTTTTGCATCTCTTCTTATGATAAACTTACCATGGAAGCATTCACAATTTGGTTGTCTCACATTAGATATTGCTTCTTGTTTGAACTTAATATGAATGTGGTGTTCTTGACTTTTCATGTAATTTTTTATTTGAATAGGTTATTTAGATATTTGCATTTTCTTTTGGTTGCGTTTAGGTGGTCCTGGTAGTGGAAAAGGTACACAATGTGCCAAGATTGTGGAGACCTTTGGATTTGCACATCTGAGTGCTGGTGAACTATTGAGGAAGGAAATGTCATCCAATAGTGCAAAGGGGTATGTGGTCTCCTCACATGGTGCCCTTCAGGGTCTCCTTTCAACTGATTATTGCTGAAGTATGCAAATTATTAAACCTATTCTCGATCATTTATTTATAGAGTGATGATTCGTGACACAATTAAAGAAGGAAAGATTGTTCCATCAGAAGTAACTGTAAAGTTGATCCAAAAGGCTATTGAATCAAGCAACAACAATAAATTTATTATTGACGGCTTTCCTAGGAGTGAGGAAAATCGCATAACGTTTGAAAAAATTGTGAGTTTCTCTCTGTACAAAGGTTTCTGAAAATTGTTTGTGCTCTGACATTCATTTTTGGGCATTCTCTGTATTAAGCCTTCTTACCTAGTACTTTGAATTATTGATTAATTCACGTATAAATGTGCGTGTTTCATTAAGAGTTTAGTTCCTGTTGAATCATGTCTCACTAATGATAAATGTATTATTCAATGATTTGCGTGTTAAATGAATCAAATATTTATTGAATTCATAATATGTATTTTGCTTGTGCAACATAAGTATATTGGACAAGAAAAAAATGCTAATTAGGCTTTGCTTTGCTAGATTTTAAAGCTAATTCTTTGTGATTTTGCCTAAATCCCAATGTTATATCTTGAACTTAGTCTTTGTAATGTTTTGATGTTATAACATCATTGAGAGATCATAAATTTGTTTTAATATTGATGATTTCGCATGTCATAAGATTTTTTTTTATATATCTTTGTAATGTTTATTTATCCAAAATTTTCTGAATGTGAATTATTCTGAATTGCGAATTTTCATCATTGTCAAATTATTCCCGAATTTTGAAGTGGTGACAGGATTACTAAACGTGAACTCTGAGACTAGAAATCCATAGAAATGACATGACTAGGAGTCTAAAAAGCAATGATCAAGGTTCGTAGGTGCCATACGTTACTTCACAGATTTGTTGCTTGTCTAACAGTGCAGCAAATCATTGTTGAGCAAACATGCCGTTTCTGAAGTTTCAGTGTTTAGTTACAATTTGTTAGGTTTGATCTATTTTACTATCTTATCCAAAGTTGGATTTGAATGATGTTTGTATGATAGATATGCTTGTAAACGGTAGATTTCCAATGATCTTGTCTTGTGAATTGGCCATCTCACTTGTGGTTCATGAACCATAATTGATTGACTAATTTGTTTTGTTTCATATTAATTTTGTTTGAGAATCTACATATTTCATTATTTGTGATATAAGCTAATGCAACAAATGTTGGAATCCATGTGTCTTCAATTCTTTCTCTTTGTAGCTGCTTTATCTTAACAAATGTTGGAATCCATGTGTCTTCAACTCTTTGTAGCTGATATAAGCTAATGCAGCAAATCATATAAGCTTATCACTGAGTCCTAATATTGAAGTTTTATCTTAACAATTCTTGTCTCTGTTTCAATACTATGATCATGGGCCTTCTATGCAAGTTCATTAGCATGGTGTTTTGAGGTGTTGTTTATGTTTTTGGACAAGATGATTAGCTTTCTACTAAGGATACCTTTTTTTTTGAAAATGATAGGAGTAACTTTATTAATAAGAAACCCTAGAATAGGATGAGATGAGGGATCTCCATACAAAGTAGTCAAGAGGAGTAAGAGGGGAGTACAAATGAGCTTGGGGGGGGGGGGGGAGATTTTGTTCCCTTTCGCAAAGGGTCCCAATATTCACCTCCCGAACCAATGTTGCCCTATAATCATGAATGGTCTATCTTCTTCCAACATAATAGTGACCCAATCTCTTTTGAGTGAGGAGATAGCCGCCTATATGTTTTCTCAATATGGTCTCTTGTGTTGGAAAACACTCTCATTGCGAGTGGGCCAAATGCTCCAATACACCACTCATGGAACTAGCTATTGAAACTTGGCTAGATTGCTTCGATCTCCTCATTTGAGCCTCTTTCTGAACCATCTCCGCATACTCTAGAAATCCTTGAAGGAACAAGAGGAACCTAGAGCCTCTCCCACCTTCACCCAAATCTTCGTGTTCAAAAAGCAATAAAAAAAAGAAGTGTTCTCTTGTTTCTATCACCGAGCCACAAGCCCACAACTCACATAGAGTGTTATCATCATTTGCCCACATAACTCGCATAAGGATGCCTAAATATTGATCAGTAGAATTTCCATTTTTTCATATGGTGATTCTGTATTGACGTTGACCATTGGTGTGAACATGACATTCATCTCTGATGCCACTATATCTATATTGTGGTTAGTGTAAATGTTTAAATGATTATGAGTTGACACAGCGAAATTACAATATGAGGAGGTTGCCAATTTTTAACTTCTCATTCTTAATTTTGTTTTACTCTCCTCTAACCTTATTGGGAATGAAAATTGCATTGTTACCATTGCAGATTGGAGTGGAACCAGAACTGGTAATTTTCTTTGATTGCATTGAAGAAGAGATGGTGAAACGAGTGCTAAGCCGAAATCAGGTAATTTTTATTGTACTAGACAAGCAATAGCAGAATTCTCAAACAAATCTCATTTAGGGATCAAATGATTTTCTTGTTTAAGATGGAATTCGATTTATTGTAGTGTTAATTTGTTGTTATAATATAGGGAAGAATTGATGATAACATAGAGACTGTGAAGAAACGCTTAGAAGTTTTTGTGACTTTAAGTCTTCCTGTGCTAGATTACTACTCTAGAAAAGGGAAACTTCGCAAGGTATTTCTTCTTGGAGATCAATAATTTGTAAGATTGCATCTTGCTTGTGACTCTTATCATCGGTAGACTTCATGCATCAGACACTTTGAAAACTAGTTGTCTGCTTTTCGTGTTTACCATTGTTTATCTTATCAAATATCAATCATTTTATTTGATTTTAATTCACATATAGATCTCAATGGGAAAAATGACTTACCTGTAATTCTGTTTGGTTAGTTTGCTGATTTCGTGTTATTTATTCATCTCTTTTTTATAAGTAATATTCACACAAAAAGGCATACGATGATTGAGCTTCACAAACAATCGATTCATTATACATTTATAACAATTGCATCTCAAAGTATATGTCTCTCTCTCTCTCTCTCTCTCTCAGTACTGTGTAGTGAAGGAAACATACGATCTGCAATTCATTGGCATTTTGATATGTTTATCTTTGTTTTAAGTTTTGTAGTTTTTGTGACTTGTTATTACTACACCTAGAATTCTGAATGTATATAATATACAACTAGATCTGATTTTGGCCCTAGTTTTAGTGTGGCTCAAAAATGGGTATTGGCAATCACGATTGAAAAAGAGGTTTGGTCTCAAGAAGCATTTGGTGATCCACTACTGGATCATGTGTATTTATTTCTCGTGTGTACTAGTTTCTCAGTTCTGTTACCCAAATGGGTGAAAATGTTGGTCATTGATGAAATTAGAAGACTTCCCACTACTTCGATATACATTCATGAAAAACTGCTTAAATCGCTCAAACAATGGGTATGATATAAATTACTGCTCTTACACTTTGTTATGATGAAAGTATGTTTCACAACCCTCGATTGATTATTGATTGTATGTGTGTTTGGCTAACAAAAAAATATTGTTTTTGTTTTATACACTTTTTGACATATTATTATATTTTCTAGAATATCAGAAAGTCGTGCAGCTTAAAGTTCAATCCTAGATCAAATCTGGAACCTGCTTGATTTACAATATAGTCTAACTTGAGGGAATGTTGCTGGTTTATAGCCTAAATATTTACTTTTTCTTTCGTAAGATTGGTCAGAAATTTACCTTTCTTATTTATCAATGCATTTTCAACCGCTATCCTCTGTTGTGATATAAATGGACCAATTGAACTTGTTCATTTTTCTAAATCAACCTTTGATTCAATCATGTCACAATCACCTCCACACCCCCACTGCCACATCTCTCTACCATTTATTTGTAAATAACATGGTAAATTTTGTTTCATTTTGCCATTAAGGTGGACTTGATTTCTGTAAATTACAATCAGTTTGCCATTTGTTTTTGTTTTTGTCATCTCTATGAAAATGCATATTCCTCATTTTAGGTTTGTAGTTAATTTTTGTTTGGAACCTTTTTTTATTGACATATTTAAGCTTACAGATCGAAGCAAATGGAACTGTAGAGGAGATTTTTGAGAAATTACGCCCCCTTTTTGCTGCAGAAAAGGTATGCATTGCTTATAAAAATGTGACGGGTCTTATATTTTTGTAAGCAAAAAAGCCAGAAAAATCCATTGCTAGAATTTGAACCCGGTATGACCTGGGTGAAACCAGGTATCTTTACCAGAATACACAACCTTTTATGAACAGTAGATTATAAATAATAATCAATCAAACACTTTGAAAGATCATTATCTTACTTTTTTCCCCTCGTTTTCTTGAACTTAAATGTCCCTTCTTGTACAGGTAAGTATCAAATAGAAAATGGAGCAGCTAAAAGAAATTGGGGTGTTGATCCTTTGGAAATTGAGGCGTGGATCGGAGATCTTTCAACTAGTTTGGGCATAAC
The DNA here is from genome assembly GCA_030737845.1 of Acorus calamus. Classification (NCBI taxonomy): domain Eukaryota; kingdom Viridiplantae; phylum Streptophyta; class Magnoliopsida; order Acorales; family Acoraceae; genus Acorus; species Acorus calamus. The sequence goes on along the minus strand of CM060868.1, from coordinate 4,917,043 downwards.
ATAGTGTTTGCTTCTCAAGCATTCGGTTGAAAGCAAGGAAACTAAAGAACACCTCAATTCCTACATCCACCTCATGAGGTTTGACCTTGCTCTTGCTCTTGCTCTGATACCTAATTGTCAAGTTTTTAACTATCAAAGGATTAGTTGAATCGATACTAATTGAAAAGCTAGGGAACCATATTATAATTGGCTACAAGGCCTCAATGTATGTTCACACCACACTCCCCATTGATTGATTGTTGCAGAATAAAGGTTGAATTAAGGTACATCTGCATCTATATTTGCTTTTACTTCTAGTCGTCTGGATGTAATACATATGAAAAAATATTACTAGTAAATGTATATTCATAATATGAATGTATCTAAATGTATCAAACTTTCGAGGCGAAAAGTAATACTAAAAATAGGACTTGGTGTAGCAAAACTCAGTTGTAGCCTGTAGGTTCCACTAAAAGTAAAATTTTGCTAAGTTGTTTCTGTGCTCCCATTTCTTTCCAAGTTATAAACTACTACAGGTTTAGTCTCACCTTGCACGCAAAACAAAAGCACTCATTGATCCATGATTTATGTGATGGGTGCCTCTATTTGCATTCTTTTGTTTTTATTGTACACCCAATATCTAAATACACCCAACCTAAATAAATGGTGTTCTTTAGACACCCCCAAATAAATGGATCCATTTATGTTAGGTTGTGCAAGAAGAGGTGGAAGAGGGGTGGGGCTGGGGCTGGGGCGGAGGAGGGCGGGGACTGATGACAGGCACAATGGAGGATGTAGTGGGTGGGAGCGGGTTCCTCGCCCTCCACCCCCACCGCTCATCTCTCACTCTCTCTCTTCCTCGCGCCCCCCCCCCTTTGCCCCCGCCCTCCGCTCCAGGCCCACCCTTCCCTCCTCTTTCACCTCCTCTTCCTCTTCCCCACCCCAATTCAACCCCCGCCCTCACTATCCATTTATTTATGTAGTGTGTGCAAGAAAAACATATGAGTACAGATAGAGGCACCCTTACATGATTTACAGAAATTGAGATTCTTTCAAATTATCCAGTCATATGTAATGAAATGAAGCAATTTCATTTGATGAATTTTGGTTCATATGATTGATCTATGCACAAAACAAGCAAATAAAAAGTAGATGACCCATTTTGGCAAGGGTGATATCACAAAAAATGTTAGTTTGGATCACAAAATTGATAATTTATTATTATTATGACATGTTTGGATGTGTGGTGGAATAGTGTTTTGAAAATCCACGGGATCATCTGTTTTACTTTTCTTTACTAGGATCTTGCTTAACTTGTTATGAAAGACTGCCACGTGTTATTCTTTCCATCGGACGTTTATAAATCATCATGTGGGTCTCACATTTTTTCTGTTTTTCTTTTTGACACAGTCGGCTGGTTTTGACGTTGTTTTGTTTTGACACAGCTGTTTATTTATTTATTTTTGACACAGCTGACTTTTGTTTTTGGGCTTGACACATCCTAAGTTTTTTGTTTTTGTTTTTGACACAACATTCTTTTTTAAAATTTCTTACAAAATTACACAAGTACAAGTCTATCAAGTTTTGGTTTTTTTCCCCCATCCAAACCAATCTGTCTCTTTTTCATAAAGTATTATTTATTAATCTTATCTTTAAATCTACAATTCTTAAGATCTTAAAAAATAAAATATTTCTGATCTATTTATTTTTAATTAATTTTTTTAAATATAAAAATGTGATTGTAATTTTGTGTTTGAGATAAAATTGTCATGCTATTGTTTTGTATTTATTTTTACACTGGGTATTATTAATCTTAACATTAAAACTATTAACCTGCGGACAGTGGCGGAGCCACCATATGACCAGGGGGCATGCCCCCCTTGATTTTTCAAATTTATTTACATGTTCTTTTAATTTTTTGTGGTAAGTTAATTTTAATTAAGGTCCATAGATCATAGGCTCCACCTACATGTGAAATTCCTAAACAGCAACTACTCACAACTAAATAAAATAAAATTAAAACAACCATCTATTATCCATCTGTATCATCCATGTATACGGTGTGCACTCACCTCTTTTTTTAATTAACCCTCCCCCCTCCACATAACACAAGTCATTTTTAACTCTCCTTTTTCATTTACCCACAAGTCTCTTTCTATTAATATCTCACAAACAGCTACAGAAGCATGAATTCCACTTCTCAGCATCTTCACCTAGGTGGGTATCTTGAAAAAAATAAATTTTTGAATCTCTTTTTTCTTTTCTTTTTTATATCTCAACTGTTCTTAATATCAATATTCATCTGTAAATAATTTTTACTTTTTGTTCCATTAAATGTTTCACAATTAAGAATCTACAATCTATAATCCTCTCATATCTTCCATCAATACTTTGAAGATATATAATTTTTTTCTTTTACCTTATTATCATTGTTACTAATTTATTTAAAGTTTAAAATATTTGTGTAAATATCTAAAATAATCAAATCATTTAATATTTTCAGAATATGAAACCTCGTCGAAGTCAAATTTAAAGATATGCATTGTTTGTTAGATTTATGTTTTGACATTTCTTTTATGAATTATCATATGAAATATGACATATTGTTTAAAATATGATAATTATTTTTTATAATTATTCAGTGATATGTTTTATATAAATGCCTGTATTTCATTTTATACATATTTTTAATCTATGCTATTGAAATAAAAAAACATAATGATATAATTTTAAAAAATATTTATATAAGTTCACATTAGGCCCCCCCCTTTATAAAAATCCTGGCTCCGCTACTGCCTGCGGATCCAAAACAAATACTTTATTTCTGATTTTTTTATAATATTCATGTTATTGTAAATTTGTATTTGAGATTAAATAGATCATTTTTGTATCTGAACAAGTTGCATACGAATTGTATAATGAATATGGAAGGAAAATGTGATTTTGTTTTAGAAGACTTATCCATAACAAGATTAGGCATATCAAATATATATCAGAATGATTTTTGTTTAGTAATTTTAAATAAAAAATTCATGTGCATATATAAGGCTTTTTTTCACTTTTAATTTTAGTCTTATATGTTTTGTTAGTATTATATACTAGAATAAAAAAATCAAATATCATATAATGAAATAAAAAAATTCAAAAGAATAAGATGAAAATTGCAAAAAAACCATGAGAAATTTGGAAAACTAGTCAGTCTAAAGAAAGAAATAATAAAATAATTGGATTGTAAAACCCAAAAAGTAACGGCAAGAAGTTTTAGAAAAAAAAGTGGCTGTAATGGGAAAGCCAAAAGGTAGAAAAGTAAAAAAATAAATAAACGGTTGTGTCAAAATAAAAATAAAATAACGTCAAGACCAGCCGACTGTGTCAAAAAGAAAAACAGAAAAAACGTGGGACCCACAAGATGATTTATGAACGTCTGCTGGAAAGAATAGGGTCCGTCTAGTCCCACCAATTTCTTATCCCACTGATCAGTTAAAAAAAACCCGGTGTTTACTACGATCCGGTGTTTACTATCCCCACCGATCCGGTCAGTTCAATCAAATTTGATCATCATTTCAGATTTTGGGAGACTGAACTTGGTCGTTATTTTAGGTTTTGGGCGACTGGATTTGATCATCATTTCAGATTTTGGGTGACTGAACTTAGTCGAACAGGATTTGTAATAAAGTTTATAAAGTTTTTTTTAAAAAAACATAATCCCACGACGTGTATCCTCCTTGAATCTTTCATATCACTCCAAGTCTGAGTTGTAATATAGGGATAATAAATCATTATTCTTAAATGTAGAATATAAGAACAATTTTTTTTACATAAGTTACAGATAAATTTTAAAAATCAAATATAAAATGTGCTTGGATCGATAGGTTTTTTTGTTTTCAAACAAAGAATCATATTAATTATGAATTCAAACAAAGCTTAAAAATGATATATATTTGTCTAATAAAATATTTTTCTATAAAAATTTGAATTAATTGAAAGTATACATACTTACAGTTTTTTTAATCCTTTAGCTATTGTTTGGATAAAAGAATAAATGTAGAATATGATGGATAAGCTCAAAAATTTATTTGTTTACAAAGAATAAGTAGATATAGTTCTGAACTCTGTTCGACCAATTACGGTCGCCCAAAATCTGAAATGGCGACCGAAATCGATCGAGCTGGATTGGTGGAAACAAGCAAAACACCAAGTTTTTTTTTATTGGTGGGATAAGAAAAATGCTTGGTGGGGATAGACACGCCCAAAAGAATAACACATGATAATCTTTTATAAGAAGTCAAACAAGATCCTAATAAAGAAATCATAACCGGAGTTAGAAACCCGTCTTCACAAAAAATTATTTTGGGAGTTCATAGATGCTGAAAAAAGTTGCTTGAAATAGCATGGACAGAACAGACAGCAGTAATATTAAGAGCATCTCCAAAAGACTCCCTACATCACATTTTTCTCTATATAGAGAGTCAAAAAGCTTAAAATCCACATTCAAAAGCCTTCCCACACTCCTCTCTACCATATTTTTTTTCTCTACAGGGCTCCATAGAAAAACTACATTGTAAAATGACCACATTGTCCTTTCAACAAAATCCTTTTTTTTAAGCCAATTCTCTCTCTCATTTTTTTCAATCTATCTCCCCTAAATGTATCTCATCTTCCTCTCTGTCCTACAAACCCTAGAAAAAATAAAAAAGCAAAATCTTTGATTTCATTTGCCGTCCGTCCCGTCCGCCGTTCATCCCTCTCGCCGGCCGTTTGCCATCCACCGGTCTCTCTCTCTCTCTCTGGATCTATTGAAAAAAAAGGCTAGTGAAAGGCCACATGGTTGGCTCATGGAGATGGTGAGGACATTTAGACAAAATAACCAAATATTTGTGAGAGTTGACAGAGACAATGAAACTGTAACTGGAATGTCTGAAGACAATGTTAATCATATTTATAGATGCAAGCCATTGATTAACAGTACATACCCCATTTTGCAATTCAAATGTAGTAATATTTATTTGAACTAGCTTTGCAGTTTGTACCGAATTTGGAATTTGAAATTTGGTTTGAAATTTTTTGGTTTGGAATTTGATCAAATTGATACAAAGTGATCAAATTCCTTTGTTATGTTATTCATTTGGCTTCCACCAAACATGATTGATAAATTATATAAACAAATTATTTATTTTTTATGTTTTTTAAATAATCTTTATTTCATGTCAATATTTAATAAATTATAGAATGTGATTTTATATTTTATAATTTATAAATATGGATTGGGGTAAATGAGTCATTTAGAATGAAGATAGGGAAATAATAAGGAAGCTTTTGGAATGAAAAAAAGAGGCTCCCTACATGTCGTAGGGAGCCTTTTTTTTCCTCACAATGTAAGGAAACATTGGGGATGCTTTTGAAAATGCTCTAATACCCCATTTGGAACGAGAATAAGTTTTATTCTTGTGTATACATTTATCCAAGCATAAGTGAGTATAAATAAGAATAAAATAATTTTATGTTTAGTTGCGTTTTGAATTATTCTCGTTGGTAAACGTAAGAATAAATGTTTTGTTGTTTGGATAAAATGTGAATAAAGTATGGATAAAGATTTATAAAAGGTGAAAAATAATGATAATTGATTTTACATGTGATTTATAAGATGTGATGACAATTGATTTGACAGTGGACCTACATATTCTTTGAGTGGAATAATCTAAGATAACTTTAATTCCAGGCATTGGTTGGAATCCATATATCAGTTTACCAGTTTATTCTGACATACTTTATCAGAGGTTATCTAGGTAAACAAACATCATTTATCCCTTATCCGATGTTATCTGGGTAAACAAACACCATTTATCCCTTATCCAATGTTATCCGGAGTTATCCGGGGGTTTATTATCAAAACAAACGGGGGCTAAAGTAGAAAACATGTTTAGATCCCTATCTTTGGGGGATTTATTTTTACTTTTTTTTATTAGTTATTTTTTTTTAATGTAATCCATTCAGACGCAAATACAAATATGTGTATCATTTTCTCATTCTCATGGAGTGGGTGTGTAGGCACACCAAATCTTAGGTAGTGTTTGAAAACAACGGTGGATGTGTTTTGCTTTTTTAAAAAACGAAAAGTGCACGTGTTTTAAAATGTTTTTACATAAACAAACCAAATACGACGAGTAGTGGGGTCCTGAGCTAAGCCTTGACTAAACCTTGGAAATCTTAATGCCATAATGCCTTTCTAATCCTCCTAGCCATTATCCTACTGCAATAATTCTTGCTAAGAAGAATGCTCATGTTGTGGCAATTCCACCCAGAAGGTAATGAGTTACTCCTACAGCACGTCCTTGTACAATGCTCAAGGCTCTAGGCTGAGTAGCAGGAGCAACTTTTAATTTGTTATGAGCCCAAACGATGGATTCAATAATTAAAAAATTACTTATAACTTTTATTTTAAAAATCCTCTAAAAAAACAATTAAAAAAAAGGAAAAAAAGTTCAGGAGATCAAGGGAATCAGTTGTTCAATTGACTTCAATTAAAAAAATTAAAAGAAGGATAATGATAATGTTGCATACGATCTTGGCCTTATGAAAAAACGCAATAATCGTATCCTTCTTTAAACCTCAACTCTGAATCTATAATCCAAAAATTTTAAAATCATTTGATATTCCAATACACGATGTAAATTTCAGTGTATTCAATCAAATAATATATGACCCCAAAATATATTATAGACTTATATATTTTCTATTATATAATATCTTAATTCATTGTCCAATCTGATTAATCATGAAAACTTAAATAACCAAATCTTTAGAAGAAAGAATAATTCTATAAATATCAATTTTAATTCTAATATTTTTTAATATATCATTTGATCATCCAAATTGATGTCAGAAGTGTTAATTGTCTAAAAAATATTTATGTATTCGATACATACTTGATCTATTGACAAGTTTAAAAAAATGTGAAGAACTCTGATACACACACTTTTTTTTCCAGTCTCAATTTTAGTCTCATATATTTGTCAGTACTGTATACTTTTATTAATTAGGTATGCACTTTGTTAAAAATTATAAATGAATCCATACAATTTATTATATATATAAACATATAGAATATTATTTAAAAAAGGGACAAATCTATATAACCTTAACCCCCTAAATTCTACGAAAATCCATACCAAAACACTCGCCCCCAAACACAATGAAAATCTACATAACCCCTTATGTCAGTTAATTAAGCAAAAGCTAACCTCACATTGGAAGTTACAGTGTTTACCCCCATATAATTCATGTAAACTTTCCCTTTTCTCTCCCTCAAGCTTCATCTAGGGTTTGGATGTGATTTTGAGATTTTGCTGATGTCCCTTTGGTGTCGTGGATCTCCGACGAGTCGCCGGAAAGCGTATCCTCAAAGATCCGGTTAAACAAGAAGACATGGAAGCCTAGATTGAAGAATGTAACATAATTTATTTTTTCATTAACTAAATGTAACATTTGTTAAATGTAACATACAACGAAAAATGTATTTGATATTTTTCATAAAATGTAACTGACTAATAAAAAGATGATCTATTTTTAAATTGTTTAAACACGACATGAAATGTAAAACATTTAAATAAATGTAGCTGTTATGTTATATTTATGTAAATGTAACTGTTTTTCTGTAAATATAACAAATAGTTGTGAGAGATGTAAATATTTAAAAAATATATTCACATTGTGTGAGATGTATCTCATTTATATAAATTGGAAAGATGATTGTTAAATGCTAGAATGTAATATATATATGAGATGATTTTACAGAATGAAATTGTTTTTCATGAAATGAGATGTTTCCATTGTTGTATATAACTACCAATATAAAATGTAACTATTTCATATGGTAATTATATGTGGTTTTTATTTAAATTTGAACACAATAAATGCCTGACTATTTTAATGATTTCAATTGCATAACATTCATTTTGAAACTGTTGCAGAAATAAAAAGTCAGAAAAAACACAACATGATAGCAGAGGCTAAAAATCCTTCAAATAGATCAAGATTTCTGTTCTTTCATATTTTCATAACATGAAAACGATTGGATTGGATGGAAGAACAAATGAACATGCAAGATTGAATTAAAAAAAAAGTAGTGGAAATAAATTTGGCGTAGGAAAAAAAAACATGTAGTAAATGTGCTGCACAAAAAAAGAAAACTTGTAAGTGCTGCCTGGATTTGATAGATCAATTATCCAAAAAGTTAGGTGGTGTTTGGTCCGAGCTCCATTCAACACTTATTAGGCTGATTCCGGAAAATAAACACTTTTTCTGTTATTAGTGTGTTTGGTCAGCTTCCGCATTCAGTGATTAAAAAACCCCTTTCAGCAAAAAAAACCCTGATTTTTTCAATGAGGGAGAGGTCACTTATTAATCCGTAGTCGCCAATCGCCTTTTTTACGCTGATGTGAAATGACCCCTGCTACTAAACCCAAATTACATGTGGTACTTAAGGCATTTTTCGACCAACTCTCTCTCTCCTCACCCCTCTCTGCGTCGACTACTTCAAAGAAACAAAAAAGGGGATCGACTGAATGAAACCCTAATCGGACTAAACGGAAGGAATCGTCCGTCTCTTAGCGACAAACAACCCCAAAATGCGTTTACTAGGAGAAGATCATCAATCCCTCTCTCTGCCATGACGTGATTGCACCAGATCCTATTTGGTCTCGCCATTGTTGATCGCCGGACCTCCACCGCACGTGCGGAACAACATCTCCATCTCCGTCTCCGTCTCCTGACAGTCCGAGCTCGTGTCTCCTCTTCGGATTTCCTCCATATCCAACTATCGAGGTAATACATATTGTTTGTGTGCTAGGCTTTCATTATTTTGGGAATGTTAAACATCATTTTCACTGTAGTGTAGTAACAAAAAATAGGGTTTATGTTCTTGTATATGGATGTCTATCATTCCTGATGTGTTGTGATGCTATGTTTTTCAATAATACGGATGTGGATCATGTCTATGTTACCTTACATAGGACTTCATGTATAATGTAATAGAACGTGATTTCTCCTTCTTTGGTTGGTTTTATACGTGATATGTGAATTTGGGGTTTTCTTTAATAGAATTCTGATCATTGATACCAACATTATTAAAAAAAAGATGATGCCCAAATAAGGGGTTTGAGTTAGCTGTTTTGGGGGATGTTTCTTGTATTTTATTTGATTGGTAATCAAAATGATGCATTTGCTATTAAACTTGGGTACAAATACACAGGATTTGATATAAGAAAAGGACTTATAAGAAAAAAAAAAGAACAATTACAGGTCAAAACAACCTACATATAGTAAGAATTATGAAAAAACTCCATAGGATTTGTAGACTCCAACAGAACATGGAATTGCAACAAAGGTTTAACTATGAATTGTAGTTTGAAAAAATATACAGTATCTGTTAATGAAGGTCAATGAAAAAATTTGATATCCAGAAAGGGAGGCATCACCCATCATCTTTAATAACAGGGAGTATATAGAAGGGACACATCCTAATCCTCATACTGTAAACTTGAATCAATTGTTTGTGTGTGGGAAGTGGTTCATTGGGGTTTGTGTGTGGGAAGTGTTGTTGTTCATGCAATGCATGGCTGGGTGTCTTTGTTTACATGAATACCAAGATATCCTTGGTGGACCTATTGGTTGTCTTCCTAGAGCTACTGCTTGTCACCTTTTCATTTTTGGTTCCTCTATTTCTTAATTATTCATGAATCCGGAATTCGTGGTCGATATGTTTGTGGTGTGATGTTTGTTAATATTTTTTTGTTCAGTTTGTTCTTCAAGCTGATCATGGTTTATGAATTTTTTTAATTAATCATTGTTTTTGCTTTTTGGTGCATTTTCTTTTGGAACATGTCAATTTGGTTGAATTTTTTGTTTTTGAAGTGAATTGAAAGGAATGTTTGTTCGAATAAATGCACTACATGCGTTCATATAATACATTAATGTAGTATTTTGTGTTTCCAAAATGATTTGTGTATTTCGCTTGTATGTAGAACCACTGTAATTCTTTCTTGTCTATGTGGACTCTTCTTCGTAGAGAAACCGGGTTAATGAGTGCATATTTGTAGTAGTTTATGCAACAGTCAACCTCTTACAAGTGATGTAGTTCATTTTTTTTCTCTTCTTGTTATTCAACAATGGCATTTGAAAATTTTTGTACTCCATATTATTCTTTGCAATCTCCAGAGATAGATGGAAGTTTATAATTATCAGAGTTGTCGACGGATTTAACACAAAATTATTTGTTTTTCACGTGTAGGTATCCACGAAAACATTTCATTGTTCTACATAGGGTATTAGTGGTTGATGTATTTCATGAGAAAAAAGCAATAATCATTAATATCTCAAAACATATTTTCAGGTTTTCAACCAAACATCAAAATAATATTCAGCACTTATAAAATGGACCGAAATACCCTCCTAATAAGCACATATGTTAAGTGGTCAATCAAACACATTTATCTAAATAACTGCATATAATTTTTCATTGAACCAAACACTTTTTTTTCTTCTGAACTCTTAAAGATTATCAACATAACCTCTTTCTGTACTTATTAATCAGTACTTTAAAATTCGCATTCCGCCGCGCCAAACGCCCCCTAATTTTATCACACAAGGGTATACAAGAGAATGCACATATGCCATTTCATAAGGCTTGTGATGGAATCTATATTTTGAGGCTTAAAAAACATTATTGAAATTTGAAACATCGTGTGGATTAGAATTAAGTCGAAAAAATAATTGGGGTTTTTGCATGTATACCATAAAAAGATATTATTTTTATTTTTATACCACCACAAATAACGTATTTATTTTTATACCATTAAATTTTTTTAATGTAAAAATGTGCCCCTCTTTTATCATTTTTAACTAAAATGAACCTTAATTATAGTTAGTTTCTTAACCAAGAAATAAAAATGACAAAAATAACATTAACATATAATATTTGTCATAATGTAAATAATTAAACATAATTACCTAATTAATTTTATATTCTTTCCAAACCAATAATGAGCCATTCACCTTACCCCTTCTTTCCTTTTCTTCCAATCAAGATATAAATTTTTTTTAAATTTTTTTATTTTGTAATATATATGATTAATTATTCTTAAGATTATTTTATTTCATTTTTACTACTATAAGTGTTTATAATTATTATATCTTTTCTAATAAATAGTTTGTAAGATTAATTTTAATGTTTTTCGATTTTAGATGAAATTTATCATTTTTATATTAAATTAATATTTTTTATTTTGTAAGTATTGTATTTGGTAAGATTAAATATACAAGAAAAAAGATAATTTGATCATTTCTTCAAGATTTTGACAATTTTAATAAAAAATTGAATGAAAGTTAACTGGTAAATATGTTATGTTCTATATATTTCAATTGTATATAAATAAATAACACTAAAAAAATTGTATATGAATAAATAGGTTATTTGAAGTGGTATAAAATTAAATATCATGTTTTTTAATGTTATACGTGCAAACAACCCAAAATATATAATAGGGCATGTCTATCTCCACCAAACATTTTTCTTATCCCACCAATAAAAAAAACCCGGTGTTTTGCTGTTCCCACCAATCCAGTTCGACCGAAATCAGTCGCCATTTCAGGTTTTGGGCGACTGGACTTGGTCGTCATTTCAGATTTTGGGCGACCGAAATTGGTCGAACAGGGTTCATAACTATATCTACTTATTCTTTGTAAACAAATAAATTTTTGGGTTTATCCATCATATTTTACATTTATTCTTTTATACAAACAACAGCTAAGGGACTGAAAAAAATGTAAGTAGATATATTTTCAATTAATTCAAATTTTTATAGAAAAATATTTTATTAGACAAATATATATAATATTTAAGCCTCGTTTGAATTCGTAATTAAGATGATTCTTGTTTGAAAACAAAAAAACCTACCAGTTGATCCAAACACATTTTATATGGCTTTTAAAATTTGTCTGTAATTTATGTAAAAAAATTGTTCTTATATTCTACATTTAAGAATAATTATTTATTCTCCCTACATTACAACTCAGACTTGGAGTGATATGAATGATTCAAGTAGGTTACACGTCGTGGGATTATGTTTCTAAGAAAAAAAATTATAAATTTTATTACAAATCCTGTTCGGCCAGATTCGGTCGCCCAGAACCTGAAATGACAACCAAAACCAGTCGCCCAAGACCTGCAATGACGACCAAGTCCGGTCGTCTAAAACCTGAAATGACGATCAAATTTGGTCGAACTGATCGGATCGATGGGGATAGCAAAACACCGGTTTATTTTTTTTTTATAGCCGATTGGTGGGGTAAGAAAAATGGTGGGTGGGACTAGACGGACCCTATATAATACGCTAACATACTGTGAAACATGATGGGGAAGTAGGGGTGGCCATGGGACGGGCTCGGGCCGGGCTTTTTTCGGGCGGGCTTTGACCGGGCCTGAGGGGCTTCGGGTCCGGGCCAGGGCCGGGCCTAAAGTTCAAAATAAGGCCCGAGCCCGCCCATAGGCCCGGCCATGAACGGGCCAAGTCCGGGCCGGGCCGGGCTTAAGGTTCGGGCCGGGCTTTGTGGCCCACATATTTTTTTTCATTTTTTTAGTTAAATTAAAACGTACAATAAAGTAAATAAATAAGTTAAATAACTTGAATTGAAAATACTTTGAACAATAAAAATATTTGAATTGAATATTGATATAACTTCACAATAATTGCACATTATAAGTTCACAACAAGAAATATTTGAACATTAATTGAATAGCTATTGTAATTTAAAAAATATTTAAATAAATAATCTAAGAAAGAAGAACAGCGTTTCAGAGAGATTGATCAAATAATTTAGCAAAGAACACAAAAATTTCACTTGAACTTTGTAGAGCAAATTCAGAGAGTTTGAGAGTATGAGAGATAAGTGATTGAAACTTGAAAGATTGTGGGGTATTTATAGTGTTTTTGTGAATTTTGAAATTCAAATTTTGATACCAATATAGCCGTTGGGGAGGGTTTCAAAAAATATCCGTTGGGGAGGGTTTCAAAAAATATCCGTTGGGAAGGGTTTTTAAAAAACTTTAATGCCCATGACCGGGCCGGGCCGGGGCCTACGGGCGGGCTTTTCCGGGCCGGGCCTTGGGCCGGGCTCCGGGCCGGGCTTTGGATTTTTTACCAAGGCCCAAGCCCGACCCTATGGAAGGTCCGGGCCCGGGCCGGGCGGCCCGAAGTCCGGGCCGGTCCGGGCTCGCGGGCCGTTTGGCCACCCCTATGGGGAAGTAATATACACTAAAACCCACCGCGGTAGCACCAAATCACCGACCAAAGTCGCAATCTAACCGCAGCTGTTTGTGTCGGCCCATCATGACCTGCTCCTCCCACGCTCGCATTATTTAAATCATTTTTTTTCTCCTCCTCCTCGTTGTGGTGGGTCCATCTCTCACATCCGTCCGATCGAAATCGACCGCTGATGCTTGTTCTTCCTCTCTCTAGTGGAGCTTCCACAACATCGAAAAGAATCCGACATCGGATCTGTCGAATCAAAAACCCTAATTCTAGTGCCCCCCAAAAAATAGTTGTATCGAAATCTTGGTTTTGCCTTGTTTCTCTCGAATTGAAGATCGTTTAAGGTTTTGGGGACCCCAAATGGAGGATCTGTAGTCCTCGATCGAGTGATTTTTTTCCTCCTTGAGGTACGGACCTCTCTCTCTCTCTCTCTCTCTCTCTCTCTCAAAAATTTCATTTTGTAATCTTTCATGACATTTGGTTTCTGTTTAATGATTGTAGGTTCTTGTGTTCTTCGGGTCTTTCCGGTTGCGGACTTGCGATCTCTATAGGTATTGGCACTTCTTTATCCGGTATTTAAAAAAATGCCAAACATGGTGAATTGGTGATGCTTTTGAGTGTTCATCGAAGGTTCTTGTTAACGTCATTCATTGTTGGACATTTTTTGCCTTGTTGGATGTTAAAACTAAATTTTTGGTTTTTATTTTATTTTATTGAATATTGGGTTAATGATATGGGAAATAGTGGGAATTCTGAGAATGAAATGGATTGAATATGGACTCCAGCACTCCAATCGACAGTTATTGGATTATTGTTTGAGGACTGTTTGAGAATGGTTTGGTTGATATCGGGTGATGCGTACTGGCTGAGTATTTTTGATGTTGTTTGCTTGGTAAGTAACTAGTCTAGTAAGTCCTCTGGTTGGCTTTTTTTATTCTCTTAAGCATGTCATCCTTAATCATATTGTCGAATTTGTAAACCCCCCAACAAGGGTGGGCTTTCTTGAAAATCAGTTTGCATGTGGATCTTTCAGAAAAGATGAGTATTTTGGAACACAGTGTTATTCAACTGATGTCCCGATAAGTGTTGTTGGAAGTGTTATGTATTGTGTGATGTCTTGGGAATTTAGAAAAGCTTGAATTTTTTAACTATCCTTGAGTTGTGTAAAATGTTATTGCATTAGCAAGAAATGTATGGTCACTGTGGTTCTTTGTGCTTTCCATGGCAAACCTTAAAGGTCATACATAAGAAGGTTTATAGAATGTGACTGCTTGATCAGCTTGTTTCATTTTGTATATGCTGTTCTTAATTTCTTAGATATCCCATGTCCTAGCCTCCTAGGATCCCTCTGTCTGATTCTTCATGTAGAGGAGTGCATGGTACTCAACGGATCAACTTTATAGTTTGCCATAATGGGGAACGTGGTTTACCTTCAAACTGGATTCTCTCCTCTCTGTAGATTGAGTTGTTTTTCACTGCTTGCAAAATCTACTTGGTTGATTACTTGTCACAGTCTGCATTCTATAGTTCTTGAAACTTACCTCAAATGATGCAAAATCTTAGCTGTAGCATGAGTGGGCTGCTTATTGTGTGGCTAATATTGTGTTGAGTTTTTGTTTTGCTGTTGTTTGTGTTGGGGAACGTGGTTTACCTTCAAACTGGATTCTCTCCACTCTCTGTAGATTGAGTTGTTTTTCACTTCTTGCAAAATCTACTTGGTTGATTACTTGTCACAGTCTGCGTTCTATAGTTCTTGAAACTCACCTCAAATGATGCAAAACCTTAGCGGTAGCATGAGTGGGTTGCTTATTGTGTGGCTAATATTGTGTTGAGCTTTTGTTTTGCTGTTGTTTATGTTGCATTGACCAATATTTAGCAGCACATGTTAAAATCATGCGAATGCCCTTGCTTTGAAAATTTGCTCATTCCATTTTAGCCAACTTTTGTTACCAGCAACTCTGTCTGCTTGACTCGTATCATCAAGTGCTGTTACAAGGCAATTGCCATGTTGCTTACATGGTGTGATAAAAAATTGCCCTTCACCCATTAATGTTTCATGTGCTGTGAACTTTTAGTTTGGGTGAGTGTAACATGCACTTTCAATGAAGTCTTTCGCTCCCAGTTTTTTATTAAAGTTGTATAAAATGCTTAGTGCTGTCTTTAGCTGAAGAATGTTGATTGTCTGTGACGATCCTATTTGCTGTTTACAAACAGCTCCTTGAGTCTTGTGCTTTTATCCATTGATCATCCGTAATGGTACTTTAACTAGATTTCCTACTGATATTTTAATTGGAGCACAGACTGTTGATATAGTTTTGTCTAGAATCTTTTTCATTGGTTATCATTGCCTTTGGGTCTAAAAATATGTAGAATTTTTATTTTTTTACAAGAATGATGCTGAGGAAGTCAGGATTTACATTTGGCCTCTTTGCAAGGATTGTGATCCTACAAAATAATATGTCCAACTGATGACCTGCAGGTTTGTTTGTATATTTGAGAATCGATAATGTAACTTTTCCTTGTAGATGAGTTAATTCATGTAGAAATGTAGGTAGGTTTACTTTATTTGACTCCCTCAGTCCCTTGGATAAATGTGGATTTAAAAAGAGCGGGGCCAGCCAATGAAGGCCAAGGTTGTAGGGCCAGAGTTTACATTTTTTTCCTAACTATGATCCCTTAATGTAGAATATGCCTTTATTTTATTATGTCTTTTTATTTTCACAAGCATATTCTTTGAAAAGTGGATAGATGCATTCATTGTATATAAATGTTACCCCTTGAACAAAAGGAGATGAGGATCTCCAATCAAAAGATAACAATAAATCAAAAGTAAAATGAACATAAGAAGGCTTTGGGAGATGGAAAACCTTCTAATCAATTCCCCAAAATTATCTTATAGCCCTTGTAACCCATAATGCTAGATGGAGTGTAAGGAGACACATGCTTGAAGAGTTGCTGTAATGACCGCCCAAGTGTTCTCTACATATGGTCTTTCCCTTCATAAAATGTTATTATTCCGAGTAAGCCACAAATTCCATCAAACTGCGCGAGGAACAAAATATTGGAACTTTGATTTTGGACTTCGATCTCCTTCAATCCCACATATCCATGTTTTTGAAGTCATATGTTGCAATTATAAAATAGATGGTCTTTAGTTTCTTCTTTATTTATATTGTTTTCTCACTGGATATTGTCTTTATATTGTTTTGTCACTATAATTACATTCAATTGGGGTGTCATTGTTCAACTGGTTCACCTATGTACTAGATATAATTATAAGGGATGGTTGATTTTTGACTGACAACCAGTTGTAGAGCATACTTAATTTTTTGTGGCGCTTGTCTCCATCCTTACTATTGGGATAAGGCTTACGGTTCATATTTGTGAACATGATGCACATGTGATGGGCCAGAATTTGGATATTGAGGAAGAAAGTGATCGGATTATATCTTTGCTTCCAATGAAGATATTGAATGAATGAGCACCACTTTTAGACCTTTTCAAGATTAAATCTTAACATACATCCATTTCTGTGATGTGCAGGTTAAGGTCTGTTTCTTTTTTGAAGAAAATTAGTCATTGATTCCCAAAACAGTAGCAATGCTACGTGCAGGATCTAAAGAAGCCCAAAGCCGTGACAACAATAACCAGAAGGTCTATCCTCAACCCATGGATGAAACCATGCACCGGAACCAGGATTCCATTGAAACAATGATATCAAAGATTTTTAACAATATCTCCTCTTTGAAAGCGGCCTATGTTCAACTCCAAGCTGCCCATACCCCTTACAATCCTGATAATATACAAACGGCCGACAAACTTGTTATTGAAGAGCTCATGAAGCTCTCTGAACTCAAGCATTCTTACAGAGATAGCAATCCCAGACCCGCACATGCTTCACCTCAGGATTCCCGTTTGGCTGCAGAAATCCAAGAACAACAGAGCATTTTGAAGGCATACGAGGTTATGGTGAAGAAGTTTCAATCTCAAATTGAGAACAGGGAGACTGAGATACTACAATTACAGCAAAAGATACAAGAGTCAAACCAGAAGAAGATGAAACTTGAGAAGAAGATCAAGCAGAGGGGTTTGCTTGCCAAGGAATCAGAAGATTTTGAAGAAGAGAATGGCTACTTTTCTGTTGAATTGAACCCTAGCCTTTTCTCTACCATTGTAGATGCGGCCTACAAATCCATCCATGACTTTTCGAAACCTTTGATGAACATGATGAAAGCAGCAGGGTGGGATCTTGATGCGGCTACACGCTCAATTGATCCTGCAGTTACTTATGTGAAGCGGGCTCACAAGAAATATGCATTTGAGTCCTATATTTGCCAGCGGATATTCGGTGGGTTCAATGAAGAGAGCTTTTCTGTTGATGCTGGCGATTTGAAGGTCTCTAACGAGGGTTTCTTCCACCAATTTTTGGCTATAAGGGCGATGGATCCCCTTGACATTTTGAGTCAAAGTCCAGATTCCTTGTTTGGGAAATTCTGTAGAACCAAGTACCTTTTGATTGTTCATCCTAATATGGAAGGATCGTTCTTTGGGAATTTGGATCAAAGGAACTATGTATTGAATGGTGGACATCCAAGGACGCCTTTTTACCAGGCCTTTATCAAATTGGCCAAAACAATTTGGCTTCTGCACAGATTGGCGTACTCATTTGACCCTAAGGTCAAAGTATTCCAAGTGAGGAGAGGGACTGATTTTTCGGAGGTTTACATGGAAAGTGTAGCCAAAGATGTGGTTTTCAGTGAGGGGGGTGAGATGCCAAAAGCTGGTCTAATGGTTATGCCTGGTTTTATGATAGGGGCGACTGTGATCCAATGTCAGGTGTATCTTTCAAGTGTTAAGTATGCTGATTGAGGACTCATTTGTGGAGAGTTTTTGTTTGAAGGGTGCAGTATGCTCATCACAATGTCAATGTTGTATGTCTTGTAATATATTGTTCCAGGTGGGTGTTTTCTGCTCATCATAATTGTAGAGAACATAAGGCCTTATGTTATTATATATTATGTTTTGTATTCTGAATGATCTGTTTCTTTTTTTATGTCTGCTGTTATGTGGGAGTTATGCTGGTAAATCAGAACTGAATGATCACCAAATCTGACTCATTTAATGATTTTCTTCTTGTTATCCTGCAAAAATAGAAATGTGTATATTTTTTATTTGATGAAGTTAAGAGAAGCTGTCTGTGTTTTGGTTTTGGTTCACATCATTAAAATCAACAACTATCTCTCTTGTTTGTTATGAATGAGAATGTTAAACACATTATTCGTTTGATTGTTTTGGTTTACTGAAGTGAACTACTTATTATGAATACTTATTTTGATGCCAGAAAAATTCTTCTTTCTCCTCTTATTGGATAAGCTCCTATTTAGTCTCTTTACAGCATCTCAAAGCTACACATCTGGAGGCAATGTCATAGAAGAACACTGGTTTCAGAATTTGAAGTCCATGTTAGTATTTGTGAGTTCTTCCCAGTTCCCTCTATTTCCTTGCTTATTCATGATTTATCATAAGCTGTAGTGACTGGGCTACTGTTACACTCGTACACCTTTGTAGTGATTCTTGCAGACGCAAAGCGACCTAACATAGTATATCAAAATAATGTAATGTAGTCGGTATATATTCTGTTATGAAAAATTTAAAAATGTATGCACCTTTGTTTTTGGTGGAAGCACGTACTTTATTATATGTTAAAAAAAAAATTCATATAGTGTGCGATTTGCACAAGTGACTACAGGAATAACCATAACATTTTCCGTGGTAACATCAATGTTTGGCAGAATTAATTTGGATATTTGTATTGGGTGTGGTAATTATATTCCAGTCTGTTTAACTTTGTTATTGGCAGAAAAAAATTGTGTAAAGATGGTAAAAGAATTTCCATATCCTAACTTTTTGATGAAGATCAGTCAACAAAGGTTGGGCAGATTTTTGAATGTCATTGATGTGTAGTTTTTTGGTAATGTTTGGTACCTTAGTTGATAGAAACACCTTGATATAGCTATAGTTGTGATGCCAAGTAAAAGGAAAATGTCTAGTCTCGTTTGCAGCCCCATATGCAACCTACAGACGTATTAATTTTTTTGAAGTATATTATTAGCTGATGAAGGATGTTCTTTATAAAAAAAAATGAAGTACATACTCATATGGATTGAATACACACACTTCTTTTTTTTTAATGTCGAATATATTGATAATCTGCATTAGGCAATTTCATACACTATATTGATATCGTGGCGACTGGGAACGAGACGGCAAAACAGACCAAGTGTATCTTCCACCTGAAAAGGACTCACTAAATCAAAGTGATTTTTCCTTTGCGCATCTCTGTCCATTTTTGGCAGTGGTTCTCCCGAGGGGTCCCATTATTTGTGGATGTCAATACAACTGAATACATTTTTTTATCTTATGTAAAATATTAAATTTGGGATCTATGTTTCCTGTGTATTGTGTGTATCTAGAATCCTCAAGTTGTAGATGCTTCAACATATATGCATCAACAACCATTGGTCCTCCTCCCTTTCCTAAACAAGGATTTTCTGGCAACTTATATCAGATGTTGAGATCATATTCCATGCTCTTTCAACATTTGTTTTTGGCTGGACAATTTGTGTAGAGACATAAAGAATTTTTTTTGTCCTGATAATATAGGATGAAATCAGTGATTGAAAGTTGGGGAAACCTTTGAAGGCCATTGATTTCTGTGGTTTTGGTAATGTGTCTTTGTTGATAGTTTTACATTAGGTATGGCTTAGTTATGTCCTTATGACTTCCAGTTCCTTTCAACAGAAATTGACTGTGGATGCTTTTTTTCAGACATCTGAAAGGGCTTCAAGAGACAGAAAGTAAACTCTGCACAAATATGGTTTGGTTTGGTGGTGGAGATGAGATGGCTCTGAGGGTCCCATTTTTATGGTCATGTCTCATTTTGAGGTCTATAGACTATATGTTTCCTGTATATTTGATGCATCTAGTTATAGTATATCATCATATTATATATGTTGTTAATGTGACTAGTGTTTCCTTTTTATTGAATGAGAGCAGGGGGACAATTATTTCAACATTTTCATGTCAGCACAGCCAGGCTAAAATTTTCGCCAGTTATTTTGATCAATTATGTGAAACTCTTATATTTAAAATGATTTATCACACTATTATTTTACACAATGAAAATTATTATACTATCACGTTGCTTTCTTGGAATATTTTCAAGGGGAAAAATGCATGTCCTTCTCTCTTTGGGGTTCTATCGGGTACAAGACTTCAATAAAGGAAACTTTAATCTGTAATTCTTTGATATTTGACAGTGTTGATTGTGAATTCTCAGGTTAGGCTATCTAGCTTGGTCAGATGATGTAATACTCTGTGTTGAATGCTCAGATAATCCCATGCGGGTAGAAGACCGCCTCTTTCAATGGGACATTTCATCAACGATAGTAGTCGACGGTAGCTCTCGTTACTGTCGCCGTTGTCATCAAGGATCTTGTCTATTGGATTTCAACAATTTTAAGGGGACTCATGTGATTATAAAATATATATCTTATGTACGTGTGAGATGACGATACACGTCATTTTTTTTTGTTAGACTAACAAAAATTGATGGAATTCAACATTGACCTAATCCCATCTTCTATTTACGCTGATTTCAACCACTCCACCAGTCATATATGACCCCATTCCATGTTAGTTGCCCCCACAATGCACTCAAGGTGAGTCATTTATTCCAAGTGGTGGTTGCCAATCAGTGCACATATGGCCAATGTTTGGTGACAGTTTTTGGAGAGGGACCTCTTTTTAAATAAAAGCCAATCTTTATATGTGAACCTCAAAAATCTTCAGGAGATGGACTTATATACGAAGAAAATGTTTTAATGACAATATTGTTTGTTATATCACAGAATGAAAATTTGTTGGGGACATAAGTTTTGACGAAAATTGACATTTGGGTATGAACAGATGACTGAAGAATGTGTGAGAGCAGAACTTTAGTAAGGAAAATAAAATGTTCATACATGTGTGCAACACTGTTGCAATCTTTAACATATATTATTTTTGAAAGGTTAATTAACATATATATGTTATAAATAGTGAAGTATGCACTAAGATATATTGGTATATTTTTTTCTAAGAAATGATTTATTTTAAATTTTTTATAGACTATATATTATGCCACAGTGCATACGGCATTAATTATTGCAGTGTATAAGCTGTAAATTAAGATTGCTTTTGGACTGCAGCCGATGCTACAAAATAAACTGAGTGTATCAACACTCTTCAGGTAATAACATCTTTGAGTATTTATCTTTATTGTATGGCCTCATCTTTGAGTGCGTGGATGATTAACAATGTCTATAAACCTACAAAGAGATAGTAAAAATGATTGTTTATAACAATATTGATGAATATAAAAATAAAAGATAAATGAAGTGCACGTAAGTTATGCATGACATGCATTAATATTAAGTATTAAGGTTTTGTCATTAAATAATCCCAACAGTTGGGACCTCATGTGATAGGAAGATACATAGAAATTAGAAACCAGGCCCTCTGAAGTCCTGTAGTATTGCCGCCCACCGACATGTTCCCCTTCCCCCTCTCTGTTCATATATTTATTCCATTTTTTATTCCTTTTCGTGGGTGATCAACAACAAATTAAGTTTGCCCTACTAATAAACTAGTCCACAACCACAAGTGAGGATAATAATCATGTTTCACGTGTCTTTTTTATATAATTTATAATTGATATAGGATGATCTCTGAGATTCAAATTTAGATATGAAGAGAGAGAAGAATGAATGAAGAAGAAAAAGATTATGCAACTCGAATATCATGGGAAGGATTGGATCAATCCGAAGACAACTCTTTTTTAACAGACAAATGTTATGTTCATCCCTATCTGCAATCCACAAATCAAGAAATTTGTCATTGACTCCACCATTTATATATCATGAGGTTTTTGGTAAAGGGCGCTATTCTTAACTAGTAAATGATTCTTAGAAAAAAAGAATACATCCAACACGATAATCACATAGCAAACAAACCCTTAGCATATATGCATGGGGCATGATGAATGGAGCTATATATAATGGGGCTAATTAGTATATATATTCTATGTTCAAATAGCGTTCATTCTCTCATTTTCATTTTGCTAGAACAATATATAGGGAGATTATGTTTCTTCCATTTATGTATTCATTTTTAGACATCTTAAATAGAATTTCTCTTTTTATGAAATTCACCAGAGCTGTTTTAGCCGATAAGAAAATTTTCTCCTATACTAAAGTTATTAAATTGACTCTAAATATAACTAGAAGATAAATATTAAGTATAACTAGATGCCTACGAAATGACACTTTTTTTATTTATTTGTGTTTGACTTGTATTGAAATCGACAATAAAAATTATGATCAGAATAAATAAATAGAAGGTATTCCTAAGTGTAAGCACGTATAAAAATGTTTAAAACTCCCATAAGACATTAAATTATGCCATTTTAATCAGACGCGCATATCAGCTACAGCTAGTAACCAATGTGTTTATAAAACATTAGTTTACGTGATAAACGCAATTGTCACAGAAAACGAAGCACATTGAGACCTGTATTTACTATAATCCAGCTCTCCCTAGCTTGTACTACCAAGTACCAACTACACGTCTAAATCATGATCTTATTAAATTAAGAAAACCCACGCGTATTAGGAACATTAATTGGACTAAATAGACAGTCAATATATATGCTGAACAAGGGGGAGGTTAATGGAGAGTGTTGTGCGGAGCAGTTAAAATGGGTTGCACAATGTTCACAAGAAGGTAATTCAATTAAGTCAACTCTGGTCCTTAAAAGACATATTTATTTAATTGTTTAAATATTTGATATTTGAAAAATAAAAAATATCAAATATTCACATATATGTTAAGTTTTGAATGAGGATAATGATATTAAGGTATACGTACGTTTTGGAAATATCTAGAATCTAATGTATATATATGATATATCATAAAATTGGCTAGTATGTTCCTTTATAATTATGTGTTATATCTTATATAATTAATCATAATTCTTAAAATTTAAATAAATCTTGAATTCTATTTTCTAAAAAATAGAAAGTTTTAATTCTTGATTTTCACCCTTTTTTATTACACCATTTCACATTTCTAGTATGCCATTTATATTATATGTTTATGTTTAGACGTGTTATTTATAAAAAAATATTAAATATCAATACAAAGAATTCTAAAATTTGAATAGTAATATAAAAAGTATTCCAACCCGCATAAGATCCATGAACAGTATTGCCCTAAAGCCACGTAATCGGTCCCCCATCAGCAACAGCTCTACATTAATATATGGGAAAAATTCATATAGCCCCCTGTAAAATGTCCAAACTCCATGTTACCCCTTGATTTTTCCTGAAATCCATATAACTCTCTAGAAAAAAACTTTGTAAATCTAAATAGCCCTTGAGTTAAATTTTGGTTGTCAAATGAAAAATATTTTTTAAATATTCTGTTTGATTAACCTTTATTGAAAACATAATATATCAAAAGTTCTATATAATGGGTTAAAAATGTAAAAAATATTTTATAAATGATGATTTTAGCAATTTAAATAGAGTTTTATAATTTATTCAAAGAGATAAAATCATCATTTACAAATAATTTTTTTGCCTTTTTAATACATTGTAGAGTTTTTTTTGATATATTGTGTTTTTAACAAGGGTTAACCAAACAAAATAATCACATAATATTCCTTATCTGTCAACGAAAATTTAACTCAAAGAATTATTTGGATTTACATAAGTGTTTTCAGATGATAATTTAGATTTACATAAATATTTTCAAAAGGTTATATAGACTTTTAGAAAAAGTGAAGAGTCATATGAATTTACATAGGTGGTTTGGATTTTCCCCTTAATATATAATAAATAATGGTCTATCACGAACTTTTATTTATTGTGTGTTATCACATGATGAGTACGTACTTTTCTCGAGGGGTCCATATTTTGATAATAAATTTGATAGTGAATTCTCGAATATTCTAGACTAGTTATCATTGATTATTTGACTTTGACATTACTGTGTATAAAAGATAGAGTGGTCTATTAAAAATGAACTGCTATTATGATTAGCCCCTGTTTGACTATTAATGGAGGCTGAAATTTGTTTATGATTTTTTTTTGTTCGATGGATTTGAATCGATCTTAATTACCATCTGGTTTACAACTAGAATAAATTTGTATAATGATCCGTTGAAAGCTTTGGGGGGTCATTTGATTGACTAACATGTTTCCATATGTATTATTCCTCATGAACAATATATGTGCTAAGATTCCTTAAAGTGAGGTTTATGCTCATCATGGACATGCTCATGCGCTCTATTCAAGAAATACAAATTTAGGTTTCAAAGAGTACTGCATGTATATGCCTTATTTTTGTAAAGAAAAGTTAGACTATAGGGTGCGTTTGGTTGCGCGATTGCAAAACTGATTCTGTAGGAATCTGCAATTGCAAAACTCATTCTGCAGGAAGCTCAGTTTCTCAGCTTTTTGAAATCGCAGCTTTTGGACACTATTTGCCTGCAATTGCTGGGTTTAAAACTGCGATTACAAAACTGTTTAGTTGCACGATTGCAAACGCAGCTTCCTGCAATCGCAAACGCTGCTCAATCGCATAACTAAATGCACCCTATATATTATAACTTTGAAGAATTTACAAAAGTCCAAAAAGCTACAAAAATGCAATACGGGGTGAGAATAAAAGAGGCAAGCTAATAGAAATTTAGTCTCAGGAGAATAGAGAACGGTAATAAAATCGTTTTTTACATATTACATGAAGAACAATATGTTACGGGATTAGATGAAAATAGGGTGAAAATACAATAATTCAGCAAAATACAATACTGAAATAACAGAGAGAATCAGAAGGAGTGAGAGATAAATGGATGGACGAAGCCGCTGCGACGCTTAAGGCGTTATTCGGCCACTCCCGGTGCAGAAGTCACGAACCGAACCGCCCCCAGGATCCAGCAAGCCACACAGAGTGCACGCTCAGGTGGAATCAGAAACTGGCTTAGAACTCTATCACCACGAAAGCACTCGGGCTACTGGAATAATAGGACGTCAGGGCTATCTCTCACAAACTCTCACAAGAGACTCTCTCTCTTTGAGTGGATACACACTTTGTGACTTCGATAGATGGAATGACATACATGGGTCCCTTTATATAGGCCTCTAGATTGCCCAAGAGTCACCTCCAAATTCAAAGCACCCATTCAATTAGGAATAATGGACTCACAATTATTCCATGCATGATTCATTGGTCCCTATTCAATGGGAATGACAAATTCAAGGTACATAATGGACTCATTTATATTCAATTCATGTATCCAACCTAGGTGCATCATTGAAATGAGAACTTTGCATATTCAATGTTTCATTCCACCCTAGGTTCATTATAGAAATTCTACATACATGAATTCTATATAGTTAATGCATTAAATATGGTTCATTCCATCCTAGGTTCATCTAGGAATCCCACACAAATGAACCTTGCATATTTAATTACATAATTAGAGTCCAATGTACCTACTCCATTAGCCAACACACATGAATCATGCCAAGTCCACATCCAAATGCCATGTACTACACATCCATATATATATAGCCCTTGTCCATATTATATCCAAACCCTATACTTAGTTAATTGATTATTATTTGAAAGCATGTGAGGGATCAAGTTTGGAGTCAAAATAAATTAATATATTTAAACATATAATTTTGAAACTTTATTTTTGAAAAACATTTCAAAAAACCAACAATCCCCCACAAGTTTCAAAATACCAACGAGTTCTATCCCACAAATTACTGCGTCTAATGTAGATGTCCGAAGACTTGAATCTACACTTAGTGTAACTAAATCTGTGACTGATAATGCAATAGTGGACTAAGCCTTGAACTAAGCATCACAACCAGTTCATCAGCACACACACAGAAACTTAATAGCCATATCTGATTGGTAGCACATTTAGGGCCGTGTGCTTATTCCTGATTCTGCAAGAGCTACTAGGAATTACTAAAATTCCATAGGAGACGGCCCACATCTCCACTCTCACATAGGTAAGTCC
The DNA here is from genome assembly GCA_030737845.1 of Acorus calamus. Lineage (NCBI taxonomy): Eukaryota > Viridiplantae > Streptophyta > Magnoliopsida > Acorales > Acoraceae > Acorus > Acorus calamus. The sequence continues at coordinate 4,890,622 of CM060868.1, read as the reverse complement.
ATAAGGAGTGCTTTCTGTCAGTCACCCCACACTTTTAAGTGTTATAGACTTATTAAGGCCCCGGGCCAGCCTAACACCACGACAGAAAGAACGCACATTAAAGGCCTTGTGCCTAATTTTTGTTCTGTGAGAGCTACTAGGAATCGCTTATAAATTCCACAGGAGACGGCCTGTATCTCCAATCTCACATAGGTAAGTCTATGAAGAGTGCTTCCTGTTAACCACCCCACACGTCAAAGTGCTATAGACTTATTAAGGTCCCAGACCAGCCTAATACCACAACAGGAAACATGCACATTAGGAGAAAAGAATGAGACTTGAAATATTTATTGTGCATCAATGTCCTTACAGTAATATTTTCTTTGAACCATAGACTTCAGTATTACATGGGTAGGTAAACCTTTGAACCCAAACTTCTATCTAATGGTAGAATTATTACAAGACATCACATAGGCCTCAGTCCCATTCCAGCGGTGGTTCTCACAACCAACTCCCTTTTGAGACCTTTCGTCAAGGGATCCGCCAAGTTCTCTGAAGATCTGACATCGACCACTGATATCACGCCATCTCGAATCAACTCATTCAGATAGCCGTGCTTCAGACGAACAGTCCTCTTTCTTCCATTGAACAAGCCATTCTCAGCAACAGCACTGGTCGCTTGGTTGTCACAATAGATAGAGATCGCACACTTCTCTTTTCTACTCAATGGAAGATCATACAGGAGATTTCTCAGCCATTCAGCTTCATCTCCTGCCGTTGCCAGCGCATAGAATTCCGCTTCCATCGATGACTGTGCAATCACGGACTGCTTCTTTGATTTCCAAGATACTGCGGCTCCACCCAAGGTGAACACATAACCGCCAGTCGATTTGGATTCGTCCGGATCTGAGCACCAACTTGCGTCGCTGAAGCCTTCCACGATCGAGGGGTAACCAGAGTAGAACAACCCATAGTTCATTGTGCCTTTCAGATACCTCATAACCCTCTGAATCGCCTCCCAATGAGCTTTTCCAGGATTACTTGAGAATCTGCCCAACATGCCTACAGCATAGGCAATATCCGGCCTCGTGCAACTCATTGCGTACATCAAGCTTCCGACGACGCTAGAGTACTCGAGCTGCTTCACAGGTTCCCCATCATTGGCCTTCAGCTTCTTGTTGTAGTCGTACGGAGTCGGAACTTCTGGAAGATCGAAGTATCCGAACTTCTTTAGTATCTTCTCTACATAGTGAGACTGAGTTAGACCAAACCCAGTGTTTGACCTCACTATCTTGATTCCCAGAATCACATCAGCAGGTCCCATGTCCTTCATGCTAAACTTTGAGGAGAGAAAGCTCTTCACTGACTTCACGCTCTCCAAGTCAGTGCCAATGATCAGCATGTCATCAACGTAGAGACATACTATCACGCCTCGATTATCAGCAAACTTGCTATAGACACACTTGTCGGATTCACTTACAATGAATCCCTTTTCTCGAATGACTTTGTCAAACTTTTCATGCCATAGCTTAGGAGCCTGCTTCAATCCATACAAAGATCTGACGAGCTTGCATACCTTGCTTTCGAGACCTTTGACGAGAAAGCCTTCTGGTTGCTCCATATAGATCTCCTCCGTCAGATCTCCGTTTAGAAAAGCCGTCTTCACGTCCATTTGATGGACCACCATCTTATTGATTGCGGCTAGAGCAACCAATACTCGGATGGTTGAGATACGAGCAACTGGTGCATAGGTGTCGAAGAAGTCGACTCCCTCCTTCTGAGTGAAACCCTTTGCAACTAGTCGGGCCTTGAACTTCTCCACAGAACCATCGGCTTTGAGCTTTCGTTTGAAGACCCACTTGCAGCCGATCGGTTTGGCTCCTCTTGGAAGATCCACCAGCACCCACGTGCCATTCGCCATGATAGACTCCATCTCGTCATTCACGGCCTCCCTCCAGAGATGAGCATCTCTAGACTTCATCGCTTCCTCGAACGATTGTGGATCTCCTTCGACGTTGTACGTCACGAAGTCCGGCCCAAAGGACTTGCTCTTTCTGATTCTCTTCGGTAAAGGCTGATCCTTCTCTTCAGCTTGCGTTGGATCATGATCGGGGACAGCATGGTCCTCGTCTGCGATCTTCTCCTCATTTTGTGCATTCTCAGGTCGATCTTCGAGAACAATGTTTTTGTCCTTCACGAACTTGTCTTCGAAGAACTCAGCATCTCGAGCTTCAATGAGAACATTAGTGTCTAAGTCTAAAAACCTTAGAGCACTACTATTCTCGGCATGACCCAAGAAGATGCACTTTGTGGCTTTTGGACCCAGTTTTGGCCTCTTTAAGTCCGGCAGACGAACATAGGCCAAACACCCCCACACTTTGAGAGAATTCAATTGTGGTGGGTATTTGAACCACAACTCGAACGGAGTGACTTCGGTCTTGGAGTGTGGAACTCTGTTTAGGATGAAGTTCGCCATTAGCAACGCTTCACCCCAATAGCATGATGGCAGACCAGCAGTCAGCAACATCGAGTTGATCATATCAGACAGGGTCCGATTCTTCCTTTCAGCAATTCCATTGGATTGAGGAGAATAAGGTGCAGTCGTCTCATTGATGATGCCATGTTCTTGACAGAACGCGGCAAACTCCTTCGAACGATATTCACCTCCACGATCACTTCGAATTCTCTTGATAACCTTTCCAGTCTGTTTCTCAACTTGAGATTTGAAAGACTGGAATTTCTCGAATACTTCGTCCTTCGACTTAAGTAAGAAGATATAAGAGAATCTTGAGTGATCATCGATAAATGTGACGAAGTATTTCATACCTCCTCGAGTCACAAAGCTCTTGAAGTCACATGTATCGGAGTGAATGAGTTCGAGAACCTCGGTGCTCCGAGACACTGCTTTGAAAGGCTTCCGAGTGATCTTCGCTTGAGCGCACACCTCGCACTTGTCTGCCTTCTGACCCCCACATTTTGGAAGTAGGCCTAGACTAGTCATGGATGCAAGTTTTTTATAATTTACATGACCTAGTCTAAGATGCCACAACACAAGGGAATAAGCAGAAGAACTAATTTTATTCACTTCATTGACTGGGGTTGCAACGCTGAGTTTGAACATCCCATCGGTACAGTAGGCAGAGCCAAAGTACACATTTTTAAAAGACATAATTATCTTTCCGCCTTTGATGTCCAAGCGCATACCCGCGTTGCTGAGTAGACTCCCAGAGATCAGATTCTTGGAGATTGTAGGCACATGCTTCACATTCTCCAGAGTCAGAGTCTTCCCAGAGGTCAATGTCAGCACAACTGTTCCTACGCCGATAACATCAGCTTTGGATTGGTTCGCCATGCTGACATTTTCCTTGACTTCGGCATAGGTGGAATACAGAGCTTTGTTGGCGCAGACATGACAACTAGCTCCCGTATCGATCCACCAATCCGTGTCCTTGCTTGGTGTGAATACGTGCGAGATCATTGCAACAAGATTAACAGGTTCAGCAACGGGACTCACCGGTGTCACGAGTTGGTTCACTTGGTCCTTCGATCGGCACTCTCGAGCGAAGTGACCCGGCTTGTGGCACTTGTAGCAGAGCCCCGTCGTCTTCTTCTTCGCCTTCGGGTTTGAAACCTTCAAATTCTTTGGATAAGAATTCTTAGGTTTCTTACCCTTCTTCTTGAACCTCCTTTGATCGGTCTTGGACTCCACCATGTTGGCCTGAGTGGACTGTGATGCGAGGGCATCCAGTTTGGCTTGAGTCCTTGACTCGTCCTCGATTCGGATGAAACGAGTCAACTCCTTGAGGATCACTTTATGCTTCTTCCGGTGCATCTCATTCGCGAAGCCAAGCCACGATGGTGGCAATTTGTTGATGATAGCACCAACCATGAAGCCTTCAGGCAGCTCCATGTCCTCCTCCTTCAGCTTCAACGCCTTCGTTTGAAGCTCCTTGACTTGAGGCAGAATCTGCTTCCCATCCTCAAACTTCAGGTTGAGGAAGTTGTTGACAAGGAAAGTCTTCGAAAGCTCCTCCTCCGCCTTGTATTGCTTTTCAAGCTCCTCCCAGATCTCTCTAGCAGAAGAGACCTTGTTGAAGTTGTCCGCCAAGGAGTTGTCGAGCGAGTTCATGATGCATGAACGACAGAGAGAATTGGCTTTCTTCCACAACGCCAGTTTCTTCTGGGATGCAGTCTCCTCAGATGGTTCATCGTCCGTCAGATGTGGAAGACCTTCAAAAGTTGAAGAGTGAAGATGATCTTCCTCTTCCATGCATTGAAGTCGGTGCCATCGAACTTGTCCAATTTGGACACATCCAGTCCCATCATCATCGACAGATCCATAACGCCTTAAGATTGTTACGGGATTAGATGAAAATAGGGTGAAAATACAAAAATTCAGCAAAATACAATACTGAAATAACAGAGAGAATCAGAAGGAGTGAGAGATAAATGGATGGACGAAGCCGCTGCGACGCTTAAGGCGTTATTCGGCCACTCCCGGTGCAGAAGTCACGAACCGAACCGCCCCCAGGATCCAGCAAGCCACACAGAGTGCACGCTCAGGTGGAATCAGAAACTGGCTTAGAACTCTATCACCACGAAAGCACTCGGGCTACTGGAATAATAGGACGTCAGGGCTATCTCTCACAAACTCTCACAAGAGACTCTCTCTCTTTGAGTGGATACACACTTTGTGACTTCGATGGATGGAATGACATACATGGGTCCCTTTATATAGGCCTCTAGATTGCCCAAGAGTCACCTCCAAATTCAAAGCACCCATTCAATTAGGAATAATGGACTCACAATTATTCCATGCATGATTCATTGGTCCCTATTCAATGGGAATGGCAAATTCAAGGTACATAATGGACTCATTTATATTCAATTCATGTATCCAACCTAGGTGCATCATTGAAATGAGAACTTTGCATATTCAATGTTTCATTCCACCCTAGGTTCATTATAGAAATTCTACATACATGAATTCTATATAGTTAATGCATTAAATATGGTTCATTCCATCCTAGGTTCATCTAGGAATCCCACACAAATGAACATTGCATATTTAATTACATAATTAGAGTCCAATGTACCTACTCCATTAGCCAACACACATGAATCATGCCAAGTCCACATCCAAATGCCATGTACTACACATCCATATATATATAGCCCTTGTCCATATTATATCTAAACCCTACACTTAGTTAATTGATTATTATTTGAAAGCATGTGAGGGATCAAGTTTAGAGTCAAAATAAACTAATATATTTAAACATATAATTTTGAAACTTTATTTTTGAAAAACATTTCAAAAAACCAACACAATATATGTTAGCACATATAAGTGCAAACATCCAAACAAGGAAAAACAATTTAGTTGAACTCCATGATCAATGCGAACAAAGTATGTGAGTGTAATGAATAATATAGAACTATACATGATATTTTTTTGGTTGTTTTCGGTTATTATTTCATTTACTTTAGTGATCCACTGTCTAGTAAAGTAGGATTTGACTTTGAACACTTCTCTGCCTTTAATTCTTCTCACTGTCCCCTAAATCATTATAAACTTAAGAAGTAAGATAAATCGATCATCATGAACCTAGGTGTCACAAGCTGTCATGGCCTCATGGGTGGATCAGAGATTCAGAGGTACATAATCAAAATCCAAGTAGCTACCAAGAAAAAGCAAAAGATACTCATTGTTACCCACATTAGAGGTAACAGAAATGAATATATTAATAAAAGATGCAAGTATGTGAAACCATAGGAAGCCCTTCTATTTAAACCCCACCCAACTTTCCTTCCATTTTCATCCAAACCCAAACAAAACACCCAAAAACATGGAACCATATTTAAGAGTACTCACCATGACCCTCTCCCTCATCTTCTATCTCCTCTCCTCCGCCGCCTCCCCCTCCCCCTTCCCCTCCCCCTCCCCCTCCTCTGCCCCCTCTGATTTCATAAAGCGCTCATGCGGCTCCACCCGCTATCCCACCCTCTGCGTCCAAAGCCTCTCCGCCTACGCCCCCGCCATCCACGACAACCCCAAACACCTCGCGCAAGCCGCGCTCGCCGTCAGCATCAAGCACGCCCGGTCCGCGCACGCCTTCGTCACCCGCCTGTCCCGCGCGAAGGGAGTCCGCTCCAGGGAGGCCGGCGCGGTCCGCGACTGCGTGGAGAACATGAGCGACACCGTGGACCAGCTGACCAGCTCGTACCGCGAGCTGGGCCACGCGGGCCTGCCCGAGTCCGCGGAGTTCCCGTGGCACATTAGCAACGTCCAGACATGGGTCAGCGCGGCCTTGACGGACGAGAGCACCTGCATGGACGGATTCGCCGGGTCGCCCGTCGAAGGACGGCTCAGGAACTCCGTGCGCGCGCGCATCGAGAACGCCATGCAGGTCACCAGCAATGCCCTCGCCCTCGTCAACCACGTCGCCCCAAAGGACATGCAGCCTTGAAAGGAGCGCGCGCGCGCGGATACGCGTTGTGTACGTGTTGATGTTGAACGACGTGTGTGATACTGTGATACTCGTTTGGATGCAGAAATACAAAAACAACAGAGAATTTTGATAGCAGTATAAGAACTGGATTTTATCAGTTCATATCAACATCCACAGTGATAGACTGACACGCGTCTTATGATAAATTTAATAACTAATAGAATCGAGCACTGACTGAATCCGTGCATCTAGACACGCAAGGTCATGGCAAATAAGTTTTTAATTTCGGATTCCAAAGAGGTATAATGTGGATACTAACTAGATAATTGTCAAACCAGATGAAGATGAAACTTGAGAAGAAGCTCAAGTAGTCAAGTAGAGGGTTTTTCTTGCAAATGTTATCAGAAGATTTTATGATCGGGAGATGAGATGACAAAACACCGTCTAATCAGTAGTATGTTCATCACAACGTCAATGTTGCATTACTTTTCTTTAATTAATATATTGTTTCTGGTGATCAGAATTATAGAGAACTTAATGCCTTCTGTTGCTATATTATATGTTTTGATAATTTTTGCTTGATGTGTTCGTCTTCCATATTTTTATGTTTAGGGAGTTATGCTCATAAGACAGAACTCAGACCTTAGCATCATCTAAATAGCGACATAAATTATTTTGTGATACATAACTATTTCAATAAGAATATAATTAAATAATACGTTATTTTCTTTGTGGTAATATTTTAATTATTCTCGAATAATAAAATTTTTACCCCCCGTTTGGTAAACGATTAAGAGAGTATAATGGTAGTATAAGGGTGATATAAGAATACACTTTATTTATATTTTATTATTTATCAACTTAACAACTCAACATTTATTCTTACGTTTTCCAATGAGAATAAAAAAACACAACCAAACAGAAAATCTTTTATTCATGTATATTTGTTATCTATTATGGCATAGTTATCTATCTAGAATAACTCAATTCCGCTATCCAAATGGGAATATTGTTTGGTTGATCATGGATAAGTCATAGATAAAAAATGAATAAGATGTAAACAAAAATTTAGAAAATGTAAAAAATGATTTAATATGTGGATCCCTTGAATTATAAAAGTGATGATAGATGAATCCCTCATACATACCGGTGGAATAAATTTAGTGTAATAACACAATTCCAATGAAAACTTATTCAAGTATAGTTTACTTATTTATTGCAAACAAACAAATTTTTGGGCATATTCACCCCTATCCCACCCCTATAGTACTCCACATATCAGCTACTCAAACAGGGGCTAAGTGTATGATCATCAAATTTGACTCATTTAATGATTTTCTTCTTGTTATCCTACAAAAATATACAAAATTATATGTTTGTCGTGATGGAGTAAAAAGAAAAAAAGGGTTTAGAAAAACAAACAAACAAAATATTACGTTTGACCCAAATTACGATGTATGTGCACTTCTTATATGCATGTGATCTATTTTTTAAACGATATATATACTTTCATAAAATGAGGTGTATCATCCGATAAATTATATAGATCTGCTTCATTTAATAATCATTAATTTGATATGTGTGGACTACACACTATGATGTAAACGTGATTGTGTGTAGAATCAACGACAATCCTTATTGTTTGTCATGAAGGGGAGTGTTAAATGCATTATTCATTATTTCTTTTGTATACTGAACTAAGAATTACGAATACTTGTTTCTGTATCAGAAATTTTTTTTCATCGTGGTTTTTTATGTTATACGTCATTAAAAATATGTGAAACATTACTTCAATGTAGGCTTCACATTTTACTTTAACAAATGGATTCTTGTGCCCTAGCTGTCCTTTTGAGTTTACTTTTATGTTTTGCATTCTTTTTTTTTCTTTATTGGTTGAGGGATTCTTTTCATAGAATTAATTTTCCAACGAATATGTTTACATCCATAGGGTTGGTGGTAGGTGGGATCCAGTTAAACTGTGTAAAAAAGTCTACATTCTCCATTGATGTGTGGTTGATTTCATTAAAGTCTACAGGTCAAGTTATGTTGTTGCAATGTTAATTAAAATCACGAAATTTAGAGTGGAGGACAATGGAGTTGATAAGTGTCTTTCTCTATAAGAAGATTCTTATCTTGTTAGGCTACGCTTCCATTGAGTCCCTTCACAACATCTCAAAAGCTACACATTTGGAGACAATATAATATGCTCCATAAAGCATTTCTGTGTCCTTGGTGGTTGCGCGCAATTCTTCCTCTTGTTCCCTCTCTTTCCTTGTTATGTTTATTCATGAATATGCCTATCTTAACTCTTACGCTATGGTGACATATTGACGTTTTTCCTTTCATAAAAAAGCCTTTTATATGTGTACATATTTGTTTTTCTCTGTTAAGGGCTTAATATTTTTTTTGGATATTTATATTGAATGTGGTGAGTGTATAAAGGAACTGATTGACTAATCCAAGTTGAAGATTATTACGTTGTTCTGCATGCGCTCTTATTAAAAATGAAAAACGAATCAAGTTAGATGCAAGGGTAAAGAAATGCATCTTTTAATCTGCACACCAAAATGGTGTGAAATCTTTTCTGCACAAAAGTGATATATGGTATGTAAGAATGTTATATTGAACAAATAAAATCACTCAACAATAAAATTGATCGATGAAACCACACATTATAAACACGAGTTGTCAAATCCAACATAGAAACACAAATTACATCAGAATATACAGAATAATGCATAAAAATAATGCAGAAAGACAAAAAAAAATATCGACTCGATCATCTTTTTAGTGAGTCATTTGGATAATGCAAAAGCATATTATATTGATGCAAAACGGGTGACCAACACGTTCTGGGAGCGATAAATCTGAAAAAGTCCATTTTAAGATTTAAAAAACCGGCTAGTAGAAATAAATGGCGCCCCGAATTCGTAATCGCCTGAAATTTTTACTGGAGGTAGATATCGATGAGATCTTCAAGATTTGTCGCTATGCCACAACACGCGCTTATTTTTTCATTTTTTTCATTTTTAGGCCCTCAAAATAGTCTTTTAGCTATTTTTAGTAACTTTTTATATTCAACATATCTCTTTCATAATAAATTGAATTTAACGGAAATCAAATTCGAGGGTTTTCTAAGATCGCTAGAGTTAGTTATAACAAATTTTCGTTTTTACTATTTTTAATAAGTTTGGGAGGCTTATAATCTAAGGTTTTTAACTTTTATTAATACATTTCTGAGTTTTATTACTCTCTTTGAGAATTGTGGTTTGTTGAAGGATCTCAACGCACGCTTATTGGATCTTTGTTTTAATTTTTCGTTGTGGGACTGCCCACATTCAACGGATTCTCATCAACAGGCATCTAAACTGCCGACAGTTTTATAACCGATAGTTGTTGCTCTGTCATTGTCTTCGTCGTCGTTGAGGATCTCACCTAACCATGCATGCAGACCATGTTAATTAGTTGCCCCCACAGTGCAGTCAATATATATGGGTCATTTATTCTGAGTGTTAGTTGTCTTCCCCTGCGTTTTGTAGCCCAATCTGCAGTGCAAAATATGGAAAGGGACCTATTTTGAAAGAGAAAGCCAATATCTATATGTGGACCTCAAAATCTTCCAGAGGGGGACTTTTTGTTCAAGGAGGGATTATTTTAATAAACAATGTGGAAAATATTACATTAGCTGCAGTTAATTAATTATCAGAGAAATGAATTGTGTATTGGTGATGTATGCATTGACTAAAATTTTGACCGTTGTGTATGAAGAGATGACTGGTGCATGTGAGAGTAGGAATTTGCGATGAACATCTTTGGGCATTACATACATGGGGCCTACACATAGTTTTCCATTGATTTATACATCTTTATTAGAGCCATCCAAAGTTACGAACTGATAGTTTGCTAATGTAAAAAAAAAATTATATACCAATTAGGTTCAACAAAGGAGAAATATGAGTTTAATATATGTAGTGGTGCAACTTAAGCGGCCGATTGGAACGCCTAAGCCAACAGAATCAATGAAGACTTGTGTTCACATACAACCCAAATCAAATCTTATTCCACGCAACCAGAACTTAATTTGGGTTGAGTTTTGATTGAAGGACCAAAGAATTTGAAAACGATTCAAACTCGATGCGGTGAGTAATAAAATTAAATCACTACAAGAAAACTGGTCTAGATATATGATAATAATTTTATAGTGATGAATTTTATAAACTATTATAGTAAATAACCTATAGTAACAATTTATAAAATTTAAATCACCTAATCTATAACATAAAATTTAGATTGTTAAAATTATTTTTATCCTAAAATATATTACATTTATAATTTAATTTATCTATTTTATTTCTATGGCCATCCATCATTTTTGCGTGGAACGTAACACTAATAATTAAGGAGTTCAATTTGTTTAAAACACCACCTTTTTTTAAGTAAAACTTGTACCTCGTGGAGTCCAACAAGAATAATCAAATTTGAATTCAATTTTTTTCTTTAAGTTTGAAAATCGAGTCAAATTACGTTTTTGGCCGCCTCCGATTCTTATTTTTGTCAAGAAAAATTCAAATACCATCCAACTAGTCTGCAACCTTAGTTTAACCATAGTTCGTACAAGTGAAATACACGTGGAGAGTATAACAAAAAAATTCAATTATTTAGAAATATAAAAATAGATATTAAAAAGTCAATCTGATATACACGTAAAGCATCACATACACACAAATAACTCTAGGTTTTGTCACATGAAATAATTAATTCAAACGTTTGGGACATCATGTGATGGGAAGATACGTAGAAATTAAACCAAACGCTTTAGCCTTTAGTATTGCCGTCCACCGACACCCTATAATCTCTATATATACATTATACATATCCCATATTTGAGGCCTCTTGTGATTTGATATTGTGTTAATTGATCTGCTCTCTAATTCCCTCATCCCTCATTCAAATCTTGTTACTAATATATTTCTTAATGAAAGTGATTGGTGGACTGTATCTGTTAATTAGTCTGCTCTCTAATTATCTAATTGTCATGTTAATAAACTAGTTCACATGTGATGATAACCATGACTCCACATTTCTTCTATATATTCTTCATCCTTAGAGAGAGGGGATGCATGATCTACATTTAGAGCAGGCCGGTGTGCGTTTAACATGGACAAGTCATATGAGATTTTAAGTGAACTTGATCCTAAAATGAGATCACAAACTATTCATATAGTTTTTTTTTTTTATAAATTCTCAAACATTTTTTTTTGTTGGTAGCCGCTTATAGCCTTATACCAGTGAGAATCCAATTTGTCGATGTAGAGAAGGGTAGAGATCTATGACAATGGAGTATCATGGGTTCTAGTAAAATAAAAATCTTAATGAGAATTAATTTATTTAAGTAATGTACACAACACTTTCCTCGAACCCATGGTTGATATCTTAATTACACAGAATGACAGCTAATCTGTGTCCGACTTTGTATTGGAAATTGACAATAAAATTTCTGATCTTCTCAACACGATTCTCACTGGGTCTAGAACACATGCAAAAGGAAAATAAAAAATGTATGAAATAAAAATCTTTTAAAACATACATAAAGCATTAGGTTTATTGCATTTTAATCAGACACGTGTATAAGCTAATATCCAATGGGTCTAGAAAACATTACCTGATGTGATAAACAACCAACATATATAGATAGATCCTATTAAATGCAATTCACATAAAACGAGGCCACATCGATGTGTATGAAGTCTAATTCCAGCTCCCCTAACTTGTACCCACCAACTACGCTTTCGAATCATGCATGATCTGATTAAATTAAGAAAACCCACGCGTATTAGGAACATTGGACTAAATAGACAGTCAATACATGCTGAATAAGGGAGGGGTTAATGGAGAGTGTTGTGAAAATGGGTTGCACAATGTTCACAAAAAGGTATTTCAATTAAAAGTCAGCTCTGTCTCACACAATTTGCTGGAATTGTTAAATGCATTCAAGTGAGAAAAGTATGCAAATGTTTTTAAAGTAGATACGAATGCCAAACTACCGGTTGCAAAAAAAATATTATAACATTATGTACATGTTGATTTAATCACTCCAACTAATGTTCATATTTATATATACCATTTATCTAAACAAAATTGTATATACGAATTTGTAAAGATCAAAAACTGCACTCACGTGTCTAACTCGGTGGAGTGCAAGATCCTTCTTCCTCCCTTCCTCCTTGTTTGGGTATAGAATAGGTGGAAAGTAGGGTAGAATATGGGTGAATAAATCTAAAAATATATTTAATGAAAATAAATTAATATTGATATTTTAGGATCTCACATCAAATTATCTATCATTATCTTTTAAAAATAAATAGACTCACAAGTCATATCATTTTCATTTTTTATAATTAATTATCTATATCTTATTTATTTTTTATCCAAAACTTATTAATGTTCAATAAAAAGAAAAATAATTTATCAATGATTAACAAAATATAAAACAAAGTCTTATATTTTCTATCAAGAATAATTTAAAATATAATCAAATAAAAAATAATTTTTTTTATACTGAAATAATTATTAATATTGAATAATTCTTTGCTACACAGACAGGGGCTTAACCTTGTGGTCTTGAGTCTCAGACTCCCTGGATTGAATTTATAAGGTATTGAGCTCAAATCACAAAATCATATAAAACAAATCAGTTAATTAGCTAGAGATCTAAAAACAAATATGTTGATCGATCGGATCCATGTACAACGGTTGCTTAACCAGGGGCCCAGATTTCGTACGTAAGCCACGTGAGTCGGTCCCCCATGATCATGACCATGATCACCAACTTTAATTTATTGTATGTTGTGTTCTCACATGAGATTTCTTTTTGTCAAGGCCCTTCTAAGATTTCCCAAGGGAATTGATCTATTAATCTATTTATTTATGAATTTGATTGGGCATTCCCGAATCTTCTAAAAAATATGATATGAGCTGTGGTGTCGGTAGACAAACCGTACTCATTATTATCATACTAGTATTTGAGAGAGAGATTAGTGTGTATAGAAAAGGTAGAGTGGACTATTCGAAATGAACTGTTAAGATGATGAGCCTGTTTGACCAATGGAGGTTGAATCATTTTTTTTTTAATCTATCTACAAGAGATTTCCAGATGTTTGATTGTTTTGGAAGATCTTAATTATTATATGACTACCATTCATTTACAACAACTAGAATATGAATAACTTTGACTAATAATCCATGAGGGCTTTGGGATTCAATAACTTTAAGACATGTTTATAATGACATTCTAAGGATTAATTTAGTAACTTTAATTCAAAATGAGAATTCTTTATTCTCAATAGTATTGTTCCTTATATTAGTAGAAGGAAAATTTTGGTTGAATTGTCAAAAAATAAATGAGAGAATCCAATGCAATTTTCTTGAATGTTCCGGTAAAAAGAAAATGAAAATGAATATTAAACTTGCACTAATGGTCAATTTGATCATTTTGATCTAAAAGAAGAAATTTTCCTTTCCAATAATTTTGTTTTGTTATAAATTCTGTAAAATGAAAAATTTTGCCTACAAATTCTAGGAATGATCACAAGAATTGATTATTCAAACACAATTTTCTTAAGTGTTTTAGTAGAATAAAAAGAATGAGCGCCAAATTAGTTATAAGACTTGTTCAACTACTACTATAAATAAAGTAGTGTCTACAGATGTACTCGAACCGCGGGACTGCATATATACTGGGGCAACTGGTTCCATTCAGAATACCCAAGATGGATCTGAGAGTTAGCCTTAGCTGACCCCAATACTTGTTGAAGTAGAAGCAATCACTATTGAATTTAGGCAGGCATGGAAGATGAGTTATCATAAAATGTGCTTGCCTACATGTAGAATATGCATTGAGATTCCTTTAAATTGAGGTTTTTGCCTTATCGCATTTTGGACCTTCTGATGGGCAAGTTCAAACGCACTCTACACAATAAATGTGAATATAAACATGCAGGAATATATATTGCCACACATTCAAGGTGTGAATGTTAGAGCACTAAAAGACATTTAATCTAGTTGGAACTCCATTATCAATTCTTAGGCCCTCCTACTCATGGGAGGAGTATCTATACCTGAAAAATTACTACTCCAAATGCAACTAATTGAAGGACATAAAACAAAAAACAAAATATTAGGATAAATCTTTAGATTGTTCGGTTGTTCCAAGAGAAAATCCCATTCCTACTTTATTTATCCACTATCTAATTAATAAAGGAAGATTTGACTTTGTACATTGCTTTGCTTTCAATTTTTCCAATTGTTCCCTTGATCACTATAAGCGTAATATGAAAGATAAATCATCAAACAATGTGTCACTTGCTAGTGTCATTGTGGGTCAAAACGAAATCCACGGAGCGAGAAAAAAGCAAAAGAGATTCAAAGTTACCCACGCACTTTGGTGTTGATAGAGATGAATAAATTTAAAATAAAAATATATATAAAAATAAGATAGAAAACTAGGCAAGCATGTGAAACCATAGGAAGCCCCCTCTATTTAAACCTTCCCCAACTTTCCTCTCATTTTCATCCAAACCCAATCAAACAAATCCCACCAAAAACATGGAACCATCTTCAAGACTCCCCATCTTCCTCCTCCTCCTCCTCCTCCCCCTCCTCTCCTCCGCCGCCTCCACATCCCGCTCCTCCACTCCCTCTGGATTCATAAAGCGCTCATGCGGCGCCACCCGCTACCCCTCCCTCTGCGTCCACTGCCTCTCCGCCTACTCCCCCACCATCCGCCACAACCCCAAACACCTCGCGCAAGTCGCGCTCGCCGTCAGCATCAAGCACGCCCGGGCCGCGCACGCCTTCGTCACCCGCCTGTCCCGCGCGAAGGGCGTCCGCTCCAGGGAGGCCGGCGCGGTCCGCGACTGCGTGGAGAACATGAGCGACACCGTGGACCGGCTGGCCCGCTCGTACCGCGAGCTGAGCCACTCGGGCCGGGCAGGGTCCTCGGAGTTCTCGTGGCACATGGGCAACGTCCAGACATGGGTCAGCGCGGCCTTGACGGACGAGAGCACGTGCGTGGACGGCTTCGCCGGGTCGCCCGTCAAAGGGACGGTCAGGAACTCCGTGCGCGCGCGCATCGTGTACGCCGCGCAGGTCACCAGCAACGCCCTCGCCCTCATCAACAAAGTCGCACCCGCGGACATGCAGCCTTGACGCGCGCGCGCGCGTTATGTACGTGTTGATGTTACTTAAACAACAGTGTGAGTGTGCGTGCGTGCGTGCGTGCATGCGTTTGGCACGTGTTGGATCTCTTGTTTATGCATACATACATAGCTGGTCAGTGGTCACCATGTCATAACGTTTATGTTTGTAGAAAAAAAATGTGGCGATTGTATATTACGTGCTTGTTAGATATGTTCAATGAGACGTTTTGTTTTGTAATCATAGTGAATCTTTCAAATGTTCTAGAAAATTGTAAAAGACAGGTAATGCGTGATTATTGGTTTTTTTCTTCTTTTGTATTTATTTCACTGCACAAAAATAGTTGCGAAGGTACTTATTAAAGTGGATTTCGGGTTGACAGAGACCACGTTGCCACGTCACCTAATAGGTTTAGATGACTAGATTACCTAATAGGTTAATTTCCAGTTGGACGAGGTCACGAGAGTGAGGTTTTATGGGTGCCTCTCTATATAGTCTTTCAATCTGTTTGCATGTCTTCTTGTGTAGGTATGAAAACCCAAGATCCGTTTAAATACACTTAATTTACACACTCATTAATTTATATGCACCCCATCTTTTTTTATATAAAACAAATACAATTTCAGACCCCAATTTATAAGCAATATGAGATGTCATTATCTTATTTGATGGTTTGTTGATTTTTAAAAAATGATAAAAAAAAAACAAAAAATGCCCCCAAATAAAACCCCTCAAATTCACACGCGTGAGTCAATTCACCCTCATTTTTCATTCGTCAATTGATCATCTCCGTCTCTTTCAGCTAGGGCTGCAACTTGGGTCGGGTTGAACCCGAACCCGACGGGTTGAACTCGATTTGTACATAGGTTGGATTGATCAAATCGGGTTCGGGTTGGCCAATTCGGGTTGACTCATAAATCGGGTTGGGTTCGGGTTGACCTCACTCACAACCCGACCCAACCCGAACCCGTAAATTAATAGTTAAAAAAAAGATCATGGCCGTCCATTATGTAGCTTCTAATATGGGTAGTCCAAATTTTAGGTAAACTTAGCTAATCTTACGGATTGGGTCGAGTTGATTTATGTAATTTACACATCATGTTAGAAATTCGAGTTGGGTCGAGTTGGTCTAATTCGGGTTGAAAATCGGATTAGTCCAATTCGGGTTAGGTCGGGTTGGTTTATTTAATTTCGGGTTGGTCCAATTCGGGTTGAAAATCGAGTTGTGCCGGGTTAGGGTTGAGTAGTTTGGAATTCGGGTTGGGTTCGGGTTAGGGTCAACCCGAACCTAACCCGCCCGAGTTGCAGCCCTACTTTCAGCGAGCAAAAACCAACATTCAAATTTCTTAGGGTTTCTCAAAAATGAAACCACAAAACAAATTTAGGTAAAAAAAATCCCTTTTCGTTTTGTTAGAAACATTGAAGTAGACCTAGTTTTTTTTTCTTTGCAACCTCACATTCGATCGAAGATCAAAACAATTTTTTCAACATAGAATATAAACAATGACAACAAATAGCAAGCACCATTTTTTTTCTCTGCTGTTCAGAGCTTTTTTTAGTTTTGTTTTTGGATGTTTTTTATGATATATGGTATCCAAATAAAAGACAATGTAATGTTTTGTTTCGATTAATTTCTGATAAACTCTATGTAACCTTTATTAAATATAAGTTTTTAGAATAGCTTAAATTGACGAACGAGGGAAGACGAAAAAGAAGAAAACGCGAACGACCAATTAAGAGGAGTGGCGGACTGGCGAGGAAGATGAGCAGCGGATCTGACAAGATGAAGTTGTGTTTCAAATGTGACAGTGCATGTGCAAACTAGGGAGACATGCAAATTAGAGAGATGTGCATGATTCAAAGTGTTCAAATAGAAGTACCAAGGCCTATACAAAATCCTTTGGATCCAGGCTTTTGGCACGCGTGGGCTCTCGTTTGTATGCATACATACATTGATACATAGCTAGTCATCACCATGTCATAACAGTTCTGTAAAAAAAATGTTACGATTGTATATTATGCCCTTGGTAGACACGTTGATTTGGGACGTTTTGTTTTGTCATCACAATGAATCTTTCAAATGTTCATGAATATTGTAAAAGACAGGCAAGTGATTATTGATTTATTAAAAATAGCTGTGAAGTTACTTAAAGTGGTTCCCGGTTGACAGAGACCACGTGGCCACGTCAACGGTTACTATTCCGATGTACGGTCAGATTTTCCAAATCGATCTTTGAGAGGTGCCGTTTAGCCCCATCCACTGATTTTCTTACCCCACCAATCAATAAAAAAAAATAAAAAAATCGGTGTTTTGCTCTCCCCACCGATCCGACCATTTCGACCGGATTTGGTCACCATTTCAGGTTTCGCGCGACCGGATTTGATTGTCATTTCAAGTTTCGCGCGACCGAATCTATCGAACATGATTTGTAATAAAGTTTATAAATTTTTTTCTTGAAAACATAATCTCACGATATGTATCCTCTTTGAATCTTTCATATCACTCCAAGTCTAAGTTGTAATGTAGGGAGAATAAATCATTATTCTTAAATGTATAATATAAGAACAATTTTTTTTACATAAGTTACAGACAAATTTCAAAAGCCAAATATAAAATGTGTTTGGATCAACTGGTACGATTTTTTGTTTTCAAACAAAAATTAATCTTAACTACGAATTCACACGAAGCTTAAAAATGATATATATTTGTCTAATAAGATATTTTTCTATAAAAATTTGAATTAATTGAAAGTATATCTACTTACATTTTTTTTAATCCCTTAGTTGTTGTTTGGATGAAAGAATAAATGTAGAATATGATGGATAAATCCAAAAATTTATTTGTTTACAAAAAATAAGTAGATATAGTTTTGAACCCCGTTCGACCAATCATGGTCGCCCAAAACCCGAAATGACGACCAATTACGATCGCCCAAAACCTGAAATGGCGACCGAATTCGGTCGAACTGAATCGGTGGGAACAACCAAACACCATTTTTTTTTTTTTGATCGGTGGGATTGGAAAATTGTTTGGTGGGGATAGACGGGCCCCTTTGAGAGATCTACCCCTTCGGAAGGAGGAAGTTGAGTTTTTTAAATCCATTTTTAAATAAAAAAAAATAAATTACAGCTTAGTTAAAATTTCAATATTTTTTTTCAAGTGTTTTTTCAGATTTGATGGATATAAACTCATTCTAAAACGTGGTTTTTAATGAAAAGTTAACATCCAAATTCATTTCCAAATTGATCCTTAGGGTGGACCCAAACTTCATCCCCTAATCGGGCACAACCCAATAGAGGATCCATCATTCAGGTCCAGGTTAATATGTAGACTCATATGGATCCTGGGGAAAAGGAGTCTTGATCCAGATTCAATGGACTCGGTTTAGACCTGGACTTGACTCAACCCATGAAAACCTTTATCATTTGGTAATTAAGAAGGTTCAAAAGTTGTTGATCAAGTTAGTCTGAAAAGACATGGAGATAACATTCGCAAAATTGGCATCACAAAGATAGTTGATCTTCGCAAATTCATGGGTTTGAGTCCAATATTAACCAAAAGAAAAAAAAAGACATTTTTATAATGCATAAGTTACATCATTTAATTTAGTGTTGTGTGAATGTTGACATTAAACTTTTTTTTTTTTTGATAAAATGTAATCATATTCTATTTTCAAAAAGTTTAAGATAGAACATGTCTGAATAGGGAGTGAGAGAGAATAGAGAAAAGAAAAAGGAAAACATAGTCTCGCATCAAGAGATACACGCATTTGCCAATCAAAAGAAGCAGATAGAAAATGCTTCTACCCAAACCCTCAGATACATGCCGCTACTCAGTGATATGAAAAACGTGATCACTAATTTAGAAGGTAGCAATCCCGCAAAGCCATTTGCCCCAATCCTTGATGCTAAGCAACATCATCTCCCATAGGTTCTTAGAATGGAAAGAAAACATTGTGAAGATCAACGCATTCCTCGACCTTCATATTGTCCAAGCGCCAGTCGGGATAATGGAAAGCCAAAACGAGATTGCTTTGCTCCTATATCATTTCCCGTCTCACGCGTCTTGCCGTCTCCCATAGTTTCTTCATTGACTTGAATCACAACGGTTTCCCAAGATGTCGACAAGCCTAGACCACAAATGAATTGCCACCGGACACTGGCAAAAAGGCGGTCAGTGGATTCAGCGTCCCCGCTGCACAAAGAGCAAACCATGTCCTGGAGTGAGCTCCATAGAGCCCCAAAGACCTTTGTAACAATCTGATCCTTAGGCAATAACTAAGAAAAATATTCCAACTTTAGAGGGATCTTAGCCTACCAGATTACCGCTGCCTTGAATATAAATGCATTGTTTGCTACCGAGCCCTTGTTCCACCACTCATCCCCATCGGACTGTATAGCCTTTACCATGTACTTCGGCCCAACATACCGAGTTTTGTTGGTCTAAACAAACCCCAGAAACTCCGAAAATTGAGAGATCTCGCCATGTCTTGGCCCCCTACACATGTGGGTATCCCATTACCCGCTTGGCGTCTCATCAAATTAGAAGTCACAATCCCTCCCTTATGATCGGACAGCTTTTCCCGCAAGCCTAGGGAAAAGAGAGCGCAAAGGAGGCAGTATGCACCACCTGTCATCCCGAAGGAAGAACCTGCACTAAGCTCCGACACCAGTTCCTCCATGAACATCTCCCAATCCTCAAAGAAACCTTTGCATAACTATGATCTTCACCTTGTAGGTTCCGGAACCACTCCCCTTGGGTCGCCGAGATCCTTTACATGGAGGTTGAAACATAAATATTTATTAAACTAAAGTGAAAGAATATGCCAATAAGGCTTTCGATAGAAATAGTAGAACTGATCCTCAACCGAATCAACCATTACAGAACTATGAAATGAATGAGTCCAATTCTATATATGACAATAAAGGGAGATGTTTGGTTCTTGCAGCAAGTGCTATACCGTGTTTGGAACGTAACATCTTCGGAATGTACGTGAGCTCAAGATGAGTCCGTGTGAATGTGTCGGGTCCGGGTCCATGGGAGTTGATTGGGGTCGAACTAGACCCTACCCCCACTCTACTCGATTTCTCTGATAGGTCAGGTGAGTCTGGACACACTTCAAAAAATGGGGGTACATTGTTTCAATTCTAATTTTTTATCGAGCCAGATCATTTTAACACAACAAGCCTAAACACCTGATGTGTAAAACTGGTCAGACCGACACAACACGGCTTGCAACATGACATAAGAAACTGCAACGACATGACACAACACGTTTTTGACAAAATATGTTAAGGTATATGAGTCGTGCCGGACCAGCTTTAAGGCACGTTAACAATTTTCGATACGGTACATTAGTGAACACGACACGGTATGCACGGCATATATAACACGAAAATTCACAGTAAACGAAACATATAATATATATTGAATAAATGTCATATATATCTCACTGTTTTGTCAAATATGTATAATATTTTTGTGTGTATAATATTAAAAAAATTAAAATTTAAAATTTAAAAATAAAAAATATATTTTTAAAAAAATTGCAGGCTGACCGTTAGACCCGTGGGTCAAAATTAACGGGTCAACCTGGTATGGCCCGTTGCCCTTTTTTTGACGGGCCGGGGCGGGCCGATACCATATAGTTTGTTTTACATCTCTACTAAACACAAACAAAAGTTGAGTTTTTTTATTAAATATAAATAAATAATTTTAAAAAATTATTTGAATCATTTAATTCTAAAATTGATCATCACTGGTGTGAGGTGTCACGTGATATCATAAATTAAATTGGTGGTGAATCCAATATATATTTAATTCTCATTCTATAAGCCCTCGTTTGTGTAACGGAATAAGGGGGTATAAGGGCGGTATAAGAGTGGTATAGGAATGGATAAGAAAAATAGTTGTTTGTTTGAAGGGTATAACTTGGTATTACTAAGCCAGTTTAAACGAGTATAAGAGAGTATAACAATTCTAAGCAACCCCTAGGATAAGCTATACTCACCTTATCTATTCCCATGGGTCCACATGTCAAATCAACTTTTTACACCTCATCACATCAAATCACCTATCAACACCTCTTATACATCAAATGTCAAATCAACTTTTTTACACTTTATTTATATTTTATTCTTTATCAAACAAACAACTCAACCTTTATTCTTACGTTTTCCAATGAGAATAAAAAAAATACAACCAAACAAAAAATCTTTTATTCTTGTAGATTTGTTATCTATACTGGTATAGTTATCTATCCAGAATATCTCAATTCCGCTATCCAAACGGGGGGTAAGAGCTGATGCAGAATTTCAAAAGCTAAACACTGATATATAAGTGTTTTGATATTAATTTGAATACTTTTATTTTTTTAAATGCAGAATCTATCTAAACTCATATTTAAACGGACCTTAAATAACAACATCAATTAACATACTTTTAAAATCAAAATTAACAAACCAAACAACAAAACAAAAAAAGAAAAACTTTTTTTACAACCGGAAAGATACACATAAAAAAATTATTTTATTTAAGAAAATCAAAATTTCTAATGAAAAAATACTTTTTTATGTGGATAAAAAAACAAAGTAATGCCGGAGAAGGGGGGTAGAAAAAGAGATGGGGATTTCTAAAATCATGGCTTTTAATTTGGGGGGAGAGATTTAGGGGGGGTAGGGAGTTACTATCAACATTTGGGAGAAAGATTTGGGGATAATACGTGTAGTGGATATTCAAGTGAGATGTGTAAGCTGGGTCGGGCTATAGCCCGGTTCAATGTATTTCATTTTCATCACGGGTGTCACGTGATATCAAAATATTAATATTTGAATCTTTTAATCATCAAATAGGCCATCTAATCTAACCATCGAGTAATTTTTGATAACGACTGATTTCTTTTATTTTAATTTTTTTGTTTGTTGAGGTTGGTATTGTAAAATAAATCATTATAGCACTTAAGATCTTGATTAACATGTTTACGGATACTATAATCATATTTTACAATAATGCGGAATCATTATTTTATATATACATATATATATATATATATACACACAAACCTTTCTCCATGGTAAGTAAGCTCATTTGGTACAAGGACTTAAAATAGAAGCATTCTTCACTCTCTTATCTCTTTATGGAGTGGACTTACTCTTGCTTGTGCAAACACAAGATGTTGTGAGACATGAAGAATGGGTTGGGAGTCCACTCCCTTTTATAGATGGAGAGGGGGAACCCTCCCACACTCAAACATAAATTGGATTCTTAAAACCCATTGAAGAATCCAATGAACCTACTAAATGTTTTGGGAATGTATCCAATAATGGATGGGTGTTGGGAATACAAAGACTTTGAATATTTTCCTCATTTCAATGGTAATTCATGTACATAATTATTTCATACATTGTGTACCATTTTAAAATGATGTATATACATTCTCTATCACTTAATGAAAATGTACATACATTATGTACCACTTAATGGGATACACACAATTACTCTCTATACATTATGTATTTCTATATTCATTATTCAATGGATAGTCATGGGAGTTGAACCATATAAAAACTCAATTAATGTATACTTAATTGGTTCACTCTTCTAATGTATTCTTTCATGAACCAAATAATGAAATTGAACATTGATCATTACATGTCCATATTCATTTATTAATGTGTCACATTCTTACAGGTATATAAGCTTAAATTATATATATATATATATATATATATATATATATATATATATATATATATATATATATATATATATATATATATATATTCCAGGAGGCGAATGATGTAGCCGGGGTTCAGTTTAGGTCTGTCAATAGATCGGGTTCGGACCGGGTCGGGGTGGACTCAGACCCAACCTGTGACAGGACCCGGCGGGTCTAGATCCAACCCAGCACCTGATGGGTCCGGAGAAATATGGATCCAGACCCAGACCCATCGATCCCGTGTCCGACCCGACCTGAATGGTTGGTAAAAAAAAGGGAGAGCTCATAAATTTGTTTGTCTTATCATTCTATTTGAATTTTTTTGTAATAAAGCATTATTATTATTGAAACTATGTTTGAACCGGTGTACTAACACTATGTTTGAACATAATTTTATACAATTTAAAAGAGTTAAATGAATTATTAATCAACATTCAAAACAATAAACACTAACATAAACAACATATTAACATAAATATCAGGCATTGGTTGACTCGCGGGCTTAGTTGGTTGTTATGAATTTGTGAAAATGATTTATGAGGTTGTTATGAACTCGTGGATACAAAAATGAGTTAAGTAAGAAATAAAATTATGAATAAAAAAATACTAATAGTCTTGTAATATATGAGCATATATTAATAAAGTAATCGGGTCTTGAGTCCACCGGGTCAGGTCCAACTCAGGTTGAATCTGAATCGGATTGAATATATTACACGTGTAATCGAGTCTTAACAGCCCTAGTTCAGTTGCATGCGCATTGCGCATGTATGAAAAACGTTTCAGTGATAAATGGACATATATCGATTGCTGTACGAATTAAGCGACACCCACACAAAATATTTGAGGCGTAATTTGCATGTGGTTACAATTTTTAGGTGTGCTTTGGTTGTTCATAAATATTTTCATTTTTCAGTTGGGACCATAATATACATAATACTGTTGTCTTGGGACACACACAGTATTACTTGAATACTTGTGTCGTAGATAGATTGAATTTAATGATGACGTGCGAAGCTAGGCGACAAATCCATCAGCTAATAATTAGGGTTCCTCTTGGTCTTGGTTTTCAATGTCAAGTTATTTGTTGTCGTTGGTTGACATGGCTGCTTTCATTTTCTGGACCATCGAAGCCTTGGAAGGTTTGGTGGTCTCTGTCACATACAGTCTCATTAATAAAGTCCAAAAAAAAAAAAAAAACCTCGCAAATTAAACATTGCACCTGCATGAATTTGACTATTGGTCTCTCGCAACACGGTCTCATTGAATGGCTTACTGTTTGCTTCCGAGTTTCCAAATAGCTGGAGTTATTGCGGTTGGTTAATCCGAAGATGGACCACTATGTTTTGGGGAAGGTTAGGAGATTGAATCAAAACAATACACATAAACTTGTCAACAGGTCGACCTAAACTTGTCAACAGATCGCAGGTCGACCTAAATCTGACCCGACATAAATATCTAACCTGAATGACCCGACAATCAAAATAGGTCAGATTTGGATCAATCACAATCCGATCATATGGACATGATGGATCCGATTGACTCAACTCAAATATTATATGATTTTTTTTTATTTATGATCCAACCCAACATTTATAACTAAATACTTAATAATCATTTAAATTATTAAGCATTTAAAATTTTTTTACAACCTTTTGATTTCACGTAAAAGTATATTAATCCAGATCATATTCTAAATGTTCTCTCATAAAACATTAAAAAATTAAAATAATGAAGAACTATTTATAATACATTATACTCTATTTAAAAAAATATATATATAGCCATTGTACACCTGTCTAGATGATAACTGGCTAGATAGTTTGCACTAGGCAACTAGGCATGAAAGAGAAAGTATGCATGTCTTATGTGGGGAAGGCTTATGTTAGTAAGGCCAATTTTGTAGTCCATGTTAGTATACACTCAATCTTTAGCCCCCGTTTGGATGTCGGATAAGCCCCAGATAACTCCGAATAACCCCGGATAAAATTTGAGTCTCGTTTGGAAAGCCCCGATAACCCCGGATAAAATGTGTTAAAATAAACTGGTATAAAGTGGTATATGGATTCCAATCAACCCCTAGAATAAAAGTTATCATAGGTTATTCCACCTAAAGAATAAGTGGGCCCATTGTCAAATCAACTATCATCGCCTCTTATAAATCACCTGTCAAATCAACTATCATTACTTTTTACCTTTTATAAATTCTTATCCATACTTTATTCACATTTTACCCAAACAACAAAACATTTATTCTTACGATTCCCAACAATAATAATTCAAAACACAACCAAACACAAAATCACTTTATCTTTATTTATACTCACTTATACTCGGATAAATAAATACCCAAGAATAAATCTTATTCTGTATCCAAACGGGGGCTTAGGATTGGTATAACAATGGAATAAATAGTGTGATAAATGATATTTATGGAGATAAGTGAATGCAAAACAGTTTATCCATGTTTGGTATAAAAAAATAATTATGATAAACTGATGACAATTGTCCTCAAAACCTTAACCCGTTGTCAAAATAGTCCTTTAAGTGTCTCAAATCCACCACATCCACTCACTGTATATATACTCATTCAGGGCTCTACAAATGGGCATAGATTCTTTGTGGACCTTGAATAAATTTTGGCCTACATTGTTCGCGAACGGTTGATGTGATGTTATGCTCAATTAAACTGCGCTCATCTACTAATCTCCCAAACCCTGTTCTTCGACCTTTAGCATTGAATAGATTATAGATGGCCAACAATAGAGTTTTCCTTTAGCTTTGAATAGATTATAGATGGCCAACAATAGAGTTTTCAGAATAATGAAATTCTATGTGGATGCAGTGTTAGAGGTTTAAAAAAAAATTAAACAAAGGAAAATGATATGTCCAATGTGCAGCCCCGACCCATATGAAGCAGCTCTTACATATTTTTTTATAATAATAATATAGACTCGCTATGAAATACGTACTATTATAAAAAATAAAGCGGACATTGAATTATAATGATATATTTTTCTTTGAAGAAAATAAAAAATTTTAATTTTCAATACACTATAGTAGTACAATATACATTACAATAGTGTAATGTATAATACTATACTATCATGACTGTAAGACTATTTATGAATAGTAAAACAGGCTGAGTGTATCTCAGCATCTGTGTTCATGGACGGTACCACATAAACAGTGATTGGGTTAATTGATCCCATCACGTTTTTAAAAAAATATCTGAACTACAATTGTCCCTTTCAAACCATAGCAACAGTCCACCAACAACCGTTTCAGTCCACCAGTTGACCATGCCCAGTTCATATTTTACACTTAAAACCCCTAAATTACCCTTGTTACGGTGTTATTCTAATAAACATTATGTCTAAATCATCTCTCATTCTCTCTCATCTCCTTTCTTTAATGATTTAATTTTTTATTAATATAAATTATTTTATTTTAAAAAAAAATTTATATTTTCTATATATATATATATATATATATATATATATATATATATATATTTAAAAAAACCTTATAAATTTTTTTTTCTAAAAATGATCCTATCTATAAAAATCTCCACTCCTTGAATAATGAAAAAAAAATTTTCTCGTGTAAGGCCAGACCTTCGAAAGCTTCTAGATTTGATGGTCCCGAAACTAAAAGCGGACAATTACAGGTGTATCAATAAGACAATATATATAGGGAAATTTTTAAAATTAACCCTTTAAAAAAAATATTTCAGTTTTGACCTTAGGATTACTTAAATTGTAAAACTGACTCTGGGAACTGTTTTGACCGGTCAGTGCGCCCACGTGGTGCGCTGACTAGTCAAAAAAATGCTACCGGCAGAGACATGATTCGTAATCACGTCTCCGTCCTTTCAACCCCCCGCGTGCGCGACCCCTGCGGAGGAGACTTGTCCCCCGCGCACGCACGGGAGGTGAATGTTTAATTTTTTTAAAATATAAATAATAATATTCATTATAAATTTTTTCTCAAATAATACCCAAAACTAAAATATAAAATTTTAAAACTGATTTGGTGAAAATATGTTTTTACAGAAATAGAAACAATTTAATCATTATTTTCAAACATGACAATTCTATATAACTAGATAACAAAAAAAAAAGCCTATGCAAACAAAAAACCATGCGTGCATGAATCTTTGATTAGTTTTTTTGTTCCTTTTTTATTCCAAATTTGGATAATTTATGCATTTTTAATTATAAAACTATAATATGGATTCAAAGATGATTAAATTCTTTTTTAAAAAAAGTCACGTTAAAAACAATATTACTTTGAAAATGAGAAAAAAAATTTATGATGAGTATTATTTGTATTTGTGAATGGTTAAAAAAAATGGAAGAAACACCTAAGAAAAAATTTACAAAAAGTATTAAAATTTTATTTGAATTTAAAATTTTAAACTTAATTTTAATTTTAAATTAAAGTTAAGTCTTATTAAATCAATTTTAATTTCCACTATATGACTTGGTTGATTTTATAAAAATTTAATTTAAATTTTTTTAAAAAAAATTAATCAAACGTCTGCCCGTGTGTGCGGGTCCATGCGTGTTGCATGGCTCCCATAGGGGGAGACGTGACCCACTATCACGTCTCCCCCTGTGGGAGACAATTGCACGAACCCGTGCGCCCTGTTAAGATTGTGTCACTTTTTAAATGTCAAATATCGCGTTTTATTTATTTTAATAGTTTGGGCATTCAGTTTCAAAATCTAACTGCATATTCGTGGTTCTGGTGTTCACTTGGGTTTAGGTGGAAATTTTTGTAGCATTTCGAGGTCTTTTTAGAAATTATGCAGTTTGGATTGATGTTTGGATTTAATTTTGTTAATGCCCAAGATGAAGAGGCAAAAATCCGATATCATCACGAGATGTTCAGTTTTGAGATAGCTTCCATATAGAAGTGGAATTAGATCAACTGGATTCGTGTATCAAAAGTTATGGGCGTTTTTCCGAGTATACCCCGAAGATGAGAAATCCAGGCAGCAGCCCTGTATGATGTTTAGCCTAGATTTCGAAATAGCTGGAGAGGTTATTTGATCTGGGTGTAAACATGAAAGCTGTAGATAATCTTCTTAGCTTTCCAATGCCGCTGGAATCGTGTAATTCGGAGCTGTATTGAGGGAGTTATGACCGTTTAAGTAAGGGCTGTTCAGGGTTTTTAGTCCGAGGACAGCTCGGTCATTCAGTCCGACCTTGCCTATTTAATCCCCTCAAAATGTTACGACTTCAGCCTCTCTTTCCCCTCTTTTTCACACTGGTCCAGCCCCTCTTTGTGTGTTTTGGGTGGAGGAAGTGAGGGTGATGGAGAAGGAGCACCAAATGGAGAAGGTGATAGTGTTTTGTTGCTTGATCTCTCTCTCTTTCAAGCTCTCTCATGTTCCCTCTTTGTGTGTTGGGTTAGCAAAGGAAGGTGTGAAGGAAGTGAAGATGATGTGTTTGTGTTTATGCTTGTGTGGCCCCAACCACCTCTTCTCCTCCTCCTTCCAAAGGCATTCCTTCCCTCTCTTAGTACATTTGTTGGTGAGTGGCTGTTTTTAAGTATTTGGTGTGTGTTGTTGCTATTTTGAGTAGGCTTATGTGATCGATATGTGTTGTCGTGTGAGAGTTTAGGAGGGTGGTTGAGGAACACCTCAGCAGTGATGAAGAAGGAGAAAAACAGTGAAATGGAAGGAAAGACAGAAAAGAGAAAAGAAAAGAGTGAGAAGGGAAAGAGTTTGTGTGTTTGAGCTTGGCTTCCCTCTTCTCCACCCTCTCAAGGTATTCCCTTCTCTCTTTGTGAGTGTGTTTGTGCTGATGTGGGTATGTGTGGGTGCTGTTGGAGGAGCATTGTGTTGTGTAATTGCTATTGCATGAGGTGTTTATGTTTATGAATGATTGGTGGTGACTTGTGTTATAAATAAGGCAGATTTTCTGTCTCCTCAAGATCCTTGTATTTGGGGTATTTAGAGGCATATTTTAAGACTTATGTCTTCATTTCATATGATCATCTATGTGTCTAGATGTTATATATGAAATTTGGTGTCATTATGATATCTGTGTAGTAAGTTAGAACATATTTTGTATAGACTATCCAGATTCGCGTAGAAACTGACCAGTTTCTGAAAATAATTTATTTCGGATATTTAGAGATTTTATCAAGTTATTATGTCTTCATGGAATATGATCCTAACATATCATAGAATGTGTGTGATTTATTTCAGTATTTTTGGATGTGTATTTTGTGCTGTGGAGACTAATGTTTGGGGCTGGTTGTAGTAGATGGACTAATCTTGTATAAATATGTGTCAAAGAGTTATTATGCATGGTGTGGGCAATACCAGGAGTTGATGTCTTCATGAAGAAGGCTTGTATGTGTGTGTCAAGATGATTTATATTTAATGGAGCATCATTGGTTGTTCTTGCAGATCTCGTAGACCGGACGCGCGGCGATCCAAGTACTAGTGAGTGGTTCGATCCAACCCTTCGGGATGCGTTCGATGCACGTAATCGTGCATCGCGCATCCATGGGGTTTATTTGCACCCTTATTGTGTTAGATATTGCATGCTAGGGCTATATGGCTAATATATTGTGTAGAACCCCTTTTCTACCATATATTTGCTGATGTATCATATTCATGTATGAATTATTATGCTTGTGTGAGCCCTTCTTGTGTGGGCATGTGTGATGGGTGTATATGAATGTATCTCTTTTATGTTAGAGAATTTATTTAGCCTCTATTGCTAGTATATGATGATGGATGTGTTAGGTAGGATTAAATACCATATTTTAGGGGTCATTTGCACATACTTATCGTTATGCTCCTTTGAGTTAGCTATAACTCTTGCCTCTACTTGTCCTTTACACCATGTTGATAAGATTGGTGAGTGCTTAATTATCTCATGTTCGTAATAATAACTTAATAGCCCTGTTGTTGAGGATAGATGGGTGTATGATCAGTTTTTAAGGTCATAATTGATGTTAGTAAGTGTGGATAAGAAGTTGCTTCCCTCGCGTTCTCGTGATGCACTTGTTGGGAATTCTGATGGATTCCAAGTAGCTAGTTATGAAGTAGGGTGCATGTTGATCAATGTGTTTTCCCGCGAGTGTGGAGTGTATCACCTCAGCGTCATTGTGCGTTGAAGCCACCCAGCGTCGGAGCTACCCTGTGAGGTGCCATCCCGTGATTGGTATCGTCCTGGACAGGCTGCTAGGGAGAGGGCTACCTGATGACGTGGAGGTGATTGTGGAGATTATCTGGAATGCATGCGAATATATGGATTATGTTGATTATCATTTTGTACTATTTATTTATCTCATTCCATGTGAGTTGTTTGAAGTCTTTAATGAATTATATCTTGTGGTTTTCTTAGTTATATATATACACTTGATGTTTCAATGGTTCAGGTTCCATTATTATCTTGTGCATATTGTGAAACTGCGTGAATGATTTAGGGCTTAATTCTGCATAGTCAGTTCTTTACTTCTTTCTTATTTGGGCACATGGTTCATGTACCCCCTTATGTTATAGAAATTTTCATGTCATTTATGCTAGCTTATTAGGGGACCTATGTTGGATTGTATAAAGTGTGTATTTACATGGTTTAGTCATAGGTTATTTGGACGTGTGGTCTAGGTATCTCCCTTGTTATCGAACTTCTCATGTGATAATTGTTGTATTAGAGTTTGTTATCTGATAGCTATGATGATAGAATGTCAGGCCTATCTGTGTTAGGTGTGTGCATGACTCGCCTTTAGGATCATGTCTTGTCATGATTGAATGCGAGGACTTAGCTTCTTTCCCTCGCATCCAAGGGATGCATCTGTGCGAGAATTCAAGGGAATTCTGTATAGTAATGGTAATTGCTAGAGGATAATAGTTGATCCGTGAGGATCGTATTGTGAGTGTGGAATGCTTCTCCCTTATCTCGTATCCGCGTTGAAGCTACCCGGCGTTGAAGCTATCCTGGATTCTGCTCTTACATCATAGGAGGCCCAATGTGTATTTCGATACCCTTGTGGCTTCGTACCTATCTTGGAAGGTCGTCAGGAAGAGGGCTACCCGGGAGAGGGCTACCGGAAGGTTAAGGGAGTTAGCGAGTTGATTTCCTTTCCAATAGTCCCATGTCACCCTAGGGGTGAAGGTGGGGATGAGGTTGGAGTGCTTCCTCCCGTATCGTCGTGCGTCGAAGTTTCCGAGCGTTGAATGTTTCTCCCCTACCTCGTATCCGCGTCGAAGCTACCCGGTGTTGAAGCTATCCTGGACTATGCCTCCACATCGTAGGATGCCCAAGGTATATTTTAATATTGTTTTGGCATCGGACCTACCATGGATGGTTGCTAGGAAGAGGGCTACCCGGGAGAGGGCTACCGGAAGGT
This sequence comes from Acorus calamus, assembly GCA_030737845.1. NCBI lineage: Eukaryota > Viridiplantae > Streptophyta > Magnoliopsida > Acorales > Acoraceae > Acorus > Acorus calamus. The sequence goes on along the minus strand of CM060868.1, from coordinate 4,858,905 downwards.
TAAGGGAGTTAGCGGGTTGGTTTCTGTTTTCAATAGTCCCATTTCACCCCCTGGAGGTGAGGGTTAGGGTGAAGTGAGGTCACGTCTTCACGTGACATTTATATATGTTGAGTTTCATCCCATATTCCTTTTCTTTGGAGAAAAAAAAAAAAAAGAACAAATGAACCAATATCATATGATTATTATAGTGCTTGGATTCTTGCCACTCACTGAGCTTGTAGCTCACCCCTTGCGTTTTGTTATCCACCAGGGACTGAGTTGGCGTGGAGCTAGAGCATCTCTCTTGCGTGGTTCGTGCGTGGAGCGCCCCACCTTTCGGTTGGCAAGTGCGAGGCTGTCAGCAATCCTATCTTTTTGGGTATATATTAATAATCGTGCGTGTTACACATATGGTTGCATTTGGACTAGACTTGACTCTCACAGGACAGTAATTGTGTATTCGGGTCTGTAATAATGTTTTTGATTTACAGACATAATTGTATATTATACTCCGCATCATTTCTTTTATTGGCTATCACTTCCCTGTAGTCTTGTTATCTTATTTGACCCCTGTTGGTTATCGTATGATTAATAATGCCTCGGGGCGTAACAAAGATGGTATCAGAGCCTGGTCCTGTCAAAGCCTAAGTCTAGTCGTGTAGATGAGTCGTAGGATTTCTATCCAATTACTCTGATCTTAGTTCTCCACCTTAGGTTGCTGACATGCCTCCTCACTTCCGTTGACGTGGTCATGATTGCCCTTGTGCTCCTGAGATTGCCGACTTGGTCGGCGGAGTAGGGTCAGTTGTTGGGTCCCTTGTTGTGGGACCAGGGCCTAGACAGGAGTCTAGCCTTGGAATTCCATATTGATAGACTTATATTGACTGTCTGCGTGTGGGTCGCGCTTTGATCAGGGAGTTTTATTCCCATGCATTGGTATTGCTTGTAACTATGGAGTTCGCGTACGCCGCCGACTTCTAGTGTTAGAGTGTAAGGTGTGTGCCATCACCTAATGTGATGCCTTCTTTCAATTTTTCCCCTCTCGGGGTTAAGGGACCTTGCGGGGTCATCGTTGAGACCCGAGCTAGGGTGCTCCGTGTTCCTTGTTTGGTTGTCGGGATATCCTATATCGGGACCTCATGATGCCCTCTCAAGGGGGTTCTTTTCCCCAGTCAGGGAATATCTTTGAAGCATCTGTTTGATGATTGCCTTTCCCTCTCACTTGAAAGATGTTGTAGCGAGTGGTGATGTGAACGATCAGGATTGGGCGCGTCCTTTTGCAGCTTGGTGGGCGATTGCTTATGGACTGGGTTCCATAGCCACATCAGGAGTCGCTTCGATATATCATCGTGCGTTGAAGCTACCCGGTAGAGGCCAGAGACCTGTGAGGTGCTCCTAGGTATTATCTAGGACGCTTGTTGGTGTGCCCATATGGTAGAGATAGTTGACATGGGAGGCTACCAAGTAGAGGCCACACCGGGAGAGGGCTACCGGATGATGTCGAGAGCGTGGACTCCCCGTAATGAATCTGCCCATTGAGTGCAGGATGCTAGAGTTCCAATGGTTGTAGTTGGGCGACCTGTCTGTGGCGGCATGTGGAGCACAGTTGTTGATATCGTCGCATTTTGCCCCCCACATTGGTCGTAAATGAAGAGATGTGATGCAAGCGTTCATGGTGGTACTCAACCGCCGTATCTGATAGATGACATCGCATAGGCATTGTCGGGGTTTGACGACCCCCTGTTGCGCGTCTAGCGGATTAAGTGCGGTTGTGTGCTTACCCAGCGTGTCAGGATCATCATGAGCGTCAGACCGAGGAGCATCGAGATGCTCGAGGAGAAGAATTTGGACTTAATAGTTCGAGGAGCTGTTCTAATCTCCCCTTGGGGGGGGGTTGAAGATCAAGTACCCCTTATCGCGAATTTATGATCTGTTTGACCAGCTCTGGGAGCGAGTGTCTTCTCTTAGATCGATCCTCGTAGGGTACCACTAATTGGAGATCCGGGAGTTGGACATCCTATAGATGGCATTTCGTGACCGTTTCGGGCATTACGAGTCTTAAGTACTGTCGTCAAGGTTAACGAATGTGTCGAATGCCTTTAGGGATCTCATAAGTTTTATCAGATCTCCGTGGACTAATTTAAGGTAGTCTTCATCGAGGTTGCTAGTGGCGCAATGTAAAGGTGACATGGGTGATTTTGTTTCTCCATGTGACATGCCTCAAGCAAAGTTTGAGAATTATCATCGAGTTGGAGAAGCATCATCCATTTGGAGGCGGCTTGTCATGTAGCCTTGCCCCCACAGCTGGCTCATGCCCCCAATGTCGTCCTTGTCTCATATTTGAGACATTATGTCTACGATACTGCTCATGTCATTTCGTTTGAGTGACTCATCCTCAAGCTGGATCTGTCTTCGTGGAGCAGTAGATCAAGATTTTGGACCAACATCATAATAGACTTCACACCAAGACCGTTCCTTTGGTTAAGTGTGTTGGTAGCACTAGTCTGGTGCTTGGGCCACTTGGTAGTAAAAAGGATATCATGCGTGATACATAACCGTAACTTTCCCCACTAAGATTCTTAATTTCGGGGACGAAATTTTTCGAAGGAGGAAATGATGTTAAGATTGTGTCACTTTTTAAATGTCAAATATCGCGTTTTATTTATTTTAATAGTTTGGGCATTCAGTTTCAAAATCTAACTGCATATTCGTGGTTCTGGTGTTCACTTGGGTTTAGATGGAAATTTTTGTAGCATTTCGAGGTCTTTTTAGAAATTATGCAGTTTGGATTGATGTTTGGATTTAATTTTGTTAATGCCCAAGATGAAGAGGCAAAAATCCGATATCATCACGAGATGTTCAGTTTTGAGATAGCTTCCATATAGAAGTGGAATTAGATCAACTGGATTCGTGTATCAAAAGTTATGGGCGTTTTTCCGAGTATACCCCGAAGATGAGAAATCCAGGCAGCAGCCCTGTATGATGTTTAGCCTAGATTTCGAAATAGCTGGAGAGGTTATTTGATCTGGGTGTAAACATGAAAGCTGTAGATAATCTTCTTAGCTTTCCAATGCCGCTGGAATCGTGTAATTCGGAGCTGTATTGAGGGAGTTATGACCGTTTAAGTAAGGGCTGTTCAGGGTTTTTAGTCCGAGGACAGCTCGGTCATTCAGTCCGACCTTGCCTATTTAATCCCCTCAAAATGTTACGACTTCAGCCTCTCTTTCCCCTCTTTTTCACACTGGTCCAGCCCCTCTTTGTGTGTTTTGGGTGGAGGAAGTGAGGGTGATGGAGAAGGAGCACCAAATGGAGAAGGTGATAGTGTTTTGTTGCTTGATCTCTCTCTCTTTCAAGCTCTCTCATGTTCCCTCTTTGTGTGTTGGGTTAGCAAAGGAAGGTGTGAAGGAAGTGAAGATGATGTGTTTGTGTTTATGCTTGTGTGGCCCCAACCACCTCTTCTCCTCCTCCTTCCAAAGGCATTCCTTCCCTCTCTTAGTACATTTGTTGGTGAGTGGCTGTTTTTAAGTATTTGGTGTGTGTTGTTGCTATTTTGAGTAGGCTTATGTGATCGATATGTGTTGTCGTGTGAGAGTTTAGGAGGGTGGTTGAGGAACACCTCAGCAGTGATGAAGAAGGAGAAAAACAGTGAAATGGAAGGAAAGACAGAAAAGAGAAAAGAAAAGAGTGAGAAGGGAAAGAGTTTGTGTGTTTGAGCTTGGCTTCCCTCTTCTCCACCCTCTCAAGGTATTCCCTTCTCTCTTTGTGAGTGTGTTTGTGCTGATGTGGGTATGTGTGGGTGCTGTTGGAGGAGCATTGTGTTGTGTAATTGCTATTGCATGAGGTGTTTATGTTTATGAATGATTGGTGGTGACTTGTGTTATAAATAAGGCAGATTTTCTGTCTCCTCAAGATCCTTGTATTTGGGGTATTTAGAGGCATATTTTAAGACTTATGTCTTCATTTCATATGATCATCTATGTGTCTAGATGTTATATATGAAATTTGGTGTCATTATGATATCTGTGTAGTAAGTTAGAACATATTTTGTATAGACTATCCAGATTCGCGTAGAAACTGACCAGTTTCTGAAAATAATTTATTTCGGATATTTAGAGATTTTATCAAGTTATTATGTCTTCATGGAATATGATCCTAACATATCATAGAATGTGTGTGATTTATTTCAGTATTTTTGGATGTGTATTTTGTGCTGTGGAGACTAATGTTTGGGGCTGGTTGTAGTAGATGGACTAATCTTGTATAAATATGTGTCAAAGAGTTATTATGCATGGTGTGGGCAATACCAGGAGTTGATGTCTTCATGAAGAAGGCTTGTATGTGTGTGTCAAGATGATTTATATTTAATGGAGCATCATTGGTTGTTCTTGCAGATCTCGTAGACCGGACGCGCGGCGATCCAAGTACTAGTGAGTGGTTCGATCCAACCCTTCGGGATGCGTTCGATGCACGTAATCGTGCATCGCGCATCCATGGGGTTTATTTGCACCCTTATTGTGTTAGATATTGCATGCTAGGGCTATATGGCTAATATATTGTGTAGAACCCCTTTTCTACCATATATTTGCTGATGTATCATATTCATGTATGAATTATTATGCTTGTGTGAGCCCTTCTTGTGTGGGCATGTGTGATGGGTGTATATGAATGTATCTCTTTTATGTTAGAGAATTTATTTAGCCTCTATTGCTAGTATATGATGATGGATGTGTTAGGTAGGATTAAATACCATATTTTAGGGGTCATTTGCACATACTTATCGTTATGCTCCTTTGAGTTAGCTATAACTCTTGCCTCTACTTGTCCTTTACACCATGTTGATAAGATTGGTGAGTGCTTAATTATCTCATGTTCGTAATAATAACTTAATAGCCCTGTTGTTGAGGATAGATGGGTGTATGATCAGTTTTTAAGGTCATAATTGATGTTAGTAAGTGTGGATAAGAAGTTGCTTCCCTCGCGTTCTCGTGATGCACTTGTTGGGAATTCTGATGGATTCCAAGTAGCTAGTTATGAAGTAGGGTGCATGTTGATCAATGTGTTTTCCCGCGAGTGTGGAGTGTATCACCTCAGCGTCATTGTGCGTTGAAGCCACCCAGCGTCGGAGCTACCCTGTGAGGTGCCATCCCGTGATTGGTATCGTCCTGGACAGGCTGCTAGGGAGAGGGCTACCTGATGACGTGGAGGTGATTGTGGAGATTATCTGGAATGCATGCGAATATATGGATTATGTTGATTATCATTTTGTACTATTTATTTATCTCATTCCATGTGAGTTGTTTGAAGTCTTTAATGAATTATATCTTGTGGTTTTCTTAGTTATATATATACACTTGATGTTTCAATGGTTCAGGTTCCATTATTATCTTGTGCATATTGTGAAACTGCGTGAATGATTTAGGGCTTAATTCTGCATAGTCAGTTCTTTACTTCTTTCTTATTTGGGCACATGGTTCATGTACCCCCTTATGTTATAGAAATTTTCATGTCATTTATGCTAGCTTATTAGGGGACCTATGTTGGATTGTATAAAGTGTGTATTTACATGGTTTAGTCATAGGTTATTTGGACGTGTGGTCTAGGTATCTCCCTTGTTATCGAACTTCTCATGTGATAATTGTTGTATTAGAGTTTGTTATCTGATAGCTATGATGATAGAATGTCAGGCCTATCTGTGTTAGGTGTGTGCATGACTCGCCTTTAGGATCATGTCTTGTCATGATTGAATGCGAGGACTTAGCTTCTTTCCCTCGCATCCAAGGGATGCATCTGTGCGAGAATTCAAGGGAATTCTGTATAGTAATGGTAATTGCTAGAGGATAATAGTTGATCCGTGAGGATCGTATTGTGAGTGTGGAATGCTTCTCCCTTATCTCGTATCCGCGTTGAAGCTACCCGGCGTTGAAGCTATCCTGGATTCTGCTCTTACATCATAGGAGGCCCAATGTGTATTTCGATACCCTTGTGGCTTCGTACCTATCTTGGAAGGTCGTCAGGAAGAGGGCTACCCGGGAGAGGGCTACCGGAAGGTTAAGGGAGTTAGCGAGTTGATTTCCTTTCCAATAGTCCCATGTCACCCTAGGGGTGAAGGTGGGGATGAGGTTGGAGTGCTTCCTCCCGTATCGTCGTGCGTCGAAGTTTCCGAGCGTTGAATGTTTCTCCCCTACCTCGTATCCGCGTCGAAGCTACCCGGTGTTGAAGCTATCCTGGACTATGCCTCCACATCGTAGGATGCCCAAGGTATATTTTAATATTGTTTTGGCATCGGACCTACCATGGATGGTTGCTAGGAAGAGGGCTACCCGGGAGAGGGCTACCGGAAGGTTAAGGGAGTTAGCGGGTTGGTTTCTGTTTTCAATAGTCCCATTTCACCCCCTGGAGGTGAGGGTTAGGGTGAAGTGAGGTCACGTCTTCACGTGACATTTATATATGTTGAGTTTCATCCCATATTCCTTTTCTTTGGAGAAAAAAAAAAAAAGAACAAATGAACCAATATCATATGATTATTATAGTGCTTGGATTCTTGCCACTCACTGAGCTTGTAGCTCACCCCTTGCGTTTTGTTATCCACCAGGGACTGAGTTGGCGTGGAGCTAGAGCATCTCTCTTGCGTGGTTCGTGCGTGGAGCGCCCCACCTTTCGGTTGGCAAGTGCGAGGCTGTCAGCAATCCTATCTTTTTGGGTATATATTAATAATCGTGCGTGTTACACATATGGTTGCATTTGGACTAGACTTGACTCTCACAGGACAGTAATTGTGTATTCGGGTCTGTAATAATGTTTTTGATTTACATACATAATTGTATATTATACTCTGCATCATTTCTTTTATTGGCTATCACTTCCCTGTAGTCTTGTTATCTTATTTGACCCCTGTTGGTTATCGTATGATTAATAATGCCTCGGGGCGTAACACGCCCAGCGCGCGAAGGTTCAAAACGGTGGAGACGTGATCCTTGATCACGTCTCTGTCGTGACGTATCCCCGCCCAGTCAGCGCGCCAACGTGGCGCGTTGATCAGGATCAAACTAGATTGAGGGTCAGTTTTGTTAATAGTTTGGTATCGGGGTTAAATTTGAAATTTTTTTAGGAGGGTTATTTTCAAATTTTTCCGTATATATATTGAGCTGATGGATTTTCACCTTGTTTCACAGTCCAATATGTCAATTCAATCTATCAAAGACAACGTTAATATGTATTATGGTCCCATTGAAAATGGAAAGATTTATAGTTAACAACGAAAGCTCACCAAAAAAAACTGTAAAACCATTCATAACCATTACAATGGTGACACCGAACACTATACGAAGGTATGCCTCAAGATTTTGTGTGGGTCGAGATTAATTAGCTCGTACAACAATTGATTAACATGCAGCTTTGTTGCATGCATGCAATGCAGTCCACATGAAAAGTTTATATACTTCTATAATTAACCATCCAAGGATGTGTATACTCGTTAAATTTATTATACATTTGTTAAAAATATATTCATTCAATTCTTTATAAAGCGATATATATTTTTCATCATAACATATATCGCATATGTGATTATGATTTTAAAAGAATCAAAACATATATAGACTGATGTCATGCGACCATTAATCGACTATTTGTGACATCATTCATTGATTAAGTCCATCTATATAATTCACTCACATGTTTCATGCGAATATTTCCCTATATAAAGGTCAGCATTGTTTGTTAGCCATGCATCCTCTCTACTTTTTTTCCTTTTTTGTTGAGTGTGTGTGAATAAAACAATCGATACATCAAAAGAAAAGATAAGAGCTTCATGTGGAGTTTACTATTTTTCACATATCAAAACATATTCAAACTGTTATGTGACTGTTGTGTGACCTTCCCTAATATTATTCATTGATTAATGTCCATCTATATATTTTATTCACATTTTTCATGTAAATATTGTCCGAGATAATGTTACATACAACCCATTTTTTAGTTTTAATTCTGATTTTCACGTATTTTAAAAATAATATATCTCATCTAATAACATATATGCTTTTATAAAAATGAAGCTAGCACATGTTCCAATAAATTGCACGAATGTATTTATTGAAAATGTTAAAAAAATTGTACGTTGATGGATATATCTCATAAATATAAGTATATATTTCAATGATTTTTTATCTACACACGCATATAAACTGGAATTGGGCCAGAAAAACAGCACTCATTTCCCTATTTAAAGGTCAGCACTGTTTAATTTGTTTGCCATCCATGCACCCTCCATCAGAACAACTCAAATCTCTTCTACTTCAATCCTTTCATCATTTCTTTTTGTTAGTGCGAGAATAAAACAACCGAGCGAAAAGAAAAGATGAGAACTTCATCTACAACTCGCATTTATTCATACATTCTTTTCACCATCATCTTCTTTTCACCATCATCATCACAACTGCTTCATCAGCGATCAGTACCAACCCACAAGGGGGTAAAAAAACCACAGATTTCATAAAGAACTCATGCACCCAAACCACATACCCAAAACTCTGCTTCGACACCCTCTCCACCTACGCCAACACCATCCAAACGCGCCCGGAAATACTAGCCCAAGCTGCACTGAACGTGACCCTCGACAGCGCGCGAACGGTTTCGGCCGCGGTCAGTGGCGCGGGAGGAGGCCGCCTGATGAGTCCGCGCGAGGCCGCCGCGATAAGCGATTGCGTGGAAAGCGTGGGGGACTCGGTGGACGAGCTCCGACAATTGGTTGCGGAGATGGAAGGACCGGTGGGACAGGATTTCTACGTGAAGGTTGGGGACGTGCAGACGTGGGTGAGCGCGGCCTTGACGGAGGAGGACACGTGCATGGATGGGTTGGACGAGGGAGGATTCGTTGGTGGTGAAGAGAAGGTGGTCGTCGTGCGGGAACGTGTACTGAGACTCGCGCGGCTGACGAGCAACGCTCTTGCGCTCGTCAATGGACCCGCACCGGTTCAGGCGTACAAGGGGCCATGACATATTATTATTATATTACATGCTTTTGTGTTTTCCATGAAACTTAAATTCAGTTCTTGTCATTTGTTATCTGATTTTGGGGCGCACTGCTTGGATGTGATATTAAAATTTTGTTGTTCACTGAAACATGCATTCCGCTTGGATTCGAGGTTGGGTGAATTCTGCGGAATGATGCAGAAATCTCATTGCGGATCCAAATGACTTTGCTGCTTTTGCAGTAGCACCACTTCACACAGCACTTGAAAGCCAATTTTCTTAGGGTCCATTTGGCTCGGCGGTGTGAGAGGCGGCATTATTTGAAAACACAAACCACGTTTCAAAAAGCATTGTTTCAACGCGTTTTAAAACTCAACAAAAATTGCTTTCAACTGCTACCACCCAAAGTGAAATGCAAAAGCAAAAATTTCGTTTGGACTGTGAAACAAAACATGATCCCAAGCAAACGTTTACCGTCTAAAAAAGATCTTTGGAACAATGTTTCTCCACCGCGACGGGATTTTAGAACTTCGGCGTCCCCATCGCTAATCCAAAATAGAGCCTAAAACTGTGTTGCAAATTTAGATTTTCCAAAGAAACTCCCTTAGCTAATGTAGAAGCTAACAGTTTTAGAGCATCTCCAATGAACATGTTAGTTAATTAAGATGTTAGGGTGTCATGTCAACACTTTATCACTCAACTAGACACTCATTTACTATATTTTTATTTAGTTGGTTGTTGTTACTCCAATGGACTAGCTAAATAACTAGTCAAAATAATAGTGGGTCCACCTCTCCACCCACTCAAACCTCTCCACCCACACAAAATAATATTTTTTTTAATATTTTAAATGTAGGGCCCACATTTGGATGGCTAAAGTACTAGTCAAATTTAACACTTCCTTTAACATATGACAGGTGGGGCTCACATTTAACATGCTCTTAACACTTCCACTGGAGTACCATTTTTGCATATTTTCTAAAAATCTGACGCTAACTAATGAGTTAACATGTCTATTGAAGATGCACTTATATATGAAAAGTTTAAAAAATGCTTCGGAAAAGCTGTCCGCGTTCAACTTTTTTGGGATGAGAATTGCACGTACAAATGGAGTAGATTCTAGAACATTGGATTCAAAAGCATAACGGGTGTTCCAGGAGCTATGCTTTTTTAGACGGATGTGTTCTCGGAGCTATATTTTTTTTAGGCCTTCAAATTAATAATTTTGCTATTTTTAATAATTTTTAAAATTTTGATTTTTTTACTAATAAGTTTTAAAATTGATTTATATCAATTCTGATGATCATCCAAAATGCCATAGAATCATGAATAATTGTTATCATGGTTTTATTATTTTTATTAATTAATTTTAAAAGGAAACTTGTAACCTATGACCTAATAGTTTTATCAATTATTAATATCTTTGAGTTTCTTCACTTTTAAGATATGTAAGGCCATCTTCAACCCATACTTAAATCTATACCCAAATTTTACTTAAAAGCTTGAGTAAAAAATTCACATCTTCTTCTAATTATTTCCTCTAAACATTTTCAAAGTTCTTTCCCCAAACAACTCAATTTTTTTTCTCTTTAAGATATTTAAATTTAAAAATCATTATTATCCAATTTTTTTTAAAAAAGAGTAAAATAATATTTTTTATTAGAGTAAAAATAAGAAGTTGAAAAACAAAGATGAATACATGAGAAAAAGACCACTTTTTTTTTTTGTTTCAAGAGAGGTAAAAATTTTGGGGGTAGGAAGACATTTAATATAATTCAACTAAAGATAGAGTTGAAGGAAGAAAAAAAAATGTCACATTTGAAAGAAAATGTGAAAATAAAGAAGAAAAAAAATTGTTAAAAATTTGGGTGAAGATTCGAGTCTCCCTTGATTTGAGTAAAAGTTTAATTTGATATAGGTATGGATGAATGATCGGAGAAATTTTTTTTGTGACTTTTATTCAAATTTGAATTTGAATAAATATTTGAGCATAGGATTGAAGATGCTTTAATAATTGTATTTAAAGATCTCAAATGTTTGTTGGCCGGATACTTTCTTCGTTAATTTTGGGCTGCGTTAGATTCATTTGAATTAATATACTCCCAAAACCAGTTGCAAAAATGATTACTGAATGGCGGAAGTGGAATAAGACAAAAATTTGTCCATTTGTTCCTGTCTGGTTCACTAGAATGAGCTGGAACTAATAGGTATATATCATCTTTAAAGTAGATAGGTTTACGAGAAGTTACCTTTGTTTTTACAATTTAGCAATACTCAAATAACTCATTTTTGGTAATTCTATGAAAAAAATTTGATTCAACAATTTCATATCATAAAATGGCTTACATCCCTTCTGCATCCATCCACAGAGGGTGGATTCTGCTATGGAAAAGCCCGAAAAATGTCAATGCGGATCCAAAAAGATTTGAATGGTTTTTTCTTTTGAAGAAAGGTAGACGTTCTATTTATTAGAAATATCACAGTATATGTCTGAACTAAAAGTAAACAAAGATACATCAAAATAAATAAAAAGCGAACAACATAGAGGGACGGGGATGAAAGGAATCAGATTTTGGATGTTTGGCGTTAAAGACGCATTTCACATAAATGTTTTTCTTCAAATAATGTTTCTCCAACGCGGGTTCCTAATATCAGGATAATATCAGGATTTTGAAACGTAGATTGTCTGATCTCATTTCCAAATAGGTCCTTACTTGCTTTTAGCCCATTCGAACTTTCGCATGTGAATGGAAACCTCACTTTTTTGTGGTGGTCTTTTTTCTAGCTAGCCCGGTAGTATTTCATCACATGTCCGTCGTTAGCCAATCCTAAATTGTCATATGTCGATATTTAAAGCAGTAGAGGCTTGATACATGTCACTATCAGGTCAACACCTTCGATCACGGTCAACAACTCCTATGGTGATGATGGACAGCAGATCCAGGAGAAGATTCGGTACGATCTCATAACAACAAAAAAGAACGGTAAAAATGGGAGGAAAAAAAATCAGACGAAGAAGTCTTAGAATGCGTTTGGTTGCCCGTTTAGGGGTGCGTTTGTGATTCCAAAATTTATGTGGGGTAGAACGCAAACCAAACATCTATTTTTGGCTCTTGATTTCAAAATCGGGTGATTGCGATTGTGTGTAATTTTGAACGAAAATCGAGTGATGTGGAAAGCTCGTCCAGAGAGCTTTCTATAAAAGCTAGATTGCAAACAAAAAAAATGGCAGGTGAAATGTCTATTATACTCATTCGATTTCAACGAAACTACAAACATATATATAGGGTTTCGACTACAGACATTACCTTCTCTCTCTTGAAATCCAATGAAAGCCGGATGTCTCTCGTCACTCTCGTCTCACCCGATCTGAGACCCTCTGTTGCCTCTCTTGTAAAAACTCTCTCGCCTCTCTCGTCTCACCCGAACGGAGACCCTCTATAATGTCTCTCTTGTCACCGTAAACAGTGGCCTATAGATTTGAGAAACCCTAGCACCCAAGACCCTTAAATGAGTTGTTAGGGTTTGCAGCCTCTGTTGCCTCTGTCGCCGCTCTATACCTGCCATCTGAAGTCACGATCATAGTTCCAATGTATTTCGATCAACTCATGCAACATTGGGGTTGAGAGATCCCATCATTCTCATCTAACCTCCTCACGGTAAGTTTTTGTCTGATGGATTTTACTAATTTTTGAGGTTTCATCGATTGGGGTTAATATATTTGTTCATAGTAGCTTCCCCTCACTGTCCATCTTTCACTCATTTCATGTTTTTACACAGATTGGTTTGACTTCGACCACTAATCCCAACATTGGTCAAGAGCATCCCCTTCACCATTGCAGAGATCCTTACAATAAGTTATTTTATTTCCTTAAATTTTTTTATGCACCCACACTTCCATGAAAAATGAATCCTTCACAATGACAATATTCATTAAAGGTTAATATCTTCCTTTAGCCTCAATTAAGTTTTTGAATGGATTTTATTTACTACTATTAGAAAATTATTTGTTGACTGAAAATTGATGTGAACCTACAGTTCCCTTCAACATTGTCACATTTGATATGCTCTATTTTTGTTGATCCTCAGTTTGGGATCATGTTTATTTAATTATTTATTTATTTTTTGAGAAGCGATCATGTTTATGTTAAATAGGCCAAGCATGATTCTCCAATTTTGATTAAACAGTCCAAGCTTGATTCTCCAAAATTACAACTTTTATGGAATTCTTTCTAATACTGCATTTCTGCATTTAACAATCTGCTCCTCATATATAGTATGCTTGTTGTTTGAAAAGATCTATCCAAAAACTATTCAATTTGGGATCATTTAAACTATTAGTGGTTGTTTTGCATGATGAATAGGTCAAACAATGTTATTCAAAATATATTATCTGTTTTGGCCCACACAGCCTACATTTATTTTTTTGATCTTCTTGTCCTCACATACTACATGCTTGTTGTTAGGATGGGCTATAAAATGTGTGTTATCTTTGGGATCATGTACTATATAACCAAAATGTGAATTCATATGTTTCCACACAATCACATTTCATTTATGGAACTCTATCTGCTCCTCATATGTGACATGCTTGTTGATTGAATGGGCCATAAAATTCATACTGAGTTTGGGATGATGTGCTATGTAACTTCATGTATTATCATTACATAGGTCTGAATTCAAAGTATTAATGTGAACTCTTGTTGTCCACATTGACAAATATCATTTGTTTTTTTATGAATGTTACTCACATGTGAGATGTTATTTGCATTATTGGTATAAATAACCTCAGTTGAACTTGTACATTTTCTACCCTCATATACCAATCGGGTAACCCTGAGTTCAATACCCATGGGTTTTATCTAAGAGCTACCCTTAGATGCTATTATAATTATTCAATTATTGGAAGATAAATGACAATACTTGTAGTGAGCTGTACAGAGGAGTTTCACCTGAACTAGTAACATGAAAAATTCTGGGGACTTATTCCTTCCTCTTTATGCCACCAGCTATCCTATAGGAACTTCAATAGCTGAAAAATATTATGCTGAATTTTGGCTTCTATTTCATCCAACATTCATGAAAGATTTGTGTAGGGGAGGGGTTTGTCTTTGTTGTTGAAATGAAATGGAATAGCAACCAACTGGCTGTCACATGAATAATATAGGTTATTCTAATAGCTTTGTACCACAGGAGTAAAGGTTATATATGGCTTCATGTGTATCTTTGGTTGTGTTAAACATTGATGGACAAGAACACCACTGTTCAACTATAACCCTTTAAAAGTGCATTTGTTTTTTTAAAGTGCAGATGGGTAGCCTAGGTGACAACAGTCAACCCAGTCTAACAACCAATGTGCAGAAAATAGCCTTTAGATCTAAAGGAAAGAGAACAAGTGATGTGTATCGGAAGAAAGCAGTGTGGGATAGTCATAAACATGAAATTTTTATTAGTATATGTTTAGAAGAAGTGCAGGCTGGGAACAAGCCTGGCTAAACTTTGAACAAAGTTGGTTACATGAACTTGAGTGTAAAATTCCATGAGAGATGTGGAATTTTTTATGAGAAAGATCAACTTAAAAATCATTGGGACATTACTCGAAAGGATTGGCAAATGTGGAAGGCCTTACAAAAGGAAACAGGATTGGGATGGGATGAGGAAAAGAAGACTTACAAAATGCCTCATGAATGGTGGGCCCAATTTGCACAGGTATTCATTGAATTGCTAAAGTTGTTGCTTGAATATTTATCATAGGGTTGAAAAATATCTAACGAAAAACATGTAATTCATATAGAGACACATCGGAGGAGATAAGTTCGCACACTACCCCTCTTCTTCATGAGGAAGAGTTGGACATATTATTCGGATGTAGCGCTGCTATTGGCGACCGTAATAAAATCCCTTCAGGAAACAAGTATGTCTGGCAAAAACAGAACCATGTCACACCAACTCTGGAAAGTGCTGCTCCTTCTGTAGATGAACAGCAAGAAACTGAAGCCATACCTTCTCAAACTCCACTAACTGAACCCTCTGGTGCCAATCAGCCCAACGGTCCCAATGTAGGTTCTGAGGCGACTAGTCCTCTTAGAGCACCGACAGCTCAACGATCCGGTGGGGGAGTTAAAAGGTCGAAAGCAAGTACCAGACAAGTCCTGGAGAACTCACTCGACTGCATTTACAATTTACTTGAGAAGAGGACAAGAAAGAAGTCCAGTGTCAAATCCACTGAGGATGTCCCAACAGTAGCGCATGCTTTGCAAGTTCTAGCTAACACCAAAGGACTGTCTAGCTCATCAGAAGAATACTTGTATGCTATTGGGGCACTACGTTTACCCGTGAATCGCCAAACCTTCTGCTCCATGGACAACGATGAGTTGAGGGCCCGTTGGATTGCACACGAGTTCAAACTTTCTCGTGAGATGTAGTCTCATGAGCAGTGCACGCACCTTCGTTAAGTTAATTTTGGTACATTGTATAGTGGCTCCATGTAGTTGTTGAGCCCTTTTTTTCCTTTTTTTGGTTGATAACCATCATGTACAATGAAAACTTGGATGATCTTAATGTAGTATTGTAGTTACTGTCATCCTATAATTTTGGAACAGCCTATAATGGTGTATTATATGAAAATACTGTGAACTTATGGTTGCCCTGGAAAGTTATTCATTTCTGTCCTGTGATCATGGACTCTTCATTGTATGTTTATTATTTCTATTATACGGTGCATTACTGCATTTTTAACCAAATGTTGTTACCTAATGCAGAATCTCCTCTCAACAGGAACATGGAATCTTCGACCGGATCAAGTATGGAGACGGATTCAGACGAAACGTAAGCTTAGTTTAAATTTTTAACTTTAATTTGCCGAAAATGAACTCACTTTTGAACATTTTTTCCAGATCCACTTATTTTTTTATACGTTTTTTTTAAACTCCTGCCTTTTTTAACTTCTTCTTTAAATAAACTTGGTTTATTTATTTTTAACTTTCATTCAAAACCATGGTAGAACTCATGTGAGCATTACATGCATTTAGGATGACTGATGAGGAAGATGATGAGCTAGAGACTGATATTTTGATATTAATTCTACTAGCATGTGTGGAGTGTTATAGAGCAACTTATCTCAATAAACATCCAGTTCATGACCTCACCTACTCCGGCAACCAACTAGTGCATGATATGATGCATGGTCATTGGCGCTTATGTTATGACATGTGTCGTATGATGCCTCCTATTTATGTCAAACTATGCAACATACTTAGGGAGAAAGGATTGGCTCAAAGTTCTCGCAATGTCTCCGTGGAAGAGCAAGTTAGGATCTTCTTACAAACTATAGGCCACAATGACAGGAATAGAGCTGTTCAACATACGCTCAAACATTCCGGTGAGACTATTAGTCGTTATTTTAACAAGATATTGGATGCTTGTTGTGCGTGGGCTGTAGAGATGATTAGGCCAAAAGACTCGTTAAATATTATTCCCGAGCACGTTAGATCTTATGGTGGGGAAAAGTATTATCCCTTCTTCAAGGATTGTGTTGGAGCGATTGATGGAACGCATGTTCATGCGTGTGTCAACACCGAACGACAGCTGGCTTTCAGGAGCGGAAGGTCAAAAACCACAAAACCACAACTCAAAATGTGATGGCCGTATGTGACTTTAACATGCGCTTTACATTTTTGAGTGCTGGCTGGGAGGGCACTGCGCACGATGCGAAAGTCTTAGCTCATGCAGTATACAATCCAGAGCATAATTTCCCACACCCGCCACAGGGTAAGCCAATAAACCAAAACCCGTCAGGTGATGGTCCATTGTTCCATTTACAAATGCTTTACAATATATTCTCTTATAGCTTGCAGACAAGTATTATGTGGTTGATGCTGGATATCCCAATCGTAAGGGTTTTCTAGCCCCGTATCGTAATACGAGATATCATATACCAGATTTCCGACGCAATGCGCCAAGGGGCAGGGAGGAGCATTTTAATAGCCTGCATTCCTCTCTTAGGAATATTATTGAGAGGTCATTTGGTGTGTGGAAGAAGAGATGGCCTATTTTGGATAAAATGCCGAATTATCCGTACGACACCCAAGTTAAAATTGTGATAGCGACCATGGTCATCCATAACTTCATCATTGAACAGAGAATGGAAGATTCATTGATTCAGGAATTTGATGATGACAGTTTGGAGGTGGAACACAAACACATGAGTTCAAGTGAGCAGCCACGAAGCCAGACGATTAATGATGGGGCGATGTCTGCAATGCGTGATTCTATTTGGGATGCAATTGCAAATGCTCGTAGGCTCCATTGATGGTAATGTATTTGTGTATTATGCTTTACAATTTTTTATTTACTATTGTTAACCCTCACTCCTACCTTCTGCTTATTTCCTAATCAATAAGTTGAATGCCTAATCAAACTCCTACCTTCTGTACCATCATGAAGAACTCTACGATGTCATTCATGCATGTTGGGAGATGGTTTGAACCACCAGATTGATAGAGTGAAGAAGTGGAAGTAGAATTGGTTCGACTGGATCACATGGGACGTGTATTTTGAACAGGAGACTTCTCCAGATATTTTATGTTTGCTATCAAACTGGCGTGGATGAATTTATGTTCTATGAAATTTATGGCTATCAATATTTGTATGCACCTACGAGTTCAGTTAATATTCAGGCTTGAACAATTATGTAATCAAACATAAACTATCCATGTGTGTAATTGGACCGTATGCACCTTTTTTCAGAACTTTTATCCATGGAATGAAGTATTTTAATATATTCAAGATTATGCTATCGATCACAATTGTTCTGAGTCTGTATGCAAATCCCTTCAGACTACACACTGAAACGCAGGTTCAAACCCGTTATATGGGATTCAAATGGTGTGCACAGGTTGTAGGACATCCAAACAAATCGGTCTGATCAACCGTTCGAACGGTGTTCGTGCTCGGGTTCGTTCCCAGAGAGCACGAATTAATGGGGTCTGCTGGGCGTTCGAACGGTGTTCATGCCCAGGTTCGTTCCCAGAGAACACGAATTAATGGGGTCTGTTGGGCGTTCGAACGGTGTTCGTGCCCAGATTCGTTCCCAGAGAACACGAATTAATGGGGTCTGTTGGGCGTTCGAACGGTGTTCGTGCCCAGGTTCGTTCCCAGAGAACACGAATTAATGGGGTCTACTGGGCGTTCGAACAAGTCGGTTGTGGGTTCATTCCCAGAGAGCATGTCGAGGCCGGGTGGCAATCCGTTCGAACGGTGTTCGGGCGGGGTTCGATCCCAGTGAGCAATCCACATTGGGTTTGGGATGCGTTCGAACGCCCATCATGCCCGGGTTCGTTCCCACATAAGTGTTTTTGTGATCTGATATAACGTTCGAACGCGGTTTACTTACCGTTCGAACGGTATGTACTTATCGTTTGAACGGTGTGTACTTACCATTTGAACGGGGAACAAACACTCTCATTTCAGTTTATACTCAGCATTGAATTGTATAAAATTACCAATTATGGACCAGGGCACTAGTTATGTGGGATACAAGGGCATTTAAACCAACTGCAGAAGTACTCATTTAGACAAACCAACCTTCCATACAAACACAAAGTTCCAACTTACACCATATAATGGGCAACAACCTAAGGTTGTTGAGAAACAAAATATTTATACACCCCATGTAGTCCATACAGAATATAAAAACAGCATGCTAAACCTTTCCATGGGCAACAACCTAAGGTTGGGTCTCGTCCGTATCACGCGCCTCTTCCATTTCTTGTCGTTCCATTTCGGATTGGAATGGAAAATGAGGAGGAGCAGGAGGCGGGGATGGCATACTCCAATTCAGACTCGCATTCAACTTATTTAATACCTGATCTACTCCTCCCCGAAGATCAGCTAACCCTCTCTCAAGATTGTCGAAGCGTGTGTTGAAGTTCACCTCCATAGCATCCAAACGCGTGCAGACCATGGAATACATGTCATTGCCGGATCCAAAGTCTTGGCCATGGGCTGGAATGTCCTCTTGGCTATCCAATCTCACTGCCTCTGAGGAAGAGTGACCAGCTCCTGCCCTCTTCTTCAGTTGTCCGTCACTCCTCTTAACAGTTACTCCGTCGATGGGAACCTTGGAGTCATCAAACCGTTCATCAATTGGTGGGTCAATGCCGGCCGCTTCAACTAGTTGTGAGATCAATACACCAAATGGGAGAGACTCCTTACTGGACGATGAGGCTGAGGCTTCAGACATGATTTGCCAAATGATCCTACTAACATCAAGGAGCTCACATTTGCCAATCATGTATAGCAACTTAGCCCTATCCTGTGTAATGTCACTCTTGTGTCCAATGGGAACAATGTTGTGGGCAATGATAGTGTGTAGGAGACGGTATTTGGGCAACAGTTGATACTGGGGAATGATGGACCACCTTCCACTATCTATACCACACAACTCAGTACATAGACTTAGCTTAGACACATTATACGCCCAATAGTCGGCAGCTTTGGGTAGACGGGGGACACCAAGGAATTGGGCAATGGTGTCCACGGAAACCACAAATTCAACACCCCATATAAAGGTTTTGAAGGACAATTTTTGTTTATCTAAGCAATGAATGTTAGCATAAAACCAACGGACAAATCTTGGATACGACTTACCCCCTAAACGAGTTATCGAGTCCCACTGATGAGATTGAAACATGATAGGTACTTCGGAATATTGAGTGTCTCTAAAATCGTCAATGGTAATTTGTCGTTCAAGTAGAATTGGGCGACTCTTGAAGGTTCTCTCATATTGATTCTCGGCCTTTTTATCGACAAAAGTCTTATCCTCACATGGTTTTCGTTTTTTCGAGGACCTTGAAGAACTAGGCTTGTGAGCAATGGCTTTTTTTGGAATGGATCTATCATTCTCACCAGCCATTTAAACCACCAAACATAAGAACATATCAAGACAACTTGGGATTGTATGGGTAATAAAAATATGCAAATCTAGGGTTTCACTGAAACAGATCTAGAGTTTTATTGAAAAAGATGTAGGGTTTCAAATGTAGGTTTAGATTCATGCCAATATTTATCTGCAAAAGGGATGAAGAAATACCACATATAATCATTGGTTAGACACTACAGATAGGGAGGAATTACTTCGCTAATGGCTGCAAAGAATGAGTATTAGGGTAGATGAAGAGGAATCCAACCTTAGGGCTTCTATTTCATTCGATTGACAATGGAATAGAGAACCTTCCTGCTTTCAAACTTGGCGGGATGATGTGCGATGTAGACCGGTCGAACGCATTGGCTGCATATTTCGGGTGAAAATGGGGGTTTCGCCAAACCTTTCGAATGGATGATTATATATGGCGCAATCCGTTCAAACGGATAAGGTCTATGCCTCATGAATTGAAACAATCGTTCGGACGGTCCGAAGGTGTCCGAACGGTCATGTGCAGATGGCGCAAAGTCGTCCGAACGGTTGCGTGCAGGCGTCCAAACGGAAAACCAATTCATCGTGTGAATTTGGTTGTTCACATTTGGTCCCCCTGTATAACACTTATGTAGTTCTGTTTGGTTGTGAACTTCGGACTCATAATCCAAGGGTTGTTAATGACAATTGTAATGTAACCCTAACTTTCTGTTTTGCTTTCAGCCCAGGTTAGTAGAATCCTCTCCTACTTATTTGGGTGGTGTGTTAGTGCCTGTGTTTGTTTTTGTACCTCACTATCGGCATTTGCCTGATTATATCTATGACTCATGCCAAATTCTCATAAAAAAAATGTAACCCTAACCAATTGGATATTCGAACACACAAACATTGTAAACATAACATTCGAAAGAGGATTCTTAAAATATTATATCCAAGTCGGACATTATTCAAGCAAACCTTTTTTTATACAAAGACAGGTTGTTTCCAAAATCAAACCTGCTGTTTTTAACATATGACCGCGGTCAGAGAATATTTTACAAGTTTTCTATAAGCCTAACAGGGGCTTCACAATTCAAAATTACAATAATTTATAAGATGCCTGATACATAACTACAAGTTTCCAGGCATTTCTACCAAAAAGGGACTTTTATGCAGTTGGGTCTCATTGTCTGATGAGTGTGACCATGGAAAGCACGACCAACATCACAATGAAGCATGAGAACCTCATCAAACGCCGGTCGAGTTGTTGCTCCAACATACCGAACTTCTCATCCAAGTGCTGCATGATAGCCAAATGTTCCCTTGCGGCTTCGACCTTCGATATTCTCTCCTCCATGTGTTCAAGTTTTCCCAAAAGTTTGTTTGTAAAGGGTGATTCTATTTCAGGGGTCTGCCCTTGTTGAAGGTCACAATCAAGCATCCTTATTATACTACTCACGCTTTTGATGGGATTGACCTCATCTTGCCATGCAAAGTATTTGCAACCTGTACTCTCTTTGTGGTTCTTTTTTGAAAATTATTTTGGAAACACAAAAGACAATTCATTGAAAAAGATTATATACTTATGAAGAATATTACCAAACATAGTTAATTCCATGATACCTTTCTATCTGGGCAACTCCAGAACCATCACGAGGGGTTAGTTGTTGTTTTTGATTGCTTCAGAACTGCATTTTTTCCACAAAGACACGGAATGAATGTTGTTGGTCCCGGGGAAGAGATACTATTTGAATGTTCCATTTTGCAAGTGTCTGTTCAATTCCAACAATGATTAAGTAGAGAAAGAGGAACTCATTTCAATCTATTTGTGAGAATCAGGTATGCGATATATGAAGCACTTACCATGTGCAATTGGGTTAGCTGAATGGTGTTACATTTGCATATGAGAAATAAAAAACTTGTGTAGAGGTGAAACAAATATATGCATGAGTGGCATGCATTTAACAATGAGTGGGTCTGTTATGGGAATGGTATAAAATTAGTCAAGCAATAAACATCTGGAAAGTAATAGAATTTCGCTTAAAAGGGTTGAACTATGCACGTATAACAGACCTTATCAGCAAAGATCCACTATAGTTGTTAGCATCAACTGCATCCTTAACCTGCAGAAGAGAGTACCAATTTGGGATTGATTGTGTGTGCATTTGCTTCACTGCATTTTCATATGGACAAGGTTCTTTAGTTCAGACCATCCATGGGTCACTCTGTTCTGAGCTAAATTATATCAAAATCAGCCATTACAATCGCTAAAACAATCAAAATAGGTCATTTTTGTAGGTAATTGTTAATCCTTTATTACACACGCATATAATTTTCCAACCTTTACCACTCACACGATTGCTTCTTTTAACATATGAAAAAAATTATGGAGAATGGCAATAATATGTCATTAGACCTATGCACTGTCTTGGTACATGCTACCGCATCCAATATCTATGTAAATCAAACTCTTGCTGACATAACATTGTTTTGATGTTTCATTTAAAAAAACATAAGTTATTTTACACCAATCAATTCAAGGAACGACAGTGACATACTCAATCCAACCAATTCGGGGCATTTAAACTTGGGTGGCCTTGTGTAGTATCAGATGATCTTATGTAACATCAAAATGCAATGACATGAGTATTTCAAAAGGAAGAAAAACATGATTCAGCAGCTTTTTTTTTTTTTCCATTTTTTTAAGAATGGATTATTCACTCGTTTTGGCCAACAGAACCGGTCCAACATACCTGAAACTGATGCAGTTGACCGAGTTCACTTCACATCTTCGATTCAGTCACTGGAATGGAGAACATCAATCGGACGGGGTTCGCTGCTCAGTGAATCGATGGAGCCGGATTAACCAAAAGAGGGTAATGCAGAGTCAATGCATGGCAGATGGAAGAAGGGGAGGGTGATGATGAAGATCCGGTGTCATTGGGAGGGTTTGAGGGGAAGAAAATGAAACCCGTTTTCTGAGGATGGTGTCGATTCTGGGTTCAAATGTATGATCGGCCACCTTCTCATCCGTCGAGGGGAGCCACGATTGGGATTAGGGTTTTGAAAAAGTGAAGATGGGTGGTGAATGTGAGGGATAGTCATTAATTGAGGAAGGGCAGTGTGGGTATTTCACCTAGTTATGATGTATCCTGACATATGGCATCCAAACAAAAACAGTGATTTGAAACCTTGATTTATTCCATCCAAATGACTTGCCAAACAAGATTTACAAAACTCATCTACAGTGAAACCCATTTCAAAACCCATTTCAAATCCAGCTTTTACCAAATCGCAGCTTCTCAATCGCACAACCAAACGCACCCTTAGAATACAAAGAGATTGACTTGGTTGTCAGAAGGTCTTTTTACATCATCCACCCCTCATTGGCTTCAAAAGGACATTCATCACGGAGAGAAATCCACGGAGTTTGACACGATTCAGATCTGGGTGAGAAAATTTTTCCCTTCCACACTTTATTTACTGTTTTTTATACGTCAAATTAAAATAAATTCCGTACTTGTATATGAGGTCTAATTAATTTTTTTTATGATTCTAATCACAATTAATGAGACTTACTGTTTGCAAACATGCACGACATCAGCCATGAGTGTCCAAACATATTTCTCTCATGTTTTGGGAAGGTTAGGAGATTCAATCACAAAAATACACCTGTCCAGATGATAACTGACTAGTTAGTTTGCATGAGGCATGATAGTATATTAGTATCAATCATGTCTTCTTTTATTTGGATTTGTTAGAATCCAAATTTAAGGTGAAGTAGACAAGGAGGTAGCAGAAAATCAGAAATCATTTTTAGGGAAGGTTTCAGTTATACTCGTTGAAAGTTAGCAAGGCCAATTAATTTTTTAATAAATTTTTGTGATCCGTACTTTATCTTGTCATTTAGGGTATGACATAAGACTATTCACCTCTAATAATTATATCAGAATAGATAACAATATATCTATGCTGTGTAAATAAAAATTTTACTTAGTTATTTTTTTTTTTGTTATTCTCATTAAATATAAAAGTAATATTTTTATTATATCGTTATACTTTACATTATTGTTTCATGAGATAATAATATTCTCCCTTACATTCGATGAGATGTTGTTCATGCAAGAAAAACAAAAGAAAACACTCCAAACAAGTCAAACACACATCTTCGCATACACATACACATCACACAATCTCCTCAACTTCACTGTGGAGAGGTGGTGGAGACAAGTCCATTGATGAGAGCCAAAGCATTGCTCGTCAGCCGCGCAACCTTCACCACCTCCCCCCTCACCACACTCTTCACCCCTCCCTCCACTCTTTCACCGCCGCCGCCGCCGCCGCCAACGCCCTCATCAAACCCGTCCATGCACGTGTCCTCGTTGGTGAGGGCGGCGCTCACCCACGTTTGTATATCGCTTATTCGGAACCCAAAATTCTGTCCCCGGAGGTGATCCATCTCCGACAAGGAGCTCCGGAGCTCCTCCACGGCGTCCCCCAGTGTCTCCATGCAGTCGCGCAGGGCGACGGCTTCTCTCGGCTTCAGAGCTCCCATAGTTGATGATGACAACCTCGACATCGACGCGGACGCGAGTCTCGCGTGGTCGAGGCTCACGGAGAGGGCGGTCCGGGCGAGCTCAGTCGGATTGGTTTTGATCTTGGAAGCGTAGGCGATGAGGGTGGCGACGCAGAGGATCGGGTACTCGGTGGTGCTGCATGAGGTCTTTATGAAGTCTGTGGTGGTGGGGGTTGTTTGTGGAGGTTGTGATGGGCTGCGGAGGGGGAGACCGGTGGTGAAGGGTGTGAGTAGGAGGAGGAGGAGTGGGGCTGCGATGGGGTTGGAAATGAATGTGGGGTTAGTGTAACCTTTCATCATGTTTTGCCTTTCTCTTTCTTTGACTTGGAGAACTTGATTGGCAATCGAAGTGATGGTTGGGAATGGATTTGGTGGTGAGGGATGGGGGAGGGAGAGAGCCTTTTTTATAAGTGAATTGGGTACGTGTGAATTCATAGGGATGTAAATATTAACATATTAGTTTTGTATCTAATCAATTGACAGGCTTACCCCTGATTTGTATTATGTCTAATATAATGACTCGTGTGAGATTGTGATAGTTTTTTTTAAATTTATGATATCATGAGTTATTTTTCTGTTAAATATTTGTCAAACCCAATACTAGTAGTATCCAGCAGTGACTCAAATTCTTCAGTAGATACAGATATTTAGAAAATCTTGTTTTAGAGATGGTCCAGACATTGTTGAATCTCATCAATATTCATGAATCTCCATGAAGATTAGTACGTGTTCAAAATTCTTCAAAATCTTACATGTTAAATATGTGAGGGATATGTGTTAGTTCCTTGTTGAAAACTAACTAGCATTGATAGAATTCGACATGATTGGATAAGATTGGAAACGGTTTAATATATCTTGTTTTTTAGGGAGCCAGCTCTAATCTTTTAGATTTATCTCCTCGTAAAGATCATGTATTTTTATTTGAAAGTCACATGGTAGTATGCATATTATTAGAAGTATCTGTATTTAAAATCGAAAATAGGAGAGGGGGGGGGGGGGGGGGGGGGGGGGACATTATCTATTCTTTTTTTAATTGTCAGATACACCTCCCCTCGTTGTAACTCAAAACCATGACATCTGTCGTTGTACTCCTATGAGTCAGTCAATAAACAGGTCCACTCCTATAACGCAGAGTCATGCAAATGCACATGTGTGATGATGATAATAATACATGCATGATTGGACCCGCTTAAAACGACAAAAAAAGTCCCGAGAAAGATGACATCTCAACTTCACTTGCATATCGGACGAGGCTGGTGATGTTAGCAAGGACCGCTGTCGCCAACTCTCCATTGCGGATAAGTCTGTTGGAGTCCCCATTTGTTGCTTTTTTTTTATTTAAGAAAATGTAGATTTTTACTATTTAATTTTATTTATTGAATTTAAATTACACATTTTGAAAGGAGAGAGAATATAATACAAAACATAAGTGAAAAAAAGATTGCGGTAATTGAGTCCAAGTAATTATAACTTCTAGTTATGTATACCGTTTTTCAAAATTTTATGTAAATGAATGTATATATACAACTTATTAGAGTATGTATTTTATTTTAAAAATATTCAATCGAATGCATTTCTATTTGAAAAACATCTGAGAGACGGCCCGTCAATCTATCATAGGTATAATGGGGTCGTGGCTTGGGGGGGTTCTCGTGTTCATTTCAATGATGGCATTGCGAGGTATAAATGGTAGAAACATTTTCTACTATTTCTATTCTACATTTTCTACTATTTCAACGATGCATTTTTTCCTTTCTGCATTTTATTGTTTTTCTGCTTTGTTTTTCTTTTCACCACTCTTCGAACATTGTCTATTTTGAATCCTATAGAAATGGATATGTCTAAGATCTGCAATCCCCAACGACATTGTTGATTCGCGAAAAATAACATGACGATGGATTTCATCGAGTCTATTGATTTCTAAGAATACTAGAAACGATATAAAATCTATGTAGTTGTTAATCCTCCTAGGATAACAAAATAAGAAAATAAATAAATTTTATTAACCAAATCTTTTTTTTAATTTTGTGATTAAAAAATCTATTTATAGAAATCTAGAATCGCAACAAATCTTTAAATCTCTCAAATCACAAATAAATCTAACTAAATCCTAATTTAAAATCAAATTAAAAAATTCAAACCTAAATTCAAATTCAGATTCTAAAAATAGAAAAGAAATCTTGACAAACTAAAAAATTATTAAAATTGTAAATCAACCATAATCATCTGGTAATCTCAATGTCGACCGAATGGTCCATCATAGTGCTACATCGCGCTAAATGATGTAACACAATCATGGGCCGTTCAATAGACATTAAGGACTACCAAATGGATGATGATAGTTGATTTGCAATATTAATAATTTTTTAGTTTGTTAAGATTTCTTTTCTATTTTTCTAATCTAAATTTGAATTCAGAATCTAAAATAGAAAATAAATCCTAACAAACTCCAAAATTATTAAATTATATACTCTATTTTTATATTGAAATATATTTTTTATTAATTAAAATATATATTTTAAAAATCTAATCATGAGAGGACTAGCAAAAGAATTTATATGAGATTTTTTTTTTCTTTTTTATATAAGATTGTTTGATGCAGTGCGGATATAATTTTTTTTTTTAATAAATGGTCCATTTAAAGTTGTAAAAGCCACTTAAGTTTTAAAATTATATTTTTGAGTTTAAAATAAATTTGAAGTTCCTTTTTTACTATTTTTTTAGTCGAATGTGTCTGAAATTGGGGTTATAAGGAGATGATGAAAATGAGAAGAAAAAAAAAGGATGGGGTGGGGTGGGTGACCCTCATCAACACCCCAAAAGAGAAATCGGTGCGATCCAGAAAGTTTCCTTTTTACTTTATATTAATAGTGTTGAGCAATAAAGAGTTTTTCTTCTTCTCTATCTCTCTCTCTTGAATGTTCTCCTCCCTAGCCTTTTTCCACCAATTATACTGCCTCATCACGCACATTTTTCTTTTGTAAATTAAGGTCTTAATGGTAACCCATACATGCACATGAATCAATCAATTATATTCGTGATAGGTACAACTTTTTGGTGAGGTTTCACCATTGTGTATATCGATGCATGTATTATTGCCATGAAAAAAGGTTTGATTGCCTGCTGAGATTAGACCATAAAACCAGCAGCCCTCAATCTCCAATATATGAGCCTGAAACATCTTTTCCTCTCTAACTTTCAATCTATGTGTTGTGATCAGTTAGCATGTATTTTTCATGTTACAGGACCACATATTCAGGAATGTTCAAAGATTGAATCAAACAAATCCACCTGTTCAGATAATACCTGGCTAGTCAGAGCAAATGCATGAGACTTATCACCTATGGATTGCTTTCATAAATCTAGGGTGGGATCAATATGTCACACATAACTCTGATCAAACAAAAAATTTGATTAAATAGACTTTTCATGTTTTCTTCTATAAAACACTATGGCCTGGACTGCCTGACCTGGCACAATCAGCATTTTATTAGTAGGTAAGCCATAAGTGTTGGAGACAATTATCTTTTTTGGGACTCTGTTTCGAATCATACCGCTAGCATTTGGGTGAAAAAGCATCACATGACTGGTTTAGTATACATTTGTTCTCCCACAATCTTTTATGAGATTATCGTGATCCAAGTTTTCATAATACTGATAGAGTATTATTACATGCAATCCGCAATGGTAGTTTTGACTCCTGAGGACCACCCATATACTTGATAGTCTTCCAACGATGTATATTATGTATTTCTTGTTAAATTTTTTTCACATTTTCTAAAAATGTTTCTATTATATCCGTCATGCATGTATGAAAGTATATATATTTTTCATAAAATCATGTCTCATTATAGCACGTTTATTTTTTAAAAAATGAAAAAGATCAAGGACTGCACACGAAGTTACACGTGGGGTTGTCCCAACATTATTCTTACTAGTAAGTGATCTAACCCACTATATATAAACTAGTAACTTAGCAACTTATTGCCCGTGTTTCAAAATAATATTTTATTTATTTATTTATTAAAATGACATAGAATAATATTTTTATCAATTGATATAAATAAAGCCTAATAAGTAATTCAAGTTCTCCTTTAAAACAGTTATCAAATCTTATCATAACTTATCCAGCATAATCAATATTTATTCTTCCAAAATAAATGGTTTTTTTTCTTTATTCCCTTTTATTATTCTTCTATGCCGCACCCCAAACATGAGTTGTGGTATGTAAGTGCATATATCTCCAATCATATATCTATTAATCTATATACTGATATCAAATCAAATTTTTACTTAAACTTTTACTCAAATCAAAAGAGATTCAAATTTTTATCCAAATTTTTAAAGTTTTATTTTTTTTCTTCAACTCCACATTTTTAAAAGATTTAAGTAAAATGAAAAAAAAATGATGATAGAAAGACACCATATCCAATGAAAATTTTATTCAAATTTTTAGGAAAATTTGAGTATATATTCGAGTAAGTGAAAAGTGCTGAAGATGACCTAGCTTAACAATGGGCATGCACAAGGTTTTTGGAGGTATTGGATATA
Organism: Acorus calamus; assembly: GCA_030737845.1. NCBI lineage: Eukaryota > Viridiplantae > Streptophyta > Magnoliopsida > Acorales > Acoraceae > Acorus > Acorus calamus. The sequence continues at coordinate 4,829,935 of CM060868.1, read as the reverse complement.
ATCATTGCATGCATTTTTATATATATGAAACCATTATCAGAGCATGCCAATTCCAGCTTTCATTGCTACAACGATGACATCCAATAATCATTTTAAAAAATCAACCACTCAGTACGAACAATTTGTAACCCCAAATTTAAATAATTAATCAAATGATGCCTAATATTACGAAAATTTAGAATATACAGAGTCACGTGTGATGAGGTATACCCATTTGATGAACGGCAGGTCTACTCCCACCAACCATTTCCTAATAACATCAATCAACAAATAAAAAAACATTTATAAATTTAATTTGAACATCACTAATCTCACCGAGCATTCGACGATTGACCTGTTAACCTTCTTTTATAACAATCGACGGTTGGTCTGTAAACCTTTAAATTCGACAATCATTCTGTTAATATTCCTTTACAATATTTGACAGTCTGTCTATCAAATCTTCTTTTACAAACTTTGACAGTAGTTCTGTCAATCTTTCTTTACAACATTTGACAGAATCTCCGTCAATTTTCATTTACAACCTTTAACATTAACAGTGTCGAATCGAATATTTTTTCAAAGAAAATTTAAGACGCATTTGACCACATTCAACATTAAATGTAAAGTAAAATAAAAAATTATTTATGGCTTTGTAATGATTGGGTCAATGGGTATGGTTATTTAGTTGCAAGATTTTATAAAAACTCAAGGAGTGGAGATTTTGAGATAAATGGAGTTAAAAAAAATATCTATTTAATGTGAGATTTTGGTGTTAGATTAGAGTATGCGGATTGGATTAATTGGTTTTGATTTTCTGCAATAGCTTTGCATGCAAATGCAAGGACGTTGAAAAAATTAATTGTTGCTTCTGGTTCAAGTGTTTTTATTAGTAGTCATGTGGTAATTGTAATGTGAGTGTTGAATGTAATATGAATGTATTAATATTTTGATGTACATTGAATGTTGAATGTGGTCGAATGTGTCTCAAGTTTTTTTTTGAAAAATAATCGGTTCGACACTGTGAAGGTCGAACAATCCCTCCCAGGTCGACAGACCAACTGTCAAAAGTTGTAAAAGAAGATTGACAAAATTGCTGTCGAAGTTTGTAAAAGAAGGTTGACATAAAGACCGTCGAAAGTTGTAAAGAAAGATTGACAAAGTGACTGTTGAATTTATTAGATAAAGGTTGACAAACCAACTGTCAATTGTTATACACGAAGGTTGACATGTCAACCATCGAAATGGTTTGTGGAATCAGTGATGTTCAAATTAAATTTATATATGTATTTTTTGTTTTTTTAGTTGGTGTGATTACTGATTAGCCAAATGATGTATAGGGATAGACGTGTCCTTTGATGAACCATGTGAGTTTTTAATTCCTCCTAAAGAACATGAACAATTTATTAAAATATGTGATATTTGTGTTGTAAACTAGCTTTATATTATTAAAAAAAGATTAAACCACGTGGGACTACACTCGTACACAACATTATTTTATTTTATTTTATTTAAAAAGATGACAAATTAATCTCCACCATATATAGTAATCATAATTATATGGTTGGTTAGCTCTTGATATGTCTTTGTAATCTCCACCATATATGGTAATCATAATTATCTCCTTATCAGGTGGGGTAGGCATTCATGAAATTGCAGCCTCCATTCTCAATTATAGACAAATGGGGGAACACAAGCTTTTCTCATCCGATTAAAATTTTCTGCAAGCATCAGTTGCCTATTTTCTGCAAGCTTTTTACTATTCCACCCTTATACTACAATCATACCTATGTTCTAGTATAAAACTGAACCGATATTGTGGCATGGAAATAGAATGTCACACAAAGAATTGATTAATATATGGGAAAATGTTACACTCAGTCATGTTTCCGGCCCTAAACACAGTCCTCCCATATTTTGATTTTCTAAAAAGTTATATAATTTATCTTAAGAGTTATATATTTTTATAAAAAGTAAAGTATATACTACAATTAATTGGATGATATTATTTATATAAATTTGAATTTTTTTAACAAGGCATATATCTCATTATAGTGAGTGGAGGAGGCTAAAGAGGTATATATGTAATATTACATTTTGGATTATAAAAAAATTAGGTGTAACAACGCTCTAATATATGTGGTCTCAATTCCTGTTGAGAGAAACGAACATCATCACATCACAAAACGTGTTGTTACACGCTATCCACGCGGACAGTCCTACAGAAGTCATACACCTCTGTAGACATCTAGAGAGGTACACATCTCCATAAGTCACGTATATACCTCATAACTTTTTCTAACATTTGTTAAAAATGGATTTATTTAATTCATTATAGATCTATACATGTTTTTCATCAAAACATATATATAATTAAATGATGTTTATTATTTTTAAAATATCAAAATGTGTAGACTTTACATGAGATTGTACCTAACATTATACTCACAAAAAAAAACAGCACAAACTTGATGAGGTCTACCTCTATATGGTCCAGCATCTGATAGTTGCACGAGCGCTGGTACACGCAGTCCCTTTTGCAGCCCGTACGATATGATAGCGTAGTATATACTGCATTATCATAGCGTATGGGGTTATATCATAGTGTATGACAAAAAAAAATTCATTTTTTCACCATGGAAAAAATGCATTAATGTATCTCAGTATATATTTTATTTCATATAACAACACGCACTTCAAATAGTGAGTGTATAATTTTTTTTATAAAAAAAAATAGAATGAACTGCAATTGAAATTGCAATAGGGTTGCGTGTATCTTTTTCTTGATTGCACCATGAACCTGCACAAAGGACCACCCTTATGGGCCACGAATTTTCATAGCCCAAGGCCTGGCCTGAAAGTCGGACTAAATGAAACTATAGGAAGACAATAAGTCCAACCTAGCACGCAACTCCGTCAACAACCCTCACAAGTTTCTTTATATATATATATAAAAGTATACACTCATCTATTAAAATATATACTGATATATAAATTGAACTATACACTAAGATACACTATTGAATTTCTTTTAAAAAAAATTAATGTCCATGCATTGCGATAGTATAATATCACATTATTTGCTTTATCAAATTGGATATGAAAATAGTCATATGATCAAATATTATTATTTTTATTTAATCATTTATATTTGGATAGAGAAGATATGAAAACAACCCAACATAATTTTTAGGCATTCAATGAAAAACCTCTTTGTCGGCTATACATGCCACAACTCACTTTAACCAGTTCTTCCAATTCACACATATCACAACCGTAATAAATGTATGAACTAAAATCCATACATACAGCAATAACACACCAGCCATCCAATTTTTCTGTTAGCTAAGAAGATGTGCCTATCTGTATATACACAACCCAATTATTGGAGTCACGGTTTCTAAACGTACTACACAACCCCCCACAACCAAACTTTTTATTATGATGAATATTATAATTATATATATATAACCCACATTGCAATCTGTGCTAGACAGAGAAACAGAGAGAGAGAGAAGAATGGACAGTCGCCATGCCTTGGCAATACTTCTAACTCTCCTACTCTTCTCCGCGCGCGCGTGCGCGCGCGCCCATCACCGTCACATCAAGCAAAACAGCACAAACTTCATTAGGACCTCGTGTTCGGCCACGCTGTACCCCCAAGTCTGCTACAAGACCCTCTCCGCCTACGCGAGCACCATCCGCGTGAGCCCGCTCCAGCTCGCGCAGACCGCGCTCAACGTCAGCCTCAGCTGCGCGCGCACCACCCTCGACGTGGTTTCCAACCTCTCGAAAGCGGCGGAGGCGGCGGCGGTGGCTCCCGCCATGAGTGACTGCGTAGAGAACGTCGGGGACTCGGCGGACCAGCTCAGGCAGTCGCTGGAGGAGATGAGGGGGCTAGTGGGTCCCGAGTTCGGGGAGCGCATAGGGAACATACAGACGTGGGTGAGCGCGGCTTTGACGAACGAGGACACGTGCGCGGATGCATTGCGAGGCGGCGCCGGAGAGGGATCGGGTGGGGGCGGATCGGACGCGGCGGCAGAGGAGGCGAGAAGGCAAGTTGAGAGCCTCGGACAGCTCACGAGCAATGCCTTGGCTTTAGTCAATCGCCTCACCTCGGACTAGAACCTCCCGTGTACAATCTTGTAGTCTTATGTAAATGTGATTCATCACAGCTGAATCTAAGTTGTTGTAAGATGTCTTGCATTCAAAAGAGAAGAATGATGAAGTGAGAGATTGAAAGAGTTTATAAATATATTTTAGTTATTTGATACAGTAAATCAATTAGCAAATTAAACCACGTTTAAAAGTATGCATGTTGTATCACATGGGTTACTTCCTTTATTCATTTTATTAATATTTGCATGTGTTATGATATAGCAGTTTATATTCATCTTGTGACTGATCTTATTTTATGTTAGGGCCCAAAATACTATCACATATTCAAACGGCTTTGTCACTGGTGGCACTGTCTCTTCCCTCACGCGGATGTCATTTAGCTCGTAATTAAAAATATCCAAAATAAAATGTTTTTTAACCTCCGTGTTGTCCTCTATTTTTCAGAACGCATGTGTCCACGCCGCAGTTTCAAACGGACCCTTTAATGAAAGATACGAGGGTGTCACATACTCATAAACAAGTCGTCCAATGTTGATCAATTGAATGGTTTGTGTGAATGAATGGATTGGACTGTAGCAGAGACTCACCATCACTTATTCGTTTGGTGTGATCACGAGATATGAGAACAGAACAGCCAAGGATTGCATGAAGAGATTTATTTATTTATTTTAAGGTGGACAACCTGTCTAAATGAAGACCCCACAACAAACCCATAAAGGCCAAAAAGGATTAATTAAAGACAACTCATTATAAGGTTTGGACACATTCGATCTCGTGAAACCACATGGGGGCAATCCAATGCAATTGTCTCTCTGTTTTATCTCAAAAGGTGCTGCAAACTTTGCTGCAAACTTCAATCATGGATGGTGTTGGTATTGTTTTGGGTGGGGCTTTGCAATCTTCTTGACTCATGCATGATACATCAAATCAAACAGATTGCTATATACCTACCTACCTCTCAGTCTTCGCCCATACAACTGATAATCCAACTTGTAGCAATAACAATCATTGATTTATAAATGACGGATATTGATATTGAAAGGTGTATAATCAAAACATTCATCTGTTACGCATTAGATGGATATCTGTGATCAATTAATGAGTAGAGTAGTGTACTAGCAGCGATGATGTATGATTCAACTAGTAGGGCGGATGATGTTTGCATGCTAACACAACTCTTGCATGTTAAAATGTATTTTAAAATCTTGAGCCTGATAAAAGTTAAGACGTAAAATATCTTATTAGATAAGCCTGGAACATTACAGTGATTATATTAATATAGTTTAATTTAATATATGAAGCCCCTCAAAATAAACTATATTGAACCCATAGTTGTTTGGGCGGCTAGGCGAGCCTAGGTGATGGCTAACCGCCTAGCCGCCTAGGTAGTGCTTAATTACATTTATATGTTATCAAGATTACTATAATTATAAAAATGTGAATACCCTTCAACTAAAAATTAGAATGAAACAAAAAGAAAAAAATAGCCATTGCAACAAGCCCATAACTAAAAAAACCATAGTTCTAAAATCATCAACCAATAAACAAACCTACAAAACTAAAAGATCAATATTTTCAAGCGAACAATAAAAACAAGATAGTGTGTGATGACAAAAGCATCAAGTTTTAAAAAAATTATAATGAGTGATGACAAAATAAGTATTAAAAAATAATTATGATATTAAAATATGCATGTACATTGTATAATAATATTTTAATATTCATGTGTCATGTGGCTATTTTAAAATAATAATATAAAGTGACTAAAGTATACAAAGTAGATATTTATATGGTGATGAATTCTTGCATGGGTGACATGTAGCAAGAATAAAAAATAAACAAATAATATCTGGATGTGTTGACACATGTGACATAGAGTCATACCAATGAAAAGTCTTTTAAATAAAAATATAAAACCCATAGTAGATAAAAGAGAAACAAAGATTTAAAACAGACGGAAGTTTGTTTAAAACAAAGGTAGATCAAACTATAGAAATCCACGCCGGAGAGAGAGAGAGAGAGAACAAAAAGAGAGAGCAGTGGAGCCTGGATTGTAGATGAGGAGCGTCATCGAGGAGAACAATCACCGTTTGTTTTTTTTTCTAACTTTTGACATACTAATCGGGTTTGTTTTAAATTGTGTCATTAGGGTTAAGCACAAGTTTAAGCGGGCTGGGCGAGTTTAAGCGGGCTAGGCATGGGTTAGGCGGGCTAATAGGCCTAAGCGCCCGCTTAATGATGCTTCATGTTAGGCGTTCATACGCCTAGGGCTTCCCAGCCCGCCTACCGGCTTGGGTGACGCGACAACTATGATTGAAACAGACAAGTACACTAATCTTGATAAGAAAGACTATTTAGTCACAGAGAGATAGAAGTCTATTTTTTTTTATCCAGCCCACTGGGATCCATCAAAGTCAGAGTGCTGATGTTGATCCATCAAAAAAACTAAATATCATTAGGAGCATCAACAGACCATCTAATTCTACATAGGAACAACTAAAATTTCCTTCATTTTCTGTGGTTCTGATGTCTACATATTGTAGTCGGATTCAACCCCTATTTTGATAAACAAGCAAATATCACATTGAACAAGTGCAGGTAGTCCATCATTCACATAATTACATAACATCACGTAAACAGGCTGAATAAAGAGATCTAGCATAGACCAGCTTTAATCATCCTTGGAAAATTCATTGTCAGTGCTGTCAACGTAGTTTTGATGGTTCTCATTTTGAGATGTTCCAGAGAAATTGTGCACAGAAGTGTAAAATTACATGCAAAAGTGTTGTATGCATACATAGAACCTCTACATATATACTAGTGGTTTCAGGAAAAGGAATCCAGAAAATTTTCTGTGAAACATCTTTGTAAAGGCTACGTTTAACGTATACACAAACAATGTACATGAGGATTTCTGGAACTGCCTAGCGTGACTTTGTCAAAGCTATGAGGACATTCGTCACAGAATGTTTCAATGCAGAAACCATTGAATAGTTCATAAGCAGCATCTGTTTATGCTCACATGAAACTAAACATTTGATGTATAATGCTCAGCATCATGTTTCAAACTCCTACACATGCATTCAAATTAGACTGAAGTTTATAGTTAAATAGAACATTATAATGATCAGCTTCACATTGTCAATGCTAAGACAAAGTTCCCAGTAATATGGACTACCTGTGATCAGGGTATCAATAATATGCTGAATTCGAAAGAACTAGTTTCACAAATATAGGATTCACATTACACCCCCAAGGAACTCTTACCAGAGACATTTTGCCAAAAAAACAGGGATGGGAAAACTGGATATCGCACAAAGTCATCAAGAAGTCCTCTTTGGAGACATGTTTAACCTCAGATGATATGATGTCCAGACACCAAAGGCTTGCAACAGAATGCCTGTTCACAGACAGAGGTACAGTATTACTATCATTATCAATCACCCTTATGGTCTAAAATATGTGGTAACGAACCACTCACCCAATAAAACACGGCTCGCCTCGCATGTCTCAAAATTCCATGACAAGCCATCTCGAATAACCTAATGAAAAGATTGAGTGACGTAAAGAAACATGAAAATGGTATGTCTTTCATATAATATTTTTTGCAACAGGCATTTGATAGAGTGCAAGTGACCCTTGAGCAATATAAAGGATATATAAATTCAGTATATCTAATATTTCTATAAATATATAAGCATCCTATGCATGCAAGACTCAAGCATAGACAGTCTGTGGGATCAATCGCCAAAAAAAATTGTGTCAAAGATCAAGGGAAAAAGTCTAGTATGATGGCAATTACCGTGTATAATACACCAGTTCTAACAACATCTCCAATTGAAAGCCCCACATTAAGTAATGTTGTAGTTGCATATAGTCCCAAAAAACCTACCCGGCTGCGCCTCCGGCCTTTCAACTCAGAAAGATGTTAAACATTAAAGCAGCCAACAAAATTTCAATCTTTAATTTGATGTTAAGGAATTTAAGGTGTTGGCAAACCTAATTCTCCAAACACAAGAGAAAGAAGACCGAATGCAAGCGTTATCATAGCCTGCCTATCCTTCTTTCCAAATGTTGCTGAAAATATCCATAGCATTCCAAATAACTGGATGATGGCCTGCAATCATACATTTTAAATAAAATAAAGCACAAACAAAATAACAATTCTCAAACTGAAAAACTAAAATATGGATGCATACATGCACAAAAGATATTAATAGAGCGCCAATCATGGCATCTCTTGGAGCTTGGGTAATGGTCATTCTTCGAGAAGAATCGCCATCCTCTATCATGAACACACATTCATCACCATCCTCTATTAGTGAGGGGGCAATGAATGTGTGTTCTTATAGAGTTAAGGGGTGTATCTTTTTTCATGTATATCTTCTTATCTTATTTTGTTTTTTTTATTATTCTCAGAGATCCCTCGTCTCGTTGTTTGAAGGGAATATCATTAATAATATATGAAGGCTCCTATACTTTTTCAAAAAAAAATATATATATAAAAAATAGAAGGATTGGGCCCACAGCTTAATGGTTAACATAATTTACATCCACAAGATCATGGATTCAAATCCCACCACTTATCTTACACACACACACACACACAAAAAATAACGACAAATTCTTCCTTCAGCCTTTCATATCACTGACTAAAGAGAGAAAATGCACTCCTTACTTTTCTAAAACAATATAAACCACACAAAGATAAATGATGCACCCCTAAAGATACTATAGAAAATGCAGTAGCACATCCCCACATGAGCCTAATTTTGTCATCTGACACATGATGGACCTTCATATTTAAACTGCATTAATCCAATTTTTGGCTCATTCATGAAAATGAGTCATGCTGATGGGCTAATTTGGTGGAGTGGAATCAGTTGGTGTAAACATAGAGACCTCTAATGTAATGTTTCCTTCTATTTTTTTCTTTTTGGTTGATTTATCTGGTTTTTTTTTTTGAAGTTTGCTTCTACTCATAACCCCCACATTCTCCAAGGAAAAAATATTTACAGGATATGCATATGGCATAAGATGAGCATCAGTACATCATTTCAAAAAGCTTCAGTGACTTCTCAATTGAAAATCTGATTCACTGAAAGAACTTATTTAGCAATTATTCGACACATACAAGGCATAGATATTTCATGAAAATCAGAGCAATTCATCTAGAGGTAAACATGAAATTGAAAATTCTAGTGAGACTTGGATCATAAATATAACACTAAGTTTCATTAATCAAGAAACTCTGTTTGACTACGCATTACTATGTTACCAACATGACAAAACATTTTTGTAAACAAAAATAACTTGACAGATGGAAATTCAAAAACAAAAAGAAAGAAAGAAAAAGAAAAAAAAACCTGTGCAACTAACACTGCACGGAGGCGATCCTTCAGTTTAGCGACATTCTTATACCCTGCAATATCGAAATTTTGGTTTTTTGTCAGGTGACTAAACAAAATCAATCAGATCAATTATTCAAGATTTCCAGAGAGGAAACCCTAATTTGATTTTTTTTTTTAATTCCTATCTGGATAAGAGGAAGTGATTACTTGGATCGACGACCATGCGGTAGGAGAAATCAAAGCCATCAGTCCCCGATGGACGCCCAGAAGTTCTCTGTTGCATCTTTTGGTTTTCTTTTTTTCTTCTTCAGATTTCGAGTTGATGCAGAAGACTTGAGAGTAATGTCACATATAAGCCAGGTCAGTCAGGCTACATTAACTCATCCCAACGGCCTTATTGGATCTGTTGAGTTAAAAATAACAACAATGTGAGAGAGAGTCCAATTTAAATGAACAATATACTTTCACACACAAAAAAAAAACATTGAATGTATTAGAATATACACAAAAAAATATAAATATCATATACTCGACAAACCAGAATATACTCAAGTAATCATGTGTACTGGCTACAAAAAAGGATGCAAAATAGGCTGTGAAGCGCTCTAAGAATAAACTGAATTAATTGAACAGTGAAAAACACTTATAAATATGAAAATAAAAATGATTTTTTTTACAGAAAGCATTGTAGTTGATTTGTTAAAACCTATAATAACCAATTATTGATACAAAACATTCACTAAGTTTGGAAACAAAAATTATATAAGAATGCAAACAATGAATACATTCATAACACAGCCAAAATACATCTCAAATTCACATAAAATTTTACATTTTCATTGAAATTATATATACACACACATAATGTAACAATATATATGCATCTTATTAAACAATTTGGTTTTTAGGTTTAGCAAAGGCAACACTCACTGTATATGAACAAAGACAAATATTCAATACCATTTTCTATTAAAAAAATCATCTATTAACTGTACTCTCTTCATGAAACATAAACCATCTGTATGAGCTCAAATTTAATGCCACTAAGGGAAAAGGACAGGCAGTAAAATAGGCCAAAAGACTGATAAACGGAACATTTTTGTACGTAGTCAGCTCAGAGTCATGCAACATCTGAATAAGCAGCATTACTAATATTTGGTCCACCGGTGGGTTCAGGTTAAAGTCCATGGTTGGTAGTATGTCCCTCCCTTGCAATTATAGGTTGCTGGTGCACGTCTTTCAGCAGCAGAGACAAACCACAGTGAACAAGCCTACAAGGAAACCTCTCATAATATCCAACTATGCATGACATATTCAATGGTTTGTTAGAAACACTAGTACACTACCATGATTCCACTTGAATTCTTATTTTCAACTTTACATATTGCTAATAAATATACCTGGCTTTCCACAAGAGCTTAGATGGAGGGGTGAAGACATCAAAAAAGGCATCGGCGAAGCAGATCATGTTTTAGAGTCTCAAAAGAGTGGTAGATCAGTTAACAATATCCCTTCTTGTAACATAGGAGAACTTGATGATGAGGAGATAGTCTTTAGAGATTCAAATGAGGATTAGAGTTGTAGGGCAATGAAAGTTGAAGGTGAAAGGGAGCTTCATGATGTTTCACTGGTCTTTTGTCGAGTTATCTTGCTATTATAAGCTCTTTTTTACCTAAAAGGTTGTAGAGTTAGTGAGCATTATGCATGCAAAATTTTAGTGCATGAAATGTGGCAGATATTTTATCTATATGTGTGTTGGTTGTACTTTTTGTAGATTTTTTTAAAAAAATTCCCCCCTATTCTAGACTATCTTGGGATGACAATCCCAGCTTATTCTTGTTAACCAGACAAGTGTTTAAGTGATGAACTTTGTTTTACTCCTCAACCCTATTGATAAATACGCACATATACCCCCCAAACAAAGGCTAAGAGATGAACTTTGTTTTACTCCTCAACCCTATCTATAAATACACATATATATCCCCCAAACAGAGGCTAAGAGAATATGTTACGCAATTCACAAATTTGAAGCCACTATCAAGAAAAAAGCTAGATTGTATGTTTATAGTTTCTACCCTATAACCAAAAATAACCATGAACAGAAATGTTACTCATGAAAAAAATAGGAACCAATTTCGATTTTCATGTATACAAGTATAAATATTTAATTCAGATTCTTGATGCTCTCCTGTGAAAGTGCTTGTTTTGTGCAAATGCTTAATGGCACAAGAGTTACTAAAAATAGTCTATAGTGACCAATGTTCAACAAAGAGTAGGATTTCTAACATCTTGCTGAATATGAGAATTACATGATCTTTCATGGAATCATCATCCAAAGAAAATGCATCAAGAAAAGGTCAAATCCTTCCTTGTCAGTAAGCCACCAAGTTACAAGGAATTTAAGTAAATAAACTGGGCCATTCTGTTATAAAGGATTGTGCAGGGACCAACTAAACCTTCAATCGAGCAATGGTAAAAATCTAAATATCACCCTATACCATTCTACACATTAACAATGAAAGCATATCTGATGAAGAAAAAATCATCTCAATAACTGGAACTGGAAGTTACAGCAACTTGACACAGTGTAACTTAACCCATAGGCCGGAGATTTGTACTTAAATGTGTTATCTGGTCATGTCTACATTAAAGATGCAGTATATGTGATGCAAGCCTGGGTAGGCGCCAAAATGCAAGAATCGAAAAAAGAAAGAGAAAATGCTTGAGAGAGAAATATAGCGAAACTATTATCCAATTCTAAGGAAATTTAACAAAGTTATTGTCCAAACCATAGATAAAATCTATTATTATAAACAAAAAAAATCACTAACTAGTTATAAAAATAAAATAATCCCTCGATTGAATTTGCACCAATATGCCAGACAACCATGAAATAAACCCAACAAATGTGCTTTATGCCCATCATATTCATCCCACATGAGGATCATCCTATGGGGTGACAATTAGGTATTTACTTTTTCCATGTAAAATATTTTATCCCATTTGTTAATTTTTAATAAATCTAAGTGATCAAAATCAATTACGGTATTAGGACATGGTCACAAATTCGTGATTCATATATCATTCAGCAGGGGTTTTGTTCAGTACGATTCATATTATTCAGGGAAATATTCAGAATAAAACTCAGAAAAATTTGGGGATCTAAAAACAGTATGTGTGTGTGTGTGTGTATTACATAACAATCATAATATTATGAATAAGCAACACATTTGTAATATTTCTGAAATTTGTTCAGAATTCTTCAAGATGAAATATTAACGGCTTTAATATTTTTGAATGTAAGATTTTTAGAAATTTTCAGAAAAAAAAAACACTATAGGATGGATAATAACGTCTCACTATCCCAAATGAACAAAATGAACAGAACATTGATATGTAGAACAAATCAAGAAAAAGGCAAAAATATAAGTACCTTAGAAAACAGACCCATTTAGATTCACAGCCAAACAAATAAGACCACCACTCAATATCCAACTTTCCAAACAAATAAAAAAACCAACCATAAAAACAGCGTCCGTGGTTGGTTCGGCTGCGACGATTTCAATGAGGGAGGGGGGGTTGTCTGGGCGGAGAGTGATGGAGGGAAGGACAGGAGAGGTCGGAAACGAAGACCAGGCCGGGCTTCCCCGACACATACTGTGAAGCTTAAGTTCCAAAAAGCCCCTTTTTCCCCGCAAGAAAGAATTTAGAAGAAAAAAAAAATGTGCACAACCCAACAACCAAAATCCCTAAAAAAAAAAAAAAAAAAAAAGATCCGAAATGTTAGCTGATTGACCGATTATTTGGATTTTTTTGTTCCAATATAAATATCAATCCTTTCATCCTATTTGAGGGTAAAACATGTCACGCATACAATGAATTGCATCATAAAACATCAGTCAATAAAAAAGACCCAAAATATTGACGTAATTTCACATGTAAATTTTGATCGAAATATGTTCGCTCCACCCGATTCAAATTGATCACATTCAATATATGTACTTGAAGGGGTCGGTCAAGGGTTTTGACAGATGACGGGGCCGGTTAGGGGTTGGGGTGGAGGGAGGCGGCGGGGGGGGGGGGGGGGGGGAGTACCTGAGAACGCCTCGATCCGGTCGATCGATTGCGAGAGAGAGAGAGAGAGAGAGACAATACTGCGGTCGGACACACAACTGTGCATATATTTGGGGTTCGGAATAACCTTGAATAAGGGGAAATAGTTAGGGAGCCTTTATTTCCACCCCTTAAGCTATTCAACCCACCCCATATTCATCCGACATTGCAAAGTAGTTCCCTCCCGACCCACACCACTCCGTCAGACCCCACCACGTCGACCACTTAATTGGTCACAACTACCGTTGGCCCGTGCCACTTCGTCTTCGCCTTCAGCTTCGACGCGATACTGAAGAAGAGATTCGATCGCCTGAAATCGCCCGGGTTGTTGTCGAAATCAGAGCGGAACAGGGCTGCGATCGAGTTGATCACGATCAGCCCGATCGGAAATCAAAGACGGGGGGGGTGTTCAATAGGAGGGAGTCGACGCGGTTGGTGTCCAATGAGAGGGAGAGGGATTGGAGCTGGCTGAGAGGGAAGGGGGGTTCGGAGAAGAGACAGAGAGAGGCAGAGGAGAGGCTGCCTCGGGATTCGAGGGGCGGGTGCAGAGGAGGAGCTCAAGGCAGAGCTGGGTCTTGCCGCAACCGCTCTCCGAGGCGAGCTCAGTCACCAATGCGCAAAGGACGCCGCTTCCCAGGAGCACATTGAGATTCGGATAGCCCACCGTGCACTCACGAAGTAGAGGTCTTGGAGGATGTTAAGGTGGTGATTGGTGAAGAACTGAAGATGGAGGAGTAGGTGTTGGTGCAGGAACCCAAATAGGAGGTTTCAAAAGAGAGAGGAAGAAGGGGTGGGTTTGCAGGGTGTTATGCCATCATTTTATTGTCGGGGTGGATTCACAATTGTTTAAAAATTGGGAGGGTGGGTAAGATAATGGGGAAGGTTAGAGAACAGTTGGGGTTGAAATAACGGCCCCCAAATAGTTAAAAGAAACATCTCTTTGTTTTGAAAGAACGAACCCTAAGCCCCTTAAGCCCGTTTCGCTGTAGATTGATTATAGTATAAATAAATAAAAATAAATTATTTTATAGTTAGTTATGTTTTTAGTTATTTTTATTAAAAAATATACTAATGAAATTTTATTTTCGTGAACAAAATGTGAATAAAATATAAAAAATGATTTATAAAATGATAAGAACATGTTTGCACAAGTAAGCCTCTCATTTATAAGAGACGATAATAAATAATTTGACATGTAAACTCTTTTGTATCAGTAGAATAACATAATTTCATGAAAACCTAAAACACCAATATGAGTTTATTCATACCTATTTTGACATAGTTATACATAATTATTTTCTGTAAACAAATAATTTTTTAGATTTATTCACTGTATTTCCATCTATTCCACCACTCAACAGGGACTAATAGATATGTTTGAATAAATTAAAATAAATCTTTAATTTTAGGGTGGGGTCGAAATTGTTTATTAGAGTGTCTATGTCAATGGAACAAATATACTTTTACATAATTTTAAAAAAATCTCATTTAACACTCTTGCATACTTCCAAAAACATGTGACATCTATCATATCATACATTTACAATCTCACATCTAAGGGTGGTAAACGAGTAGAGAAACTCGGACTCGACTTGGTTAAAGTTCATTCGAACTCATTCGATTATACAGATGAGCCGAGCGTGAACATTTTTAAGGTCAATTTGTAAATAAACCAACACGCCTTTTTCTAACTTTAATTTCAGTTCTATAATTTCATAGTATCATACACTTATTTTAATACAAGGTATGTCTTATATATATATATATATTTGTAAATGAATTAATAAATTCATTACAGTATATACTCTTTTTTTTATGAAAGAATGTACCTGAGGTGAGCTATGTGTCAGTCGTGCCATGGGCGGTAGGGGGTTAATTTTTTATTATTTTCATTGAAAAACGTAAAATATATATTAATGTTATTTGATTCACTTTAGATAAATTGAGGATAAAAATATGAGAGAGTTATTTGTCTAAATTCACTTTAGATAAATTGAAGATAAAATTTACTTTGGATAAATTGAGGATAAATGATAACTCTACCCTTACATAAATTATGTGTGTTGAGAATGTGTGAGAGATCAGATATGATAGGGGTGGTAAATAAGTCAAACGAGCTGAACTTTGACCTGTTCAAGCGCGACTTGTTTAGTATCAGGCTCGACTCGGGGTCAAGCTTAATTTAATGTTCAAGCTTGACTCGTTTGTTAAACGAGTTAAGCCAAAAATCGAACCAATGATCGGTTCGAACTCGTTTAGCTAAAAAAAAAATTGTTTAACATTTGAGAAGTCACATTTAACAAATCACATCACTTTATACATGTGAAAATGACATAATCTCAAGCTCAGGCTTGGCTCAGGTTTTTTATTTTTCCCTTTTTATGTTAAGTAACGAACTCGTATAGGCTCTCTTTTTAATTAAAAAGTGTTGTTACACAGTTATTTTTTTAACTTTAATTTCAATCTCATATGCGTTAATAGAAAATCATTTGGGCATATACTCACATCAACAAGAAATATATTTTATAAATGTATCAATCCAATTCATTAGATTAAATATTTCATCTTTATTTTTTTATAAAAATATGCATTTCATTAGATGGAGTATATTATTTATAAAATCTTTAAGATACGTATAGATTAGGGTGCGTTTGGTTGCGCGATTGCGCTGCGTTTGCGATTGCAGGAAGCTGCGTTTGCAATCGTGAAACCAAACAATTTTGCAATCGCAGTTTTAAACCCAGTGATTGCAGATAAATTGTGTCCAAAAGCTGCGATTTTAAAAAGCTAAGAAAGTGAGCTTCCTGCGGAATCAATTTTACAATCACAGATTCCTGCAGAATCAATTTTACAATCGTACAACCAAACGCAATGGAACTTAACTCTGAAAGGAATATGGTAAGCAAGCACACCCATTTAAGCACGGCCCAGACAAAGTCATCTCGTACTCTTGTCGGTGCGACAGATCGTGATGGACGGTTGGAACGCACTCACACGGACCCGACTGATAAAAGACATACGTTTTCTTTCATCTTCTTCTTCCTTTTTTTTGTAATCCCGGGAAAACCAACAAAATAGCTCGAAACAAAGGAAAATCAAAGCTTGTATATCTATATTTGAAAGACTATTAAGCGGCCGTCCAACCATAAAAGCAATCGTGCCATGCAGACACAGGGAATTAGGAATGCAAGAGTTGTGGCAGATAAATGTGGCTGTTTCTTTTTAGTTAAACAGTCGTTGAAATCCAGCAACAAGCACAGCAAAATTTTTATGTTTTTGAATATATATTAATATAGTGCTTTGAAGTATATATTACCGCAAAAAAAAAAGTGCTCTATTTCTCACTCATCTCAGTGTATTTGTGCCACATGGAAAGTGAGGAAAAATGAGGAAAAGTAAAAATTTTCCCTTTGACCACAAAAAAACTTGGTATTTGTGTCAAACCAATAGAGAAAAAAAAATCCTCACTTTTCCTTTGCTATTTTGTCTTATTAGGATTTTGAGAAAAAAATTTCCCTCGCCCCTAGAGTAGGGAAAATGAGGAAACCTGTGAATTTCTCTCAACACACCAACAAAAACACATGAATAAATATTCGTGTAAGAACTCCTTTTATGATCTTTGTTTCTTTTTATTTCCTATTCAATCAGGATTTATTGAATGATTTTTTTTGTATTTTTTTTTTGTTTAACCTATCTATATTGAAATCTTAGATCTATTTGTGTGATTTTTTTATTTATTGAATAGACAATATTAGTTTTTCTCAATGAAACGATATAAATCAAAATAAAAACAATATTATCAAGACATAATATTTTATACATATTTTAAAAAAACTTATATCAAATAATATTAATAAAACTCATTTAACACGATCTAAAATGTATGTTAATTTTTAGTAAGTCACATAACGTATTCACAATCTTATATGTTAAAAATGTCCCTATAGATTTAAATATATCCCCACCTTCATAAAATTTATCATATAAAATCACACATCAATACATCATCGTCCAATTAGTTTACCCTTGAATCTCATCTCATGAATTAGGAATAATGATAAATACTTATTTGTTTTAAAAAATGTATAACAGATATTAATGTGTAATCTTACGTGTAAAATATGATGTTAAGGGGTAATGTATATTATAATGATACCATAAATTATTTTATTTTATTTTCAACTTTTCAAAAAAATTAATTTGTTAAAATGTTAATTAAAACCATATACCACAAACGATATTTTCTTATTTTCTGTCATTTTTCATTACAGACACAAATAACAGTTTTTATTTTCCATCACTTTTCAGCACAAACAACCATTTTTATTTTTCATCACTTTCCATTACAAGCACAAACATCATATATATTGGTCAATGGGAAAACATTTTCTTTTCCATCATTTTCCCTTTGACTTAAATTCCTTTATTTTACATTTGAAATTGTGCACACACAAACACGTATGGAAAATAAGATTTTGAATAAAGTGACTTAAATAAACTAGATTCCTTAAAACACATTTTTTTTCTTTTTAAAAATGATTTTTTTGTACTAAAAGCTGAAAATAACTTTTAATTAATGTTTAACAACACTTTTTAACTTTCTACTTAATTAAAAGATGAATCACTTTTTAAAAGCGATACCAAACGGGTCCTTATTTGAACATGTTCTATTTTGATTTCATTTAAATGAATATGCCCACAATTCTCTCTAAAAAAATAAAATAAAATTGGGTATTGTTACACTCAATTTTTTTCAGTTCAAAACACACTTATATACCACTTTAAAAATCCAGTAAAACATATACCCAGTTAGATTTTGTATATATCACATTAAAAAATTTCTTACACTTACTAAAAATATATTCATTTAACTCGAAATGGAGCGAAATACACTTTTTATCAAAACATATACCTCATTAAATGATGTTTACTATTTAAAAAAAAACATATAAGGTCTGAGCTTTAATTAGTGAATGTGACGGAGTCTAACATTTTCCAATAATATTAGTGCATCAGCACGCTTTTCTGAACCTTCTTTAAAAGGGCCACCTCTCATGAAATGGATACACAGCACAATCTAGCAACACAAGTCTCCCTGTTGACACTACATGACAAGCATCTCCAAACCACCTCATGGTCGGCCAAAGCATAAACCATATAAAAACTCAGACAGGAGAAGGCAAAATATGAACATAAATATCTCGACTCAGTATGATTTACTAAGCAACAAAGGACACACAATTGAATAAAAAACACACACAGGCCCACAGCAAATACTATCCCAAATAGATCAATTCCCACGGTCTCCACCAACAAAACATGCAAGGGCCCAAAAAAATACAATTGTAGGCGCTCATCAGGGTTACCTCATCTGAACTATTCCAGCACTGACGAGTTTCTGGATCTTGTGCATCACCTGAGGATTCTTCAGATGTTCCTGAGCTGACTTGGGGTTCTCCTGGAAATCAACCAGCACCTGTCCACCACCACATGCATTCATTTATTACCAATCCAAAACAGTTGCAATTCACAGAGCAATCATTAATTTTGCACTTAATTTCACCAGATTTCTTCCATACCTGCCGCATGATAGGATCGGAGAGGATGTTCTGGATTTCAGGATCATGCATTGCCTTCTCCTGCAAAACAACAAAATATTGATCAGCAATCTAAATCAACGATGAAATAGATGAGAAGCTCTGAGAAAGACCACCCTCCAACAACGGGACCAGGCTCACCTGTCTCTCCTTCAGCTCCTCTGGGCTTATATCACCTCGGTTAGCTTTATTTATCTGCTCCACGCATCTGCAACATAGTTTGGCAAACAAATAATGTCAACATTAAAACCACCAAGTAGGGGAATTTTTTTTTAATATAACTTTTGAGATCCATTACCTTCGGATGCCATCCAAAAATTCCTGATTGTTGGGGTCATGTTTAAGCCCTTCTTGGTACGTCTCCATGGCTTTATTATATTCCTTCATGAAATACTGGACGGCACCTTTTCTTGTATATCCTTTGGAGAAGGATGGGTCAAGCTCAATGCACTTCTCTGCGTCCTTCAATCCCTCAGGCAATGCACCAAGTTTTGTGTAACATGCTGCTCTGTTGCTGTACACCTATCAAATAAAAGAGAAAAAAATTCAATAGTTTGCAATCAATTGCATCATTTGTGAAGAAAACAAAGTCTTAATTTAGAAGATGAGGCGACATAAAGGTGTCATCAAATGTTTAGTTGGAAAAAAAATGTCATTTTTTATGACTGCTGTTGATCAGCCATATATCAACTGACGTAAATCTATCATAAACTAAACATGTCATAATCGTGCTATGAGTGGATGCGCAAGGAGCTTCACCCGACCCCCTCTCATGTGCCCGAAGGTGAAGCAGATTTGGAACCCCAAGATACCGTGCAAGGTCAAGTACTTCATATGGCTCCTGTTCCATGAACGCCTCCTCATGGTGTATCAGGCCAAATGGAGACCTGCCAAGCCAGTTAGATGTGCACTATGCGGTGTGGCTCCCAAGACAATGGACCACCTATTCTGTCAGTGCTCAGTAGCCCAACACATTTGGTCTATGGTGCGGGCCTCCACGTCGATTGGCACATTCAACAACATCGAAGGGCTATGGACGGCAGGAAAGAACTTGTGGAGCACGAGTCACTCCAAGCTCTCCAATCAGATTCTCAGATCGGTGATACCGGCAGTGACTTGGGCAATTTGGAGAACCCGGAACGATGCGATATTCAAGAGCTCGTGTGTATACGTGGAGAATATTTGGGAGGCAGTGGTGATTTATATCATGGATTGGGCTTGCGGTATAGCTGGGTAGGGGGTAGCATCGTCCTCCGATCAGCTTGTAATTACAGAATGACGGCAGATTGGGCGGGAAGGGGGTGTGTCAGTAGATGGCCCATCTACAGATTCACCATTATCCATCTCATGTGGCCCATTCATTTTTGTTGTTTTCTTTATTTTCCTTCATCCCTTCTCCTCTCATCCCCCGTTCGGACTTGTAACCTTCACTTTGAAATATAAGCACCGATAGCAATGTCTATCTTTTTTCCAAAAAAAAAAAAGAAGATATATTTCATAATGGCAGTGGACCTATCCTAGTCCTACATAACATAAATCACCAGTTAGATGTTTGCTTGATTACGAGCAGGGTAAAGAATCCACGAACTATTATGAACATTGTAAATTGGCATCATTTAATCATGGTAACTCATCAAAACGCACAAGAATAACGTGCCATCTAAGATTCACCAATTAATCTATATTTACAATAAACTAGAACATATCAAAAGCGGATATATTAATTTTATTGCATCTATTCATCATCGAAATAAATATCAGTTCTTACCTTTGGATCATGAGGATTCCTTCTTAGAGCTTCCATGTAATGTTTCACAGCTTCTGGGTACTTTTGCTGCTTGAAGTACTCATTGCCTGCATGTCATTTTAGTAATTTCAATATCATTTACTGCTGTTGATACATAGATTAGCTTGCCAAAAAGAATTTTTTTATTTTAAAAAAAAAAGTGTGATCCATATGTTAATTTAACATCCCCTAGAATAAAACTTGGTCAAATTCGAGCACTAACATATTGTCAGCCACAGCAGGAATCCATGTGATATCAGGCACCTATGTTTTACATTTTGGTATTGAAATTAAGGATAAATCATATGGCTGCCCTAAAGAGGAAAAGAAAGCAAAAACCTTCACCTCAAGTATTTACCCTCTTCCCACCAGAAAAAGGTATTAGGTAAGATCAGGGATAAGATGGAATGGCAAATAGATGAAATCACTCTCTTCTCTCTCTTGTGCTTTTTTTAAATTATTGATAACATCATCCAACCATACTGCAGTTTTCAGCAAAAAAATGATTTTTTTTTCAGTTAAGCATGGAATTTCCCAAAAATCACTGTGCTTCCACCAATATGGTTCAAAGGATGTAACAGCTAATATTTTAATCATTCACCAACATATGAAACTTGTTCCGTGTTACCTTCCAGAAGCTCAATTTTCTGTGAGCTCATTCCCACTATCCAAGAAAATGGAGTACAGAGTTCAATATACTCAAGAAATGTCCATACTAAAAATTAAAGCTAGTGAAATTTTAAAGAAACTGAACTAAAAAAAAAAATATAACCTAACCATTTTGATTGCGTGTGTTTTATCTGCACATTTCTCCAAACACCACCATCTCCAACAAACATACATGATCCATTATACACCAACCAACATATGAAACTTGTTCCGTGTTACCTTCCAGAAGCTCAATTTTCTGTGAGCTCATTCCCACTATCCAAGACAGGGAGTACAATGAGTTCAATGTACTCGAGAAATGTCCATACTAAAAATTAGTCTCAGGATAAAGTTTTTGAAAATTTTAAAGAAACTGAACTAAAAAAAAGAAGATAAAACCTAACCATTTTGATTGTGTGTGTTTTATCTGCACATTTCTCCAAACACCACCATCTCCAACAAACATACATGATCCATTATACACCAACCTCCCAAGATCATCATCCCCAAACTTTTTAGCAATATCAAAGACAGAAATTTAAATATATCTTCCAATCCAAGAAATTTTCTTACAGGATCCAATCTCAAAATAAAGCTCATGTTTTAATGTTTAAGTTTTTTTTTTTTTTGAAAACCTGATAGGAATATGACCATTGGTCAACATAGCTTGTTTTAATGTTTAAGAAGTTGCAGTAAGCAACAAGATAAGCACTGAAATGGTCAACATAGCTTTCAACTATTGGTCTCTATCTGTGCAGTATCCAAATATGACCATCTCCACACATCATTTACCTCTGACCCTCCATAGTAAAATGAATGGAAAGGAAAACATCAGCCACTTGAGTAAATTGTGTAACTTTGAAATACAGACCATCAACCGCTTGGTCGCCCAATGTATTCTTTGTCAGGAGGTTTGGAGAAGGTCAATTTGTCCATTATAGGAAGGACAGATTCAGCAAATTTAGGAAAAGGGGGCACAAGTGTCAAAGGAAATTTTCTCAATCACTCCAGTCTATATGCTAGTCTATTTGTCTAAAAGTTTTTCATAGACGCAAGTGTTCTGTGGAGAACAGTTGGAGGAGTATCTTAAGCAACATTAAGCTTAAGGACCTAAGAAATCCACCTTATAGACATTCACAGTGAGGATCAATGACTGAGGGGAGGCAGGAATGCTTTGCGGGTTTTTTTAAAGTTCATTCGATAAGGAGACACCTTATTTTGCCTTCTTGGATATCTCACTTCGAATAATGTCTGGTGGATGCTCAGCCTGCCTTCCAGGAAAAAAAATGGATAAAAGAAGTGAACATTGGAGTGCAGGAAATGGTTTAGCATGCATAGCAATAGGTAAACTGCAATGTCAGATACCATATTCAGGAACTTTCCACAAATAGAAAGGATACATACTACAATGGCAGGCAAATTTCCATGAAATCAAGATAACCTACTTCAATGGATATGTCAAAGGACATGAAATAGAAGACGGAATGTTATAAACAACTGTAAAACAATAGGCCACATTGAGAAGAAGAGGTCATACCTTTCTCTCGTTCTTCATCAGCTATCTTGGGATCAAAGTACTCTTGTTGTTCCAGATCCTTCTTTGCCTTTTCTGCCTCGTTAAGCTTTTTTAAGGTGTCCGGATTCCGATGTTCAGTTAGGGCCTTTTGGAAAGTCTCGATAGCAGGCTCATAATCCTTGGAGGATTTGGCAAGTTTCACAAGTGCAGTTCCCTTCCGTGTCAATGCCCTAGCAACCATCTTGAAGTCAGAACGGAGTTCTCTGCCCCTCTCAACTGCTTTATCACAGTCCTTTATGCAATCTTCATACTGAGGGGAAAAAAGCATCCCATAAGTCCAACAAAGACATGAACTATTTATGAAAAAAGAGGTCTATAGTTCTAGCTTCCATCTCCATACCTCAGGATTTAGGAAAATGCAAATCTATAGCTGCTAAGAGTATCACAAAAGCCAGAGACACATAACAGTGAATTGTATATTCGGGACTAATAGTGAAAATATGCCAGGAATTTTTAAAAAAAATGACACTCATTTCTAAACATAGACACAAATGGTGACATTGAATCAGGCACATTGAGACAAGAATCCCACACTCCCCCTGCTATACCACCATGTCCCCCACAACAACAACATGAGAATAAGAGATGGCATGGTCACCCCAGTAACTGTAATGAATAATAATCAGAAAGAAAATGCTGTAAATGTAGTCGTGATTATTGATAGAAACTACAAAATACATCAATTGTTAGCTCATCCTCAGAATAACAACATGCAAATTGCAAAATCAACATCCAAGTACACAAATG
The DNA here is from genome assembly GCA_030737845.1 of Acorus calamus. Taxonomy (NCBI): domain Eukaryota; kingdom Viridiplantae; phylum Streptophyta; class Magnoliopsida; order Acorales; family Acoraceae; genus Acorus; species Acorus calamus. The sequence goes on along the minus strand of CM060868.1, from coordinate 4,806,019 downwards.
CAATACTGTAAAGTGTAAGCATAGTCTGAGACTCTGAACCCTTGACTCCCTAATGTTGAGTGTAAAAGTGCCACCCAAATCAAGATATTTAGATTATGAAGCTTATGAAATATTCAAATGCTATTACTTAGACACAATGAACAAGGACTTAAAAAATATAACCCTGAGAACCAATACCAAAATATTGTTTCCCTTTCTTAAGTGGAAAATAGCCACTTCAGACAAGGTTTGAAGTAGACTGTAAATTTGGGGAAGATCATTGTTTTTTGACCCAGATGCCAAAATGTAGAAATTTCACAATAGGGGAAAAAAAGAAACAAGAACTCTAAGGAAAAGCTCACAGATCCTGGAATTCCTGAAAATTAAAATTTTCATGGATGGTAAACCCTGTGGGGAACTCTCCTTGTTGTCTTTTTGGGAGACACCCTGTCTGAAATTAGAATGACTTATCATGTCCCCCTCATCCAGAAGCATCAACGCTGTTAAAATCAGAAGACAAGTATATAATAACTCTACAAGGACGAGAAAAATCGATTGACAGAATTCATCCTTTGGTGATTCACCCATCATAGATTTATATACCAATTTAAATAAATAAAATTCCTCATGCACCTAAAGTTCCATTTATCCTTGAATATATGAATACTTCAAAAAACCAAAAAGGCACATCTAGAAAATCCTCTCCCCAGATTCCTACTTTTTTCATGGATGCTCTATACTTATCAACACAAAGAACAACTACAAGAGCCACAAATCCACTAATTGAAGCAACTTGCACAATAACTAACAACAAAAATAATCTACTTCTCCAACATTATCTACAACAAATGTAATTTAACAACAACCACCATAGAACAACCACCAAACTAGCTAACACTAAAAAAAACACAATCTTTTCACCAAAAAACCAATGCCAAATAGAAATTCAAAACATAAATTTTAACACCATACCTGCCCCATCTCCATATAGACAGCAGCTCTGTTGGTGAGGAAAGATATATCCTCATCATCAAGCTCCAGCGCCCGAGAATAATGCCCGATCGCGGTCTCAAAATCCTTCTTCTTATACGCAGCATTCCCCTTCTCCTTCTCCCGCTGCGCCTCCGCCTTCCTCTCCTTCTTCTCCTTCTCCTCCCCTTCCACCTCCATCTCCATCTCCTCCTCCCTCGTCTTCTCTTCCTCCTTTGCCTTCTCCGCCCCCTTCTTCAGCTCCTCCTTCTCCTTCTCCACGGCCCCCATATCCACATCCCTCTCCATCTCCTCCGGCGTCGCCGTCCTCATATTAATGTTCAAAAGCACCCCAAGAACATTCATCATCCGCGGATCCGACAAGTACATGTTCAGGTTGTCCGGGTTCCGCTGCACGTCCTGCATCATCTTCAAGAAGTCCGGCTGCTGAAGGTAACCCCTCGTCTTCGGATCCGCCGTCAGCTTCGCCCAGACATCCGGACCGCTGAACACGTTCCCGAACGGTGATTGTCCCCTCCCGCCCCTCCTCGAGAGGCTGGCCTCGGCGTCGGCGAGGCCGGACTTGAGAGCCTCGTTGTTGGGGTCGATCTCGAGCCCCTTCTTGTAGGCAGAGACGGCACCGGCGGGTTTCCCGAGGCCGAAATGGGCGGCGCCGAGGCGGCTGTAGCCCTTGGCCCAGTCGGGCTTGAGGTCGACGGTCTTCTGGGCGTCGGAGAGGGCCTCGGAGTAGCGGTGGAGGGAGGCGTATGCGGCGGATCGATTGGAGTAGAGGACGTGATTGGTAGGGGCTAGGGTGATCGCCTCCGTGAAGTGGCGGATCGCGTCCTCGAATCTGCCGGAGGAGAAGGCGGCGTTCCCCTTCGCCTTAGCTTCGTCCGCCATGGATGGTTTGTTGGTTGATGAATACTAGAAAACGATCGTGTTAGGGTTTGGTGTATTTTTTTATGCACCTCTCTCGTACCTCTCGAACTGGAAGAGAGGAAGAAGAAAAGACGGGTTTTTTTAGGAGGGGTGAGAGGGTTCTAGAGGGGGGGCCAATCCTTCTGGAAAGTTCGAGAGCCGAAATGGGATTTGGAATCCCGTTTTAGGGGAGTGTGAAAAAGGGATCGGGCAGGGCAGGGCAGGGCAGGGCCAGTTATATTCACCCCATTTTGCTCCTATCCCACCCCGTTATCCTAGCCACCCCAGCCAAATTTGATAAACCTCCAATAAATCCAACAAAACTGGACTTCCCTGGAAAATGAAAATGTCAATCTCCAATAAATCCAACAAAAACAAAAAACAAGTCCAACGAACTGATTTTTCACTAAAGTCCAACGAAATTGGTTTTTAGATTTCCTCTTTTGTGCATATTAAGATTTAATGTAAAGCCCAATAAAACTGGTTTTGTAGAATTTCTCTTTTATGCATATCAGGATGCAATGTAAAATTCTCACATTAACTTCACAGTGAGTGTTTTATCTTTATTTATAGGGCTAAATGGAGTTTATAGGATTTGGGGAGTTGAGAATATTGTTTGATCATATATTTGTCTAGTATTATTATAAGATCATGACCATCAAGGTATTAATTTTTATCATTTTTTGGTGTCCAACAAGCAACAACAAACAAACGAAGTAATTGTTGGGAAGGTAAATCGCGGAAGCCATCAACAAACACAAGATCGAACACAAGAACGAAACATCACATCATACGAAGAACACAAGATATACGTGGTTTGGCCTATGCCTACATCCACGGGGTAAAAAACAGAGAATCCACTTTGATAGTTGATGCATACATCATAGCCGTACAATACATGGACGACCGAGATCAAGTGGAGCACAAGAAGAAGGGACATCTTGATGAATCGGGAGCACCGTGACTTCAAACAGCCATAACTTTTGAACCGTAGATCAGAATCGCTATTATAATATGTCCACGCGTTCGTATCGACGAGCCCTACAGGAGTAGTTGTTATGCTATTACGCCATTTTTCGGAGCATTCTGAGATCGTCTTGGGGGTCAAATCGACGGTTCAAAGTTATTTTTACTATTTTTGGGTTGTTTTGATGTTGTTAGGATTTTATTTATTTGTTAGGATTTACTATATTTAGATTTGAATTTCAAATTATTATTTGAATTCAAATTTGAATTTTAGTTAAAATTAGATAAAGATATTAGATTTGTGTTAGATTTAGATAATTAGTTGAGATCCTAGTTTGTTGGGATTCTCTTCTATAAATAAGCTTGTGAACCCATTTGATTATTTAGTTTATGAATATTTGAAGTTTAGTTATTTTATCTCTTGTATTTTGTTAGGAGTACTAACAATTGCAAAGACCTTCCAATTCTCTATTATTTCATCCGAAGTAGTAGATTATTGAAGCACAACCCCCTGGCATTCTTTTGAAGAATCAACAGCGACGTTGGAGCCTACCGATTTCGTTCTTTTGAACGAATCTGTAGAAGAGCGTGGTTACACGCTGCATCAATAGTTGAGATACATTAAGAGACTCACAAACTCTCTTAAGGAGTTACCATCTCTTAGAACCCTCTCAACCTTCCCTTAGGATCTCTACATTGTATTATGCCTAGTTTGCCATGAAACCCTAGAAGATATTTATAGAGATAAATAACTTCTTCCCCAAGTAATCTCCCAATTAATAAACAAATATTGTTTCCATTAATTAGGAGATATTCACTCTCCTAATTAACAAACAAATATTGTTCCCATTAATTAGAAAATATTCACTCTCCTAATTAATAAACAAATATTATTTCCTATTTTAGGAGATTCACTTTAAATATTAATTAAGATCAAATCTTAAATAATATTCTACTCATTAAGTGCCCAACCTAATATGATTTCATCATGGTCATTCGATGTGATACATCGGATCGAGACATAATTCCAACAAATCTCCACCTTGGCTCGTATCCGGTACGCTCGGACTTCCTCGAACCCCTTAGAAGATTTTCGTTGATGTCTCCACCTTGCTCCATGTCGTCCTTGAAGCACGACTACGCGAGCAACCATGCACCTCCACCTGCAATCAAGTGGTCTTCGACTTCCTTGAGCTTCACTAGTCTTCAAGTCGCTATCACGAGTCTCTTTGTGCACTAGACCCGCTCCGCAGAACTCCACATTGAATGGATTTTAGGAATTTCTTCCTCCGGACGTCTGCACCGTTCAATCTTGTTGGATCCATAAGCTTGCGCTCGCCTTATCATGGATCAACCCCTGAGTCAGACTCAATAATCGCGCATCCTCAAGTCAACGCCATGACTTGATTTCACATGCACCATGCTCCTCGTGGATTTTTGAAGAAGATCTGGATCTTACCTCCACCTTGAACATGCCACACCGCGCTCGCGAGATGACTAGACTCGCTCTTTTAACCAAACCACATTGGGTTGCTCCTCTCATACCCGGTTCAGAACGCCTTAAATCGTGTTGCACTATTCCATCTTCTTCTGTACGAACTCCGCACCCACGCTTCATGTAATTCACCCACATGCCTCTGCGTGTCACTGTGAACTTTGCATCCCGAGCGTCTCTGCACGTCTGCTTCTCGGTGGATCTTGGATCCACAACAAATTGGTATCATCATCGCACACCTGAATAGATGTGCCGCTTCCACCATCGAGAGCTCCATGCAACCTTGCATGATTTTTTTTTCTCCTTCTTCGCGTGAAACCATGTACGATATACCATTGTTGGAATTTCTAACAATACATTCGTCGATGGTATGAATTCATTGACCCGTGTCATCATTTATCATCGTTCTTCAATTCTCGTCCTCCTAGATCCAAACCTGGAGCTCTGATACCACTGTTGGGAAGGTAAATCGAGGAAGCCACCAACAAACACGTGATCGAACACAAGAACGAAACATCACATCACACGAAGAACACAAGATATACGTGGTTCGGCCTATGCCTACATCCACGGGGCAAAAAACAGAGAATCAACTTTGATAGTTGAGATACATTAAGAGACTCACAAACTCTCTTAATGAATTACCATCTCTTAGAACCCTCTCAACCTTCCCTTAGGATCTCTACATTGTATTATGCCTAGTTTTGCCATGAAACCCTAGAAGATATTTATAGAGATAAATAACTTCTTCCCCAAGTAATCTCCCAATTAATAAATAAATATTGTTTCCATTAATTATGAGATATTCACTCTCCTAATTAATAAACAAATATTGTTTTCATTAATTAGGAGATATTCACTTCCCTAATTAACAAACAAATATTATTTCATATTTTAGGAGATTTACTTTAAATATTAATTAAGATCAAATCTTAAATAATATGCCTACATCCACGGGGCAAAAAACAGAGAATCAACTTTGATAGTTGAGATACATTAAGAGACTCACAAACTCTCTTAAGGAGTTACCATATCTTAGAACCCTCTCAACCTTCCCTTATGATCTCTACATTGTATTATGCCTAGTTTTGCCATGAAACCCTAGAAGATATTTATAGAGATAAATAACTTCTTCCCCAAGTAATCTCTCAATTAATAAATAAATATTGTTTCCATTAATTAGGAGATATTCACTCTCCTAATTAATAAACAAATATTGTTTTCATTAATTAGGAGATATTCACTTTCCTAATTAACAAACAAATATTATTTCATATTTTAGGAGATTCACTTTAAATATTAATTAAGATCAAATCTTAAATAATATGCCTACATCCACGGGGTAAAAAACAGAGAATCAACTTTGATAGTTGAGATATATTAAGAGACTCACAAACTCTCTTAAGGAGTTACCATCTCTTAGAACCCTCTCAACCTTCCCTTAGGATCTCTACATTGTATTATGCCTAATTTTGCCATGAAACCCTAGAAGATATTTATAGAGATAAATAACTTCTTCCCCAAGTAATCTCCCAATTAATAAATAAATATTGTTTCCATTAATTAGGAGATATTCACTCTCCTAATTAATAAATAAATATTGTTTTCATTAATTCAGAGATATTCACTTTCCTAATTAACAAACAAATATTATTTCATATTTTAGGAGATTCACTTTAAATATTAATTAAGATCAAATCTTAAATAATATTTTACTCATTAGGTGTCCAACCTAATATGGTTTCATCATGGTCATCCGATGTAATACACCGGATCGAGACATAATCCCAACAGTAATATCACGTAAAAGAATGACAAGTAATAGCTCGATAATAGGTTTGATAAAAAATTATACCCATATTAAAGAAAATTACTTTGAAATACTTTAATAAAAATGTTCATTTAATATACTTTGATAAAAAAAGAAGAAGTCATAAAGGTTAGAGACCCTTATTAACCAAGAAAATAACCTCCTTATCAATAAGAAAGCTCATTTTATTTTTAGCTCTAATTTCAGTCTAGTCTCTTCATTAATGAGAAATCCCACATTATTTTCAATCCTAATTTCAATCCTACCACAGATCTATTAAAAAAACAGAGATGAAAAGTTGTCGACCTACCACAGAAACAGAGATGAGGGGACCAGCAGAAGGAGGACGATCAGTGGATAGGGGTTTTGGATTGGTCGGTCATCGTTGGAGATGATGATGTTGATCAATCCTCGTTATTGATAATGATGAAGAGGTGAAGAAGGGGTTTAGGGTTGAATGTTTTTTTATTGGGTTGTATGAGGAGAGAGGGAGGAAAAACATAAAATGGGAGAAAATGAAAAAGAGGGGAGAGAGTCTCATTGAAGTAATATCCGTCAAGTTTGTTCAAAAAAGGTTTGTCAATTTTTTTTTGTTTTTTGAAACCTCCACGTCTCATCAGCAGATTGATTACTAACTGAACCGAGGGGACTCAATTATGAGGGGATTCGATTCCTCTCCCTCCACTGGTCTTAATACCCACCACCTAAATTTTTTTTTTAGGCCCTTTTATTTGGGTTCGTAAATGTTCGGACAATTAAAAAAATGGATCTATGTGGATCAGCTCATAGACTTAAAGGAATGGGGAGAGGGGGGCTTCCATGGGTGAGGCCCTATGGCGATTGCCTACTAAGCCTACAACTAGGGACAGGCTTGCGTTCGTGTGTCGAAGGAAGTGTATATGGTATTTTTCTTTTCAATTTTTAATTTGTTTGACGTAAGTAATGTTGAGCTTTATGACTACCATTGACCAAAAGTTAATAAAAGGAAGAGACATAAAATCTAGGTATCGCAATCAACTCTACCGACGCCATTAGAACATAACAACATAAGTAAAGTCAAAGTAGGGGATAAAATATTCAGGTTACCTATCGATGGACCAAAAGTCGTCATTTGCGTGTTTATAATATGTGATTTTTAATTGTGGATGACATAATGGCCGATGAGAGGTTGCTGAGACTGAGACTGTTTTGAATGAAGGAGACATTGAAAAGTCTGGTTGGAGAGAGAGCACGTCAATGGAGAAGAGTGATCGTGAGAGAGAGAGAGAGAGAGAGAGAGAGAGAGAGAAAGGGGGGCGAAACGTGAGTTTTGAGTCCGGGTGGGGTTTTCATTGGCAATAAATTTTAGGGGTGGGGAAGGGACAGGGGAAGGGACATAGTGGGTTAGGGATTTATGAGGTGGGATATGATGGGGTTGGTTTCCACAAATAACAAAATTTTAAGGGGGTGGAATGAGTAGCTGATGGGTGGTAAGTACCTATAGCTGGAATTAGGATTATAAATTTTGAATTATAGAAATTTTGAATTAGAATTGTAATTCCAATTCCGGAATTGAGCGGACTCGGCGAACAGCGAGCGATTCAGGTGAGAGAGAGAGAGAGAGAGAGAGAGAGAGAGAGATCCCGCACCCGTCGACGAAGTCCAGCCTCTGCAAAGGTCCAGAGCAAACTCCGACTCTCAAAACAGACCGAGATCTCGCACTCACCGACATGGCTGAAGAAGAAACCCCGGTCGAAGTCAAGGACGACGAGGAACACGATTCGAAGGAGATGTTCCTCCAGAAGTACTTCCTCCAGGAGTGGACCACCATCAAATCCATCCTCGACTCCATCGTCTCCAATGGCGGCGTCGCCGATCTCCAATCGGTTCACAAGATCCGCTCCATCGTAAGCACCCCCCGCCACTCTATTCAAAACGTTTTGAAGCCATTTGAAAGGTTTTGCCTTGCAATGCGTGTTATGGGGGGTTTTCACAGGCGTTTCTGCTTCAGTGTTCAATTGATTGTGAAACCGGGGGTTTGGAATCCCGAGTGGTTTGTGAGAATCTCATTTGACGCAGTGAATGATGTTTAGAAGAAGCGCTGTTTTTTTTAATCGCAGAGGCCTGATTTTCGTCTAAGTTAGAGAAACTACTGATTCAAGAAATACTTCATTCATTTGTGCTCGACGTTTATCTTTATGTTTTTTTTTCAAAAGGCGTGTTCTTTTGATTTGGATATTTAGTTGTGAATCAAACTGATCGAGGTACTTTGACATCAATGTGCATAGACTTACATTGATATCTCATGATCATGATGCGTACTATTTTTTCTTAACATCTTGGATGCATCTGTCTTGTACTTCAGACCTTTTTATGCGGCCATTACTTCTCGGCTTCACCCATTATGTTCAGGACTTAGACTTTCATCGTCGAATGATTGTCCATTCTTTCTGTGGTATAAGTTGCCATAACCATTGGGAACAGCCCATTTTTAATTTTATTTGATGCTTGCTTTATTTTTTTTTTTGAAAATATGGGTTGGAACAATCATAGTAAAGATAAATGACGTCCTTCAAGCAATGGACGGGGGTCTCCAAAGATAAGAAACAAAATTAGATAATTAAAACAAAAGCAATATAAAAAACACCAGATAGGAGAAACCCCCTTCAACACTCCCTATGGGAGAGGAATAGCTAAATCACATTCCACTAGTAGTTTAAAAACATGTGCGGACCCCATATGCCGTGGGATCTGCATATAGTACGTGGGGCAACACATTGTATATTTTATTTAAAATAAATAAATAAATTTAGTATATGGGCGTTTGAACCCTGTTCGAACGGGGTTCGAATGCCCAAGGGCCGTTTGATTTCCCGTTTGAACTGGGTTCAAATGCCCAAGAGCCGTTTAATTCCTATTCGAACTGGAATGCCTGGCTGCACATGACCACACATGGGCGCATATGCCCGCACATGCTAGCACTTGGACAACACATGTATAGATGTGCGTCGAGGGGAGCACATCAGCATGTGCGGCCACACGTACCAGTACGTGCGGCCGTATTTTGTACTATAATGCTTGATGTCGATTCCATGATTGGTTCCACCGTAAGGAGGACCTTGGCCCAAGCTCGAAGTGGTGCTACTATAGCAGCCCATATGTTTTCCAATTGAACCATTTTCCTTAGTAATAAATGCTTGTTACTGCATCCATATGACCATATACTCAAAAAACCACATGAGGAATGAGAACTTGGAATTTTTCTTTTTTATGTTTCTCACTTCTTATCCTTCTTCATTGGAATCATCATTGGAATCATCCTCACATATCTTCTAAATCATTGAAGACATGCCAAGAGCCTTTCTAACCTTATTCCATATACTTGCACCACAATGGCAACCATAGTTAAAGATGATCTCGAGTTTCCTTCTCCCCACCACAAAATTTGCAAAAGCATGTTTCTATCACTTCTTCAAAGAAGAGATGACACCCAAATTTGATGTGTAACCAAGCCGATGATATGTCATGAGAAGGATCTATGTTCAGCTGCCTATATAATGATTTCATAGAAAAGTCCACTTTGGGTTTTATCTTCAAAACATACTGTAATTTCTTCTTCTGAGTCTAAAAGTGCACCTCTAGTAATGAGGCCAAAAGGGCTATGAATTCTGCTGCTTCCTCTTCATTTAAGTTGTGCTGATTCATCAGCTGTATAAACATGTTGTCACACAAGTCAAAAAGTCATAAATTATGTCATCTAATTTAAAGCCACTCTAACAATGTTTGGAAAAAGAGAGGCCAGAGAAGAACCATTGACCCATCTATCCTTCAAAATCAAACTGCTACACCATTGTTGGATTTAAAGACGAGTTCATCTTACACAACATTGGACATGTCAAGAGTATGCATCCACACCAACGACATCTGCACACTCTCCACTGGCTCAAACGTCAATCGATTACATCCTCCATTGTACTTTTATCTCACTGCCCTAACCATAAGGAGATACTTTCTTCATTTGTAGGCATGTTTTGGATATCCTTACTACATATCTGATTGCTAATAGAAATAGCACTACTACTATTTTCTCATTTAAGTAATTTTTTAAGTATTTTTGCATTACCATGAATCATTCTGTGTGTTTTCAATCCACAGATGGATAAATATCAAGAACAGGGTCAGCTGATAGAGCCGTACCTCGAAAGCATTATCTCTCCTTTAATGATGATAGTCCGCTCCAAAACAATAGAGCTTGGGGTTGTCTCTGATGGAATCATCGAGATAATCCAGCCTCTCTGTATTATTATTTATTCATCAGTAACAGTCTGTGGGTACAAGAGTGTTATCAAATTCTTTCCACATCAAGTTTCTGATCTGGAACTTGCTGTCTCCCTTTTGGAGAAGTTTCATGATGCACCATCTACTACAACATTGAGACATGAGAGTACAGGAGAGATGGAGACGAAATGTGTGATACTTTTGTGGCTTTATATACTTGTATTGATTCCTTTTGACATCTCGTCTGTGGACACCAGTATTGCTAACAGCAACTATCAGGGTGGATCTCAACCCTCCCCACTAGTTCTTAAGATTCTGGGGTTTTCGAAGGACTACCTTTCAAGTGCCGGTCCCATGCGCAAAATGGCTGGATTGTTGCTTTCAAGACTTTTAACTCGTCCAGACATGCAGCATGCCTTTAACAGGTCTTTCTAACTTTCCCTCGGATCAATACTTCTTAAATGCCAATATTTTGGCATAGTCAGTAAGTGGAAATTTGCAAGTTAGAGATGCCAATTTCTTTAGGCTTCAAGTTTGAAACTGCTTTACTTTCCATTAAATGTTTTACCCCTTTATTTATTTAAGTTCGACAATTTCAGAAGCACTTGGAAGAATTGTCATTCCTTGCTATAGCTTTACAGGATTGTAGACATGCTATATATGGATGTTTGAATGCATGGAAAATTTCTATTGGCCGCTTGATATCTTCCAATCTTTATAATAGATGTTTCACATCATACTTTAAGCAATAGATTTATAAATCTCAATAGTGGCCAAGATCAATGATGACCGTCTCATTTGGTAATATTCGAAAAGCATTAGAAGTAAAATTCGCATGGACAGTTGGTTAGTCAATAGTGTATTTCCATGTAGTTGCTTATCACCTTGTCTCTGTAACATCAGTGAGATAAAGGAATATTCATGTTTTTGGGAGTTGTGTACAGCATTTTGGCACATATGAATTCATCAATTTTGTGGCAAAATCTCAATTTATTATGTGTTGCTCTTCTGTATGTTTGTTTGATGTTTCTAAATGTGCCATTGAGATATTGAGGAGTTTGTAGCATATGGTAATGAGTTACATGAAAAGTGGAAAGCAGAAAATCATCAGCGTTTTTTTTATAACCAGAATGACTCGGTAAGCTGGTACAATTCATTTTCACTTGGGTTGGTTGAAATTGGAATCGTTTAGCTAGAACACCAAAGCATTAATGCTTAATCAGGGAACTTGAGGAGTGCTGGAGGTAAAGCAGTCAAGAAGAAAAAATAGGATTTGAAATTTCTGAAGTTAATTTGAGATTGAAATTTGTATATGATTTGATGCAGCACATTCTGATAATTCTATTGCAATATAAGATAATGGAGTTTCTTCCCATTTTCATTACCTCATTCATTGTTTTTGAATTCATCAGCTTCATTGAATGGACCCACGGAGTTCTTTCTTCTGTATCAGATGATGTTGTGGATCAATTTAGATTACCTGGGGTTGTGGAAGCCCTAGCAGCAATTTTCAAGGTATGATTTTGGCTATCCACATGTGCAAGACTCACAGTGATGATATTTATGGGACTATTGACTTTTTATCTTTTAATACTGATTTTCTTTAACCTACTAGTAACATTATTCTTAGAAGTTATGGGCTAAGACTCAGTTTTAGATAATTCAGTGGCACTATTGGTTTGAATTTTGTCCGTGTCAGAAATTATTAACTTTATTTCTTATGAGGCATTGAATCTGTTTATCTGTATATAAATTTTGGAATTATTTCATGTCTTTTCCGATTTCTTAAATCATTTTGCTGTTTTATCACCACAGAAGGATTTTTTGTCGGTAATTTCTAGACACGTGTCAATTGATGCTCTCTCTAATACTGATTGTCAGGAAGCAACATGCAAATAATATTGAGATTTCTCACTGCTATTTAAATTTGTTAATAGAATTTTTGCTTCTGAAATGGAGTAAATGTATATTTTTCTTTGCTTTCCAGCCAACTCAGAAGAAGTTTTCTGTCAACTGACACTGCCAGATGTCTAGTGATTCATGTTTCTTCAGATGTCTAGTGATTCTTGTCCTCTGGCTGTTTCAGAGGAGCCGAGGTTATTTTGCAGTTGTGTGATTGTGTTAACTAGGAACATGGTGGTACCACCCACCTATAATAAAAAGAGAAGGTTTTAACTAAATTTTGAGGTGCCAATGAAATCCTGAAATGGAATATCGATATCAGCAATAGTTCTTCGCCTGATCATATGTCATATTATCACATTTGATATACATAATTCTTGGTAGTAGTTCTTAAGTATTCAATTTATTTTTCAACTAATGAATTTATTTATGGTGCCAAATTATTCATTGATAAAAATAAATAGACGCAGAAAGTTTCCTATCTTTGGCATCCTTGTCTAAATATTCAGTCTTCTTAAGTTTCTTCTTGATGCAGGTTGGTAATCGTATAATTCTACTCGATGTGGTTTCTACCACTTGGACTGATGCCTCCATGTTGATCAAGTCCACTATTGCAGCTCGGAGCCCTTTACTGAGAAAATTTTTGATGAAATTATCCCAACGCATTGGGCTTGCTTGCTTGCCTCAACATTCTCCAACATGGGCTTATATGGTTTGTTATTTTACCTTTTATATTCTTAAGGCATATTTCTCAATTTTTTTCAGTGCCTGTGAAATGTGCTTGAGAACAAATTCCAATTTTATATCTGAAATGAGGATGAATTCTGGATTGGGGAGCAAAAATGAGAGTATGGCCAACACTTGGTCAGAACAAATTATTGATCATTACATGTTATTAACTAAATCAAATAATTAAATATTTGTAGCATGCACTTGTTAAATTAATTTGTAAAGCAAACCGAGCTTTGATTAGGTTGACAAACACCTTCCCTCTCTGTGAAAGAAGTTAAGGGATCAAATCCTGAGGAGCACTATTCTTCAAAAAAAAAAAAACTATAACATTTTTACATTGTTTATAGTGCTAGTTTTTAATTGGTCCATTTGCTTATGCTCGGTGTGTGAGAACAACACTTTTTTTGGCATGATTGATGTCCTTTGTGCTTCCAAGTTCACTCCCCATTTCAGCCTCATTTTCTCTCTCTGACAATAGTTTAACTTTTATCAAGGGATACTATTGTGTCTTTCATACAGTTCCCCTAATTTTGAGTTAACCTTATGGACTATGTATTCATTTCTTAATACATTAAATATAAAAAATAACACATGCAAAGTTTTCTTGATTAATTAAATTTAAAAAGCAACTTTCTATATGCAGAATTGTAACTGTAAATTCTCTTTACTTCATCTGCATTTGTTTTGCTGATTTATTTTGCATTTATGCAGGGAAGGAATAGATATCTAGGAGAGAACACCTCACTGAATGTCATTGACAGAAATGCCTCACGTATACATGATCAGTACATGGATGTATCGAGTGCTGTTCAAAATGCAAGTTGCGTGGACGAAGAAGATATGGATGTTCCAGAAATCATAGAAGAAATAATTGAGCTGTTATTGTCAGGATTGAGAGACCCGGTATGTAGATATTAAGTTCTTCATTTGTGTCTTCTCTTACCCTATGTATAATTAATTTATCATAAGACGATGAAATATATATGATTTACTAGATTTCTTCCTGAATAACTGCAATCTAAGCCTGTCGCGTCTCTAAGCCACTCCCAAACACGCCTCACCAGAAGACACAACACAAATAGATGTTCAACATCCTCCACAGCAAGGTTGCAGAAGATACAATTGACATCTAGAGATTGATCCCACCTAGAGTACAGAGCCTTGGTTAAAACTATTGTTTGGAAATACTGTTAATAGAACATTGATAATATATTGTTTGGAAAGCCATGAAATGAAGTTGGATAGGCATTTCATGCCAGCATTATTTCATCATGTAACTTGCTACCTTGAAGTCACGCTGATACAGAATAAATAGGTCTTTTATATGCTGTTTTTTTTTTAATTGGTGCCTCCTGCACACTCGGTAGGGATGCGAATTGAACCCCAGACTTCCTATATGAAGGCTAACTTATTAATAAAAGCTCAGTTCACCTTTTTTCTGCTTTTTTATATTTGTATCTACATATATTCTTTTTTTTTTCCATCTATTTATATTGATTCTTTGCTTTGTAAATTATCTATTACAGAACCTATAATTCTGGAGTGGGGCCATGAACTTCATTGATGATTGAATTGTAATCTTAACTTTGTCATTACTTAATAGTGCAGGATACAATTGTGAGATGGTCTACTGCAAAAGGTATCGGACGCATTACGGCACGTCTAACATCTGCCCTTGCAGATGATGTGCTGTCTTCCATAATTGAGCTCTTTTCTCCAAGAGAGGTTTGTTAGGTCAATTGATTGCTTGTTATGCTATATTGCTATTTCTTACTATTGATATTGTAATGTTAAGAAATCTGGAATATTTAATGCAATTAGAAACATTGTCAGTTTTTCATTTGTTTTATTTTGCATGATGATATCCCGTTTTTCTATAAATGGGATAACTTTTCATGAATATAACTTTGATCTTGAAGGGTGATGGTTCATGGCATGGAGGTTGCTTGGCTTTGGCAGAGCTGGCTCGGAGAGGCTTGCTTTTACCTGTTAATTTTCCCAAAGTTGTTCCTCTTGCTGTGAAGGTGACTCATCACTTCTTTCGTTTGTGTGTTTGACATGCATCATTCTATTAGGTCCTTTAGTTTCACACACACATCACCAGTTTGCTGTCACACTGCAAGGACATTTCTTAGGAAATCTGTTGCCGCCCATGGTAGTTTTGATTTTTTTAGATGGCATATGGCTTTAAGATTTTAATTTTTTTTATAATGAGTAGCATGGTTTTTTCTAGTTGGTTGTCTTTGAGACTGAAAACCATTGAACATCCAGTCATATTTTCCTCCACCTGCCAAAAAATGTATTTCTGCTCAATGTCTGTATTTTCTCTACATTCATATTACTTGCCACATTACTGTTTTTCAAGACAAATTTTCTGTTGAAGGTCCACCTTTTCTCTACATGGAGTGCCTAAAAGTATGCTTTGAATAGTTAAACTATAAGTGGAAATTTCTTCTGGATCATCATATTCAATATAAAAAATCATCCTAAAATGAGTGGGAAATCAATCCACCCGCGAGAATTGGGCATCCTAAAAAAGTCTAGGAAACACATTTTCATAATAAAGAAAACATTTTCAATGAAATTGAGAAACTTGTTTCTTGGAAAAGTTCTAGATTCTTCTAATATCCATACTTCAACTTAATTTGTGTATTTTACTTTTAACTATCTTATATGTATAGAAGTTATGAGTGAGAGCGAGTGGGAGGTGGAGGGATCTCAACAGAAGGGGAAGTAGGGTAGATGGAAGCTCGAAGGAGGTATGTGGCTATCTGGCAGTGGCCGAGGAATCACTGTTGTTTCAAATACCTCGGAAAAGTCCACTAGGCTAGCAATAGTAAAGATCCCTAAGTCTAGTTTGGCGTGGTCGAGGAAGCATTTTTGGTGCCTCAAAAAAGTCCACTTGGCAAGAAACTGTAAAGACCCTTTGGGCTGGTTTGGCAAGGGGTTAAGATTTTGAGGATATGTTTATTTATTTATATATATAAACGGTAGAGTTTTGAGTATAAGTTATCCTAATTTTAGATAATAAATAGTCCATCAATTTTTTCTTTATTTACATTTGTCAACATCAAGATAAAAAAGTGGGGGATAAATATTATACTAGTCTTTAGGTGAAACAAAAAATCCTCATTTTCATTTCAAAATTGGAACAAAAAGGGACAAAATGGGGATAAATGTTATTCCTATTTACATCTGTCCGCACTTTATCCTGATTATTTTTTATACCAAAAAGGAGGTTCCTTGTGGAGTAAAATAGGGGTGTCTTTGATATTGTACAAGGGGCTGGGGACATTCCTGATGTCCTGCTCACATCTTTTTTCTCCTCTTTTTTCTATACCATCTCTTGCTTGTATTTAATAAAATGGTGACACCATCCTCTCTCCCCAAAAAAAATGGTTATGTGATTAGTCTAAGTTTGCACTTCTCGACAAATAAACCCAGTCCAAATGGCAGTTTGCGTGAAGCACCTGGTGATTAAGCTAGATGTTGTAATACTATGATCAACTGCTAAATGTATTGCCTTTCCTAAAATAAATAAAAAATGGATTTTATTTTTACAGGCATTGCATTATGATGTGCGGAAGGGTCCACATAGCATTGGATCTCATGTACGTGATGCAGCTGCATATGTTTGTTGGGCTTTTGGCCGTGCATACACTTTTTCCGATATGAAAGGTGTTCTGGAACAGCTTGCCCCCCATCTTCTGAGAGTAGCATGCTATGATCGTGAGGTGATTAATTTTCCAAATTTCGGAACTACAAGTCTTGCGATGCTCTTAGTCATGATTTCTACTGCCTAAACTGTGCTTTTGAGATATCTTGATAATTAATTGGGGGTTTGTTAATGTGGCTGCTTAGGTCAACTGCAGGAGAGCAGCAGCAGCCGCTTTTCAAGAGAATGTAGGAAGGCAGGGAAGTTTTTTGCATGGCATTGACATAGTTAACACAGCAGATTATTTTTCCCTGTCTTCAAGAGTCAACTCTTATCTTCATGTTGCCGTGCACATTGCGCAATACAAAGAGTACCTTTATCCTTTTGTTGAAGAATTAATAATCAACAAAATTCCTCATTGGGTATGGTAAAATGTTTTTGTTCTACCAATCAATTTTGGTCTAAATAAGGAAAATGATAACTATATTATCAATTTGTTTGTTATGCGTAGCTGAAAGTTCTTAAAGTTCATTCTTACCCATTTCATTCTTAGTATATGTTTTCATCATTCACTTACAAAGTGTTAGTCTAACTAATGTACATGACCTTTAGTAAAAATCATGAGTGATCTCTTTGTCAGCCATTTTCCATGTTGTGTTATTAGGCTTTTTGGCTTCTGAAAAGTAATCTGTCCAGTATTTTTAATTCTTATATACTACTTCCTAAATACATTTAAGATGAACATCAAATATGTCAACAATAGAAAAATCTTTTATTAAATTACCATGCCCTAGAAATTCCTAATTTTCTGGAAGGGTTTAAAATTGCGCGTCAATCTCGGGTTGTGATGAGACTACAAAGGCAACTGAAGCCGGACTCCATAAGTTTACACTGCACACAGGGGCCGCTCAACTAGATCTAGGTATATCACCTAAAAAAAACTAGATCTAGGTCTATGTTGGGCATGAGACATCTCAACCTGAATGCTGAATTTACATGCAAGGTCCCAGGCTGAACACTCCTTGATTGCCTCGAGCCTGGTTTAGGGTGCTGAACTCTGACAGGTCGACTGCCATGCCAAAAGATTCAACCTTTGCACGATTGTAACTATCCCGCATGATCTGGATACACAACCCCAAGATCTTGGAACACTTGATTTGGAAATAGAGGGGTATCCCAGATAGTCCTTGAAAGTGATATGAGATCCATGGTTTTTTTTTCTTGAAGAAAGATAGGGGTAGGGTGCTGGTGGGGGATGGGGATACACAGGAGAAGGTGGTGTTCTTTTTTTTTTTTTTTTGGGGGGGGGGGGGGGGAGGAGGGGGTGGGCGAGATAATATACAGGAGGGAAACAGTGGAGTGGAGGAAGATACACAAGGAGGGACGGTAAGAATATAGAAAATAAAATGCCTACATGCCAGATTTGACCCGTCATCATGAGTAGTCTGGTAATTTTTAAAAAATAACATTGGTAAATATTTGTAAAAGGGGGCTTGGACCCATATCTCAGTGGTTGACAAGTGAATTTGCAACCAAGAGGTCATGGGTTTGAGTCCTAGCATTTACCTTCCGAATTCTTTTGAACCTAATTATTTATGTTAAACATTGCCCCAATCAGAACTTTACCCATGAGTTCACAGGCAAAACCCTTGTACTCAATGCGAACAATAAATTGATGGAGGTTGAAGACCTTTTCAAAGAAGAATCGCTGAAATAAATGAACTAGAGTTTCTGTGGATACAAAAAACCAGACTTCCATGAAACTCATGTTGTAGCTGCTAGGGGGATCATCTTATCATTTTTCATGGATGACGTAACTGTCGCGCAGAACCTAGTCCAATGTAGTTTGGGTTGCCTGATCTGAATCAAAATGGAATTTATATTCCTTAATCCAAGGACATATAACATATCATCAGTCTTGGTGGCTCTTTTTTTTTTTTTTTGCCGGTGGGGAGAGTTGGATCAAACGTATTAATGGTCTCTTGATAAAGCCTCCACCATTGTGAAGGTTCATCTTTTACTTTTGCCGTCTATTTGAATAAAACCCTGACAGAACTTAAAAGATGTGTGGGGCTCATGCCATGATTTATCATGGGGTGTTGATAAACTCAGTCATTCGTGCTGTCCTAAACATGTATATACTAGGTTAGGCGAGTATATACTTGATTAGGTTTTAAAGTTCCACATGTAAGAGGGCTAGATTTACCCCATGCAACATGTCTACACCTTTCAATAAAAGATGATTTTGGAAGGGGGTGATGACGCTTTACTTTGCAAGGTGTTATCTGTGAGTTTGGTTCTACCCAGAATTGGTTCAGGTAGTTTCCTCCAACATTACTAAGCTGTTGAAGTGTTTATCGACCAATATATCTACCACCATAAGAAGAAGGAAATCATGTCCCTTTTCAAGATGAAGCAGATGGAGGGTGAAAAGATAGATGATTACTTGGGAAGGTTCAGCTCAAAAATGTCGTTGATCAAGGCTGTAAGACTATAGTTATGATGTTCAAAATCAGCCTGTCACATCCGATCAGACTATGCCACTCCCTCATCAGGAATCTTCCATCCGATATGAATCTTCCATCAGACTGTCAGAGTTGATAGATATATTCGGCTAGAAGAGTATGACATCCACAGCCGTAAAGTAGCCAGAGTTGTATGTGGATGAATGAAATAATAAGGAAAACAGTTCAGATAGGCAGAAGAACAATAATGAGGACGATCAGCTGGCTACTGAACAAGAACAAAAAAAAGAAGAAGTGAGTCATCTGTCCCCATTGCTCAAGATGCCGGTGGGAAGAGTGGCATGACCCTACCTGTTTCAGATCTTTATGGAATCCTTTCTATGAAATTTATGGTTCAGAAACTTTTAAATTTTGCAAGCAGTGGTTGTGATCAATATGTGATGAGCTGATGATGGAATGACCCATGTTCAAATGTGCATCACTCTATTTTTTTGACAAGCGAGTACAACTCTCTACTTGTAATTTGATCAACATTTGAGATAAACTCTCACAGGAGGGGTACGTAAAGAACTTAGCTCCAAAAAGGAAAGTGGGGATAAGATATCTCTACACAAATGTATAACTGACAAACAAAGTCTCCTGAGCAAACTCAATCCCATTAGCCCAATTAAAAAAGATTAAAAACGTAGACAGACTTAAAAAAATACAATATAATGAGTTTAATATAAAAAAAGAGGAAAGAGATTATGGATCGGCAATGATAGTCTCCCAAGCATTTAAGCTGCCCATTACCATCCCAATTATTCTCCAAGTAGACCTGTTCCCCTTTGGAGATCTTTTCCTCCCTGGCAAGCCATATTCGGATCAATGGAATGGGGGATGATCCTTTGTTTTTTTGTGGCTGAAACTGGGGAAACATTCATTGCTCTTGGACTGAATTGAATATGACTGTCTACCTTCCTCCACATGGACTAAATTTCTTTCAAATTTCTCGACCAAAGAGGCAGCTCATCAGCAGGTGGATCCTTCCATTTATAGAGTTTCTAGTGGATAACCATTGCTTTATGAACTCTAGTTTTTTCTTTGCACTCCTAATCAGCAATCTATTTGAATGTTTAAATTTTATCAGTGACTCTATCTGAATATCGATTAGAAACTATCTTGATACTTTGGTTTTAGTAAGAGGAAATATTGGGAGACACTTGAGAATATTCCAATAGGATTAGAGATGGTGGGTAGGTAATATTATCATTGAAAACATTATTTATTGGACCAGCTACAATAAAAAAAATTGGAAGGTTAATGCTGGTGATTATCATATAGAACACAATTTGATTTTGTCACAACAATCAGAACATTATTTACCAGATCAGCATCACACAAGAATTGGAAGGTACTACAAAAAAAAGGATGATACAGAGTAATTAGCATGGGTCCTGTCCAAGGATGACACACACAAATTGAGAAATGGTCCAAATTTCTCCTTGGATTTGTGTAGCTAAACCCTCTGCTTTTCTGTGGACTATCTTCTGGCACATCCTTGTGCATCAAAGAATTGATGGTTCTCTTAGACTAGTACTGTTTAAGCTTGGGATAATACCGCAGACTTGTGTTTCCTGTTCTGCAGTGATATGCAGTCTTGTAACAGCTTCTTTGTGATTGTTTGCCGTAATTTTCTTTTTTCTTTTTGATGTATGTTTTAGATGTAATGCAGGATTGGATCTGTACAGGAGGATGAATTCAGCTAGTTTCTGGTTGAATTCCCTCTCCTCTATGAATATATCTGCTTCTTGTAAAGACACATGCACATTTTCATTCATAATAAAATTCTTGCTTATATAAAAAAAAAGATTTAAAAGGTTGTTTTTTATTTCATAAGAAACTGAGTATTAAGTGTATTGCTTGATAAATAAATTATGATTTCCTCATTTTTCCTCAAAAAATATTGTGCTTTCTGTTATTTCTTACATGCTGAGTTTCCTTGTTTTCCACCCACTTATGCTATTTTGCAAGTTTCTTTTTATTTTTATTTATTTATATAAGTATATAATGTAATTGTAAACATTTGTTTTCATTTGGAATTTGGCAGTCTGTTGATACAATAGACGTACAAACTCCTTTTTTCTGGCTCCTTCACTCTTGTCATATAACAAATAATATTAAAATGTTGATGTATGACTATAAACTTGAGCTTTCATCCTTAATTTATTGAATTATTTCTCAATTAAGTATGAATTGACACATTGGTTGGATCAGGATAGAAGCTTAAGAGAACTGGCTGCACAGGCTCTGTCTGCTCTTGCAAAGTATGATCAATATTATTTTGCAGACAATATTATTGAGAGATTAATTCCATGCACTCTCTCCCCTGATTTGTGCATGCGCCATGGGGCCACCTTAGCTTCTGGGGAACTCGTTTTATCGTTGCATCAGTGTGGCTTCATTTTTTCTCGTGGTTAGTATGTCCCGGTATTTCCGTATCATCTTCACTTTGACAATATATCCTTTAATGTGAAAAATCACATTTTTTTTGTTTGTAGCGTTTATTTTCATTCAACAATATAATATCATTTCTTAAAAAAGATTACCTATGTTCAGCAAGACTCGTCATTTGTCAGGAGACCAGGGTGAACACAAATGTTGTAATTTATTATATTTTCTTGTGTGTGTGTGGGTGGGTGTGTGGGTGTTTACAGCCTTTTAGCAGATTCTTTCAATAGTATTGCCCTTCACAATCAACTTCAGTATTCCTTCTCTCTGTGGGAGATGGTCTAGATGGCATAATAAAGATTGTGCATGCATGCATATTGAGACCATCTTATTATTGACATTCTTTCATTTTACATGTGCAGACCAGCAGAAATTAATTTCTGGTGTGGTTCCTGGTATTGAAAAAGCCCGTCTCTACCGTGGGAAGGGTGGAGAGATCATGCGTTCTGCTGTTTCCCGTTTTATTGAGTGTACTTCTGTGGCTCATGTGTCCCTAACTGAAAAGATTAAACGAAGCCTACTTGATACCATCAACGAAAATCTAAGACATCCCAACAATCAGATACAGGTATTTTCTGTTTTTCTTCTTGATTGGCACTTTGCACATCTACATGCTACATGCGGACTGCTGGGCTGATGAATATATGTCATGTCAATAGAGTTGTGCTGTGGAAACTCTAAAGCAGTTTGTTCCAGCATATCTTGATGGTTCAGGAGATGTAATTGCTGTTAACATGACATCAAAGTACCTGGAATTGCTGGATGACCCCAATGTAGCTGCGAGGAGGGGATCGGCATTGGCTATTGGTGCCTTGCCTTTCAATCTTTTGGCTTCAAAATGGAGAGATATACTTACAAAACTCTGTAGTGCCTGTCGAATTGAGGTAAGAGTATTATACTAGATCTGCATACGAACTTACAATGGTAAAATCATTCTATACTACTACATAATTGGTTACTTCTAATGCAGGATAACCCTGATGATCGGGATGCTGAGGCACGCGTAAATGCTGTCAAAGGTCTTATATCAGTATGCGAAACATTAACTAAGGAAAGCGGGGAGTCTTTTTTCCTAAATCTGGATGAGGAGACATCCCTTTACAAAGTCATTAATAATGAAGTGATGCAAACCTTATTTGTAGCTCTTGATGACTATTCTGTAGACAACAGAGGTGATGTGGGTTCTTGGGTCCGTGAGGCTGCAATGGATGGTCTTGAAAGATGCACATACATCCTTTGCGAGAGGACATCTGTGGGCTTCACAAGGACTCCTGGAGCTGATAGTCTATCTAGGCTGTCTAACAATGATGCCATTGTTATGGAGAACCATCTATTTGATTCTAATATCGCAACCAAGTTGGTTGGAAGCATAGCAAAACAGGCCGTTGAGAAGATTGATAAAATTAGAGACATCGCTGCAAGAACTCTCCAAAAAATTTTATACAATGATAAAGTATTTGTCCCATCTATACCTCACAGGGACGCACTAGAAGATATTTTTCCTCGTGGCACGGTTTTAGAATGGGGAGTGAGTATCTCTACGTTTTAAGTTGTCCAAGAGTGGTGATAAATATGATTATGCTTCTCTCAGTGACTTAGATAATTATATAAATTACTTATCAATTGTTGAATCGATAAAATTTTCTGTTTATTGCCATTTATCAGAAATGACATAACAAATTTGGATTAGAAGCCCCGTCTGCTACCATAATTGTAATTGTATATTTATAATACCTTAATACGTCTTTCTGCCTAACAACTAACGAGAAGATACACATCGGCTAAAACTTCGTGGAGAGATGAAATTTTCTTACTTCCTCTGTGTATTCTAACTTGCCTTGGACCTCTCGCTCAGGGCCCTTTCTTTTAATAACCTTTTCTTAGTTTTTTTTTGGTACAGATATTTTTGCAGTTTCAAAGCCGCTTGATAGTAATCGAAATATTTTAAATATCTTTTTCATAGTATATATTCATGGTACAGATATTTTTGCAGTTTTAAAGCTGGATGATAGTAATCGAAATTCACTGCTATGCAGGTACCCTATGTATCTTTTCCTCGTTTTCTAAAGCTACTCCAGTTTAGCTGTTATAGCAGGATGGTGGTCTCTGGGCTAGTTATTTCTGCTGGTGGATTGCAGGATTCATTGCGTAAAACAGCAATTACGGCTTTGCTAGAATATCTTCATGATCCGGAAATTGCCAAGGACAACAAGAGATATACTAGAGAGTATATGCTAAGTGTTGACCTCCTTTGCATTATTCAACAGTATAAGAAATGTGACAGGGTTATTGTACCCATCTTGAAGGTACTGGAGTTGTGTGTGTGTTTTATCACACGCATCATTGTGCTCCAAAACGTATAACGGACCATTAGATCAAGTTCAACAAACATTGGTGGAATTTTTTAGAAAAGGAGCTTCTTAAATCATTTTTTACATAACCATTATTCTGAACTGTAAATTCACATATAAAACTTTACAGAATTTGCCATATGTTTTCATCACTCTTTTTTAGTAACATTGAATAAAGCAGTTTATTTCCCCGTCATCGTGAAATGAAAATTAGTGGTTGATTAGGTGATGTTGGTGTCAATGAGTTCATTACCATAGCTCTTGTGCAGCTTTGATGCTGCTTATTCATGACTTTTTTTTCCTACTTAATTTCCATTTTGTTTGTCATTTGATACCACCCTTAAAAGTTTTTCTGCATTGTCATAATAGTATGCATTGTGTTTCTTGCAGACCATTGAGATTCTCCTCAGCAAAAAGGTTTTTCTGAACATGGAGGTAAGTTTTGCATTCACACCAAGCCTAGATGAGTATCTACGTTGGTTATTGTGTATGGTACTTCTCCAGTCAATAATTAACCATGATTTATTTTTAGACCAATGCAGTGGAGAAATAAGTATCAGTTTGATATACAAGGGACCTATTGGCTGTCTCAAGAATAAATTATTTTACTTTTTTTCAAGCTTCATGGGGTTCAGCTCAGCTTCTTAACTGTTGAATTGCTTCAGAAATGAATGTTGTAGACCTCCTTGTCTAGTTACTTTCCAAGTTTCTGGAAGTTTAAGAGTTTCTCCTCCATTTCAAGAGCTTAAACTGCATAGTAACTAAGGAAGTTATGCCTACCACTCAACTAGTCCCCTCTCCTGCATATCCACTGGCCTCCATAGAATTCGAGCACCATTTAGCATCATCGATAGAAGGTTGAGTACTTGAGTTAAAGTGATAAGTGATAATCAATTGCATAACTACTTCAATGTTGTTGTCTTCCAGAGGTGCCTCTAACAATCTTCTTTTGATGGGATACAACTTTCTGTTTGTTTGTATTCCCAACTGCTATTTCACTGTTATATGCCATCTGTTTTGGCTATTACAACGACATCAAATGCATATGGGGACACAATCAACTCTTAAACCATGTTTGTTTGCTTGGAAACGAAATGGAGCATAGACATGTCATCCCCAACATTGATTTAAAATGTCTTCCTTTTAGCGGAGAAGTCATTTCCATGGCTTTGGTGGAAATGAAATGGTTATACCAGTCATTTCAACATGGACAAAGAAATAAATAATATTTTTCAAGGTAGATCCCATTTCCATTTCCACCACTTTCCTATCCCTTCTCCCATCAAAGAAACATCACATTATGAAAAATACACTTACATTGATTCAAATTGTCAGGTTGTATTATAGTTAATGATGGTTGAAGTTTCTGCAGTAATCCTAAAAAACTATTCAGCCTGATAGGACTGCAGAGATTTTGATGTAGTGCATCAATCAAATCATTGGTTGATTTTGTGAGTTCCATGGTGTTCATAAAAAAATTCAAATTATTGTTACTTAAACCTTTTAGTATTGGCGCAATTATTGATGTAGTGCATCAATCAAATCATTGGTTTGATTTTGTGAGTTCCATGGTGTTCATAAAAAATTTCAAATTATTGTTACTTAAACCTTTTAGTATTGGGGAGCGCAATTATTGTTATAAACCTTGTTGATGCAGGACCATTCTACGGAATTTTGTGCTGGACTATTGGACGCACTGGTGGTTGAGCTAAAGGGATCAAAGGATTTCTCCAAGTTATACACGGGGATATCCATTCTTGGTTATATTGCTTCAATTTTGGAACCCATCAAGTTCCGAGCCTTCTCTCAACTTTTAACTTTTCTTGGTCATCGATATCCAAAGGTATGTATTAAAATACTCTATTCCTTATATGTTAGGTGCCAGCTCTGTAAGCTGGTCTAAAATGTGATATTACTTTTAATCACGGTTTCTAGGGAACATTTCTAAATCGAACAAACATTTTCCAAGTAACTTTATTGGGAAAAATTTCCCCAAGTTGTAACACCGAGGAAAAAAACACTTAAAAATTACAGGAAGAAATCTAAGTTTTAGGTTATGGTGGATGAATGAGGCATAAAAGAACCTGTGAAAGGCATCTGAATTTTAATTATGGTAGATGAGATGATAAGGTATAAAAAGTTCCGAAAGCCATTTAAATTCTTGGTCCCTTGGCCCATATTTTTTTGAACCATTTTCAACATCTTCTATTTCCTTCAAAAACATTTTCCAACCATATTTTGGTCATGTTTGATGTAGCTTCGACTTATAGATTATAGCTTATAAATTATATATTTTCCTGATAAAAAGTAGACACATTTGTTGTAGTTGTGGAGAAGCAACATTTATAAGCAGCAAAAGTGTGTCAGAATAAGTTGCAAACAACTTTTTGTTGTATAATTGTTAAAAATATATATTCTTAAGCTGTGGATGTGAAAAATTGATCATGTATTTGTATATAAAGGGGTACAACTTTTACTCTTGATGTACATTGAGGTATTTGTGTCCAAGACAAAAGTTTTAGGAAGTTCTGGATAAGTTTTAATCCGAAAAGCACCCTTGATCCAGCTTCCATATTGTGACTTTTTAAAGTTTTGTTGATCTTAAATAGTTCTCCAACAAGTTTAAACAAACATGCCACAACAACTTATTTTAAGCTAAAAGCTAGAATCTATAACTAAAAAGTTTAAACACACTTTATCACACCATTGTTCACCCTCATTTCTGTCACGTAACTTCTGGTCTTTAGCATCATTTGACACCTTACATCAGCAATTCTGATGTGCCGACTTTCCAGATCCGAAAAGCCTCCGCCGATCAGGTGTACCTTGTTCTCCTACAAAATGGTAATCTGGTGGCTGAGGATAGGCTGGATAGAGCTCTCGAAGTCATTTCTGAGACCTCTTGGGAAGGTGACGTGGAGGACACTCGGTGCCAAAGATCACAATTGTATGAGATGGCTGGTCTGGAGATGGTCAGCTCTCTAAAGATCACCAACAAACCTTCAGAAAAGAAGAGCAGAGCCACAGCTGATGAAAATGAGGGCTATTCTTCCCTAGTTGGTTTCCGTGGGTTCTAAGCTTCGGGCACACGCGTTTTTTTTTATTTTTATGGTGGACAGCATGCTCTAATTCTCTGAAATCAAGTTCACATTATTATTATTATTATTTAGGTTTATGTGATTGTAATTTTCC
The DNA here is from genome assembly GCA_030737845.1 of Acorus calamus. Lineage (NCBI taxonomy): Eukaryota > Viridiplantae > Streptophyta > Magnoliopsida > Acorales > Acoraceae > Acorus > Acorus calamus. The sequence goes on along the minus strand of CM060868.1, from coordinate 4,778,835 downwards.
ATGTTTTCTCAAGCTTCTGTAGAATTGTAGACATGCATTTTCTATTTGATAAATGTGTGAATAGGTCCACTGAGTGGGGCAGGACTTGTTGGGGGCAGGTATGGATTCTTTGATGTTTCATACCTGTTCCATCCCGAATCAAGTTTTGATAGGATTTATAAGGTGTCATGCGCTTTTCCAGTAAGAAATTTATATGAATTTTTTTTTTATAGATATTTTGTTTTATTTTATATTTTTGTTGAAACTTAATTCTAATGCCGAAATGAATTTTAGGAGAAAGTTTAGTAAACAGATAATAAACACAAAAGAAAATCACTTTCCAATAAAAAAAAGTGATCCGACCAAGCTCGGCTTGATAAAAAAAAATTAAAACCAAGTGTATATGGATTTTAAACGGTGTCCGATAGTCATGGGCGTCGATATTTCCACCTGAGTTATTTAACCCACCCCTTTAAAAAAATATATATTCTTATTTTTTTGACAACCCATTCTCAACCATCTCAATCCATTCAATTTTGTAAAGTCATTTATTATGTCATGTTGATATCATATAGTTGAATTGGTCATAGATTTTAGGCCCTCTCTGTGGCCTATTCGACTTTGTGTAGTCGTTAGTTATATACTACGTTTGACATTACAGAGTCAAATATGTCACAGAAATCTAAGACTCTCTGATGCATTTGACTTTGTGAAGTTGTCCATTATACAGTGTTTTAAAAACTAATCTGACCTACCTGATTGAACTGGTTAAACCTTCACTCTCTTTGAAGTCCGGTTCGGTTTACCCTTATAACCCGAAGATATAAAAAATTGATAATATCCAATCAACCCATTGGTTGAACCAATGGTTTTCGTGAAGCACTATAATTTGATTATATCGAATGATTCTTTATTCATAAAAATTGTGATTAATCACTTGTTAAAATATGAAATATAATATAAAAAGTTTAAATTTTATATACTAAAATCATGCTATGATGTTAAGTAAAACTTTTATACAAAGATTTTTTAAAATATTTTATATTTTTATTTAGTAATGACAATGAAAAAATTATTATATTATAATTATGTCATGGTTCAAATCAGGTTAAACCAATAGTTGAACCAATGACCCTCGACTCGTTTATTAATGGTTCGATTTTGAGTTGAACTGGTAACAGAGACCTAAGACTGTCTCTACGGCCCATTTGACTTGTGATATAATGGACGACTTTACAAAAAAAATCCAAACACCATATCATGTGATATGTCCTTCATGATACTGAACAATGTATCATTGTTTGAAGATATCATTTAATTAAGAATGCTATAACACGTGAACACATTGTTCAAACACACAAAGTCGAATGAGCTGTAGAGAGAGCCTTAAGTCTTTGTAACCAGTTTGACTCTGTGATGTTGATCTGTGACATAATGAATGACTTCACAAAATCGAATGGGTCACAGAGAAAACATAATGTTTCTATGATATATTCGACTATGTGATGTGGAACGGAGTATATAACTAACGATTATACAAAGTTGAATGGGCCACAGAGAGGGTCTTAAGTTTTTGTGACTAGTTCGACTTTGTGATGTCGACCTGTGACATAATTGACGACTTCATAAAATCGAACAGTAAGAGTGAGTTCACCTCTTAAAAAAAATCCATATTCTTATTTTTTGAGAGGGCTGGAGTGAATAACTACGTGAGTGGGTATATCGGTGCCCTTCGGTCCATGTTTTAAAAACTGAATTCTTTGTTGCATCCCACAAATGAAAGGGTTAAGGGTTGAGTTAATTGGATTTAAATCATGACACGATGATATAATAAATAAAATAATAATTATCACTATAAAAACACAATTAAAATATTAAATATTTTAAAAAATCTTCACATATTTCTCATTCCATTTGAACACCGAGGAAATTCATATTTGGGAAACAAATATCTCATCGCATCGTACTTGATCATAAAATCTAAATTTTTATTTAAATTTAATATTTTAATAAATAATTAATCACACTTTCTATAAACAAAATACTTCATAATGTCAGATTTAAGAATAAATCAAATTACAATTCAGATCGGATAAAAGTTTAACTGATTCAATCGACCAAATAAGATTAGATTTTAAAACACTGGTGACTGAGCATTGTCTAATGGGAGTGTGACATATAGGCATGAAAAAAATAACTCCATGAAAATGCCACTATTAAAAAAAAAAGAAAAAAAACAGAGAGTGAAGCGGGTCAGGTATGAAATGACAATTTTGTTCTCTATGTTCCAATGCCATCCCCCTATACGAGAGAACTCCAGGATGAAATATAGATTCTTCAAGCAAGTTTTAATGATTAAAACGCTGGACAAATGTGCATGCCAAAGAACAAAAAAAAAAGAAAAGAAATACAAATACATGATCCAAAGACAAATCATGGCAAGTAATGTCAATGACTCTGTTCACTCGTACACATTAGACTGACCCTGGACGCGAAAGAGATTCAAAATTTTGGGCTGGCCATCTCCAGTTCTGAATATCTCCACTATGGGAAACCAACTGGTATAACCTCATTATTGGTTTAACCATGGGAAGCAGTTGGGAGAGCTAGGCAACCGCGCTGTGAGGACCTCGACTCCCGTCTCTGTCACCTGCACATGGAAGCCACGTTAAATCATCACAAAAAATAGAGAGAGAGAGAGAGAGAGAGAGAGAGTCTTATTGGGCGCTGATACACTCGGACACTTCTGCGGATGCCATGTCAATAAACAAATTTAATTCATGGTGGGTAAAGTTGCAAATCTTATAAGGAACTGATACCATTTAATTTATTAAAGATGTAAAGCATGCTCTTAATAAGATAAGTATATACTTAAAAAAAAAAAGTGTGTTCGATCTGTAGAAGTGACTACAAGAATGAAAAGTGTAACATTTTTTCAAGTTTATACTGGCCAAATATCTTATCATCGTGGCCACTGCAAAAAAAAGGAAAGAGCTCTGTCCAGATGAGAAAATGTCTCATGATGGAATTGAGCTTTGATAGTCCTTGTTGATTACCACTGACCATTCTTTTTTCCATTTGTTTCCCACATTTATCTAACTTTTAATGCTAAAGAACATTTAAGCAACAATCATTCATGATTTCGTTTCAACCAGTATGAAGGACATGATTTCAGTTTACCCTATAGTTTCAAATGTGGCCTTGCGTACCTTTGCATGTGGCCACATATATGCCTGAAGACAGCATATTTAGGCTGCCTATGCCTCGCGTCCCCAAAATGCCGTATATGTGATCATACTTGGTTCCAACGGCTAAGAGAAGGTTGTTGGAGGGGAGGATGTGGAAGTGTTCCCGCAATAAATGGGGTCTAACATGACCCCAAAGCTTCCCCGAAATATAAACCCCCTCTACGTTTCTTCTAAGCTCTCTTTTCACTCTCAAATCACTCAAATCTTTTTTGGAGGAGATATCTTGGAGGTTCCATATAGATTTTTCAAAGAACTTTACAATCTCATAGAGGATCTTGAAGTCTCTCCTATGAGATCATAGGGCATATTTGATAAGGAGATAAGTGAGAGGATAAGAGAACAAGTGATGAAATAAGTGGTCAGAGAACAACTTCTCTAGTTTGTTATGAAAAAATTAGTATAAAGTATGATTAACGTCTCCCCCATCTTTTTGTCCCAATTTTGACAAATGTAAATAAAGGCAAAATTTATATTTTTTATCCTCCTAAAATAGGATAACTTTTTCTCAAAATCTAATGTCCTTGATAAACTAATACCTCAGGTATGTGTCTTTGGAGATTCTTGAAGGCTTTCAGGGATTTGTGAAGAACTCATTTTAGTTGGTATTTCCTATTCTTTTCCTCTCTTGCCCTCCTCATTATTCACATTCTACACAATGTTCTTTTATCATTTTCCAACTTTTCCTTAAAACTTCACTTATTTAAAATTTTAAACATTTTAAACATATAATTTTTAATATACACTTTTCTTTAAAAACTACACATACACAAACCATATATTTACCACACCTTCAACAAACTCATCGTGGGACCACCCTTGTCCCGCATGTCCAAGCTTGAATATATTGAATATCTAGCCTCTATTTCTTACTTTCAACATTGTACTAAATAATCAATCCTCCATTTCTTATTTTTAAAGATTCCAATCATGTCACTTTCTTAATGGTTGGCATTACAATCTCACCAGATACCAAGTTTTAAAACATTGATTCAGAGTCCAACTAATAGAACTGGAAATAAAAGGCACATGCATACTCACCAGAAGAGTATGCTCAAACTGAGCACTGCGTTTGCCATCCACAGTAACAGCCGTCCATCCATCAGGCCATAGCCGATCTCGCCAACTCCCTATAAGAAAATTCATCTTAGTTTATAGTTGAGAGGTTTTCATATTAAATACCAATCATTTGGTAGAGTTTCAACACAAACCTGCATTTATCATCGGTTCAATGGTAAAGGTCTGCCCTGCTTTCATCACACCAACTGCTTTATTTCCTGCAACATGTTAAGGAAAGCAACACTCTAGAAAGAGTATCTGGTCACATACAGATGTCTAGCCGGATATAGCATAAATACTCTGTACAGTACTCGGTAGATCTATTATCAAAGAATAAGGATTCATTTCTCTAAACTCAACGATGACCAACATAAGGATACTTGCATAATGCGGGATGTTTGGGGCACAGTGGAACAAATCTCCGATACCATGGCCACAGTATGATTTAACCTGCATTTTGAATGCCCGTTTCAGAACCATTGTGAACATTGGACCAGTTTAAGCATCAAAATTACAGTATCATGAAATCTGAAGACATTGTTTAATACTTACTACAGAGAAGCCAGACATTGATGCATGCCTATTAATGACCTCTCCGACTTCACGAAATCGAACCCCAGGTTTAACTGATATTAGAAAGATATAGAAGTTGGAAATCAGCACAGCATTCATGCGCACAGCTATCCTAAAATGAGTAACTAGTTAACAATTATAGTTAACAGTAGCATAAAAAAGGAGACATTTTCCAATAAATTGATAGAGAGGAACAAGTAACCACAGATCAACAAGTGAGAAGCATCATCATCATCTTTTTCATTGCAGCCTTGCTTTTGACAGTTGCCGTCGGCTTTCAGAATCATGTTTCATTGCACATTCTTGTTGAGTTTCATATACATTGTGGGTTTACAGTATTTGATTTCAAACTTTAATAATTTAGTTTTAAAGGACTTCAGCTCCTTCTCTCCCACCTCTTCTGACATAATAGCACTCGGCCTTAATCTTCCTTTTGCCCATATTAAAATTTATTGGTTTAAGGATCTACAGATACAAGATCTAGTTCTGAAATGTCCATCTTAAGGCACATCTCAATGGCCTATTTATATAAATTCCCATCTCTGAGATTTTCTGTTCATCCTTTATGATAGTGCTTTGATTAATGGATCTTTTGTAGAATATAAATAAAGACCCAACAAAGTAAATATTACATTTATGATTCCTACAGAATCATAAGCTCAACATAAGAACTATCTAATAACTAAAACAAATACTCAAAATACCTATAGCTATAGATTTCTCCAAGCATTCATATGTACACTTGACAAGCTGTTGTGATTCTTCATCAACTTTTCCGACGAAAAATGTTTCATTAAGATCACCTGAAATTTGATTAGCAGAATGGTATATATGAATTCTCTCACCATACAGTAAAGTAAGAAAGAGGAGCATGACTCAAAGATAATAGAGTTCTTACCATGGACGCCTTTATAGTAGACCGTTATATCAACATTAACGATGTCACCATCCTCCAATTTCCTGCCATCACAGAGATATATGAATTATCATCTAAGCAGTCAAAGTATTTGGACTCAACTAATTGTATATCTACAAAAAGGATTTACATTTATAGCCTTTATATGCAAACATGTGAGATGTATATCATCATGTACACGGTTAGGGTGTGAGAGCAGTCTGAAGTTCTGAACACAATCAGAAAGGTTACAGGGCATACACAAAGGAATTGCCAAGCTAGATCAAGGTACTTGGCCCTCATGCTTAACAACAATAGAGGCTCTATACCATCAAGGTCTGGGATACCATCTTTATCATATACAAACCAAATGAGAAACTTTGACACATCCATTATGGTCCACTCTGTGAATCAAAGTAAAAAATTACGATAATTTAAAATTACATTTTATGGCCCTACTTTTCACAAGAAAGGGGGACCACATTTTAGGATCGACTGTCAATCAAACATCAATTCTCTTACAGAGCAAAGCAAAATTTCTCTGAATACAGTTGGTAAAAAGGACAGAAGCCTTGTCATGCTGTCATCCTTTGGCTGAAATCATGCAACACAGAAGCACATGAGCAACTCTATGACCCTCTAGGCTAAAACATAGTCCAACAAGGAAATAGGAATACTTTGACATGAGGTCTGCATTCATCTTCGAATTAAGCATCATAAGTGTAAATCTTCAATCAAGGTTTAGAGTCTCAAGTATTGATCCCATATTAGTCCTGTGAAAGCTGATTCAGATAATACAATACCAACTATAAAGTATATTCGGTGATCTGCGAATAGTGCGCAGGGACTTTGTTGTTGGACCCCAGTAGAATCCTCTTCTACCGAGGATCCATGTTGTTTGTATTTTTTTTTTCTTGTTTTGTCTGTAATCCTTTGGCTTTTCGCTGCTTAATATATTGAGGACATCAGCCTACCGTTATCCTCAAAAAAAAAAAAGTTGCAATTGTGGTAAGAGAATTGATGTGGGTCCAACCAATCATATGATTGTCATCAGTCTCAACTTTAACAACTTTCTGTATTTACTTCCTTGTCCATCTTTTTCTCATTTTCACTCTTTTATACACCAAAATTTTAAGAACATGGAAATGTAAACATTTCTTAGAACTTGAAAAACCATCTTAATGATTCTATAAATTAACTTTATTTTCCATCTTCCACCAAAAACATACATTGATTTATTAAGAGATGAAAAAATAAGTGCATATGATATGAACCTGGCATCTGGAATTCCATGACATATGACTTCATTAACTGACCTGTAAATCAACATAACAGGAAAAATATCTATTAACAACAATTTGATGCATTCTTCACTTTCTTATAGCCACGTCATATTGAAGAAGTACCTACGTGCAGCAAGACTTTGGAAAGAAATGATAATTTAGTGGAGATGGATAACCCCCTGGCAAAAGGATAAGCAAGGCAACAGTTAGCATCAGGTCAACAGTGAAAAAAAACTAGTGTCATTTATTCTCTAGGGACCACAGGTATACCGCTTCATCAAGATTATAAAAGCAATTAAAAATGAAACATCTCATGGAGATTTAAATAGAAGGTATTTTCCTTGTTTATTGTGTAATACAAGTGAATGGGAAGAGTCATACTGTGATTGACTAATCTGGCTATTCGTGACTTGGACAGTCAATTTTGCAACTTGGAAGAGTAGCAAGTTTTTTTTTTTTTTTCCTATTGAAATTATCCAGCTGATAAAAATGGTTGGCATCTTCTCCGAAAAAGGCGGGACTTTGTCTGATTGTATGATTATAAAATGGGACCACCATTCATCTTTACTCAGTCAGAGTTTCAAGATAACCTGGTAAACTTTGGGAATGAACAGTGCTTTATCCAATTATGATAGGTTATGCATCAGATGAGTAGAAACTTGTTGATATCAACTGCAAAACAAGTAATTACTTACTTGTTACACATACATATAATAAAGAAACAAATTCCATCATTCTCATATTACAGAAGCATGGTGAATAAAAATGAGGACAAGTGTAAACTTTTTTATCTGAGCCCTCCTCCTGATATTGCATTATAAGTATTTGCTGCAAATAATTTAAAAACCAAGGAACTTAAAAAGAATTATTAACAAATTTCTAAATAGAAATTCTCACATAAAAAAAAAGACTTCATATTTATCACTTTTTCAAAATGGCAGAAAAATAATGAAAAATGTTGATAAAATGAAAGAGGTGTTTGCAAAGTTAAATGGGATCTTTTTCTTATACAACATGGATAACATGATTGGGATTTTCTTGTCTGGATATTTGCTCATGGCTTGAGCTAATTAAAAAAATAAATAAATTCAAATAATTGACAGATATTGTCTTTTTAATTAAACCATTTAATTAAGACCAAAACCTAGAATCAACAATGATTTTGGTATTTAACTTGGTCCACCCTCTCCTGTTCATTCTTGGGTCACCAGTATTCACTAGTCTGAGCATGTCAAATATAACAATTGTTCACTATTATTCTTTTATCTGTCACTGTTTCAATATATATCTTGACCAAACATAGATTTTTTATTTATTTATTTAACGGTGGGTAATCACCCACATATTATTGATTATTGAATAATAAAAAGGGGAATACCCAAAACTCCTTTTTTTTGTTGAAGATTAGTGCCCCCACTTAACCAAAGCTCGGTCCACAACCAAACATAGAATTGAAAAGTAACTTGTTAAATCACGACAATATGCACCAATCAATGGAAAATCATCGATTATATTTAATGTAGTGCCTAAAAGACCAAGAGGAAAACTGTCTATATGGAACTGCCTCTCTTGCAACATTGTGTCATAGAAATTGGTTGAAAATAATTTAACAAGGATCTAAAGAATCAGTAAAAAAAACAAAAACAAAAAAAAACACTATCCATCAAACAAAAAGAAAGCATTCATGCGCAAGCACAGAGCATAGGCATTCATACACGTGCTTATGCACATGAATGTGTTGATAGACACATTGATAGGAACTTGATTTTGGATGCTCTGTTTTAATACTTCCAAATATCACAACTTAATGATCCCAATCTGTGTGCATCCTTTTTTTTTTTTCTTCTCTTGCCTTGCCTTCTACAAAATGTTAAACATTGTCTCAACGGGTAATACGGAATCTAAATGCTAACTCCCATTAGACCTTTTGATTCCAAAATCCTATGAAGCATTGGATGCTGAAACAGCAACGGAACAACTTTTAACCATGCAGCTTGTTACACATTTGCATTTCAAGTCATATAGAGTGATGTTTTTGACAAACTCCCCATTAAGAACACACATGTAACCACAGCACTGGGTGACTATAAATTGTTATAATATAGCATATTGTGACAATCAAACAAGGAAATCAACTGTTAATTTGAAGGCACATCAACAAAAGGTAAGACACTATGATAACAAACATTTTCAATCATAACAAGAAAAATAACAAGAGAACTTGCCAGCAGCAATTGTTGCCTGGTGGACCACTTCATCAATTTCATCAGTGGTTATCCCTGGCCGAATCACACGGGCAGCTGCATCTAAGACCTCCCTAGCAATCTGGTATCAATAGTTTAGAATAGAATCCACGATTCTCTAAAAAATTGAAGTCAAAATCATTGTTCTCTTTAAAAAAGTGAATTACTTTTATGAATGATTTTCTGTGGAGAGGCTTCATGGATTTGATTTCAAAGTCAATAATTTGCAAGTTAATTGCTACTTGCTAGCAATTATCCGCATGGCAAGAGAAACAGAATGAATATGCAGGACCCATGGGTATATCCTTTAAGAAATTCAGAGGTTGCATTGATCAATGTGAAGGGTAGAATTCTACCAGGTAGCATCTTACCAAACAAAAGATAAAAGTCAGAACTATAAAGTCTGAAGTGGGAACATGCAACTAAACCAATGATCAAATGGATGATTATCGATAGCAACCATTTCCATTTTAATGGTCTAAAAGACACATTTCTAATTTTCTAGAACTTGATTCCTTTTTTGATATATATAATAGAAGCCCAAAAAAAAAAAAAAGAGATCAAGACGATGAAACACAGCTATAAAAAAGAAAAACATAAAAATGAAAAGATTAAGCTCTTACTCGGCACGTCTCCCTCATTCTCTCAATTTGCTCTGGTGTTTTGATCTATGACATGCCAAAAAACACAATTTGGTCATGATATCAAAATTCAAAATAATTAATATGCACTGCAATTTAGATTTTTGGAGAATCTATTAAATAGGTATTCCAGATATACCTCTACAACAGATTGCAAGTCACTAATGGGTTCAATCTTGGGGATGCCCTGCCAGTTAAAATGATCATATAAATACAAGTTCTTGAAAACATCTCCAAAAACTTAGCATGCTCCGCTATATATGAGTAATGAACACAGGCACACATAGAAACTAGCATCCTATTGCATTTCAGTGTAAATGTGAACACTAAGGAATGTATCAAACCTGCGAGTATTATAATGTAACTATCGAAAAGGGGATTTAAGCATTAAAATTTACAAAAAAAAGGGCTTACATCCACAGCCCAATCAGGTTTTTCAATGTTTGCTGGTACAACTCGATAACTTGATATTGGAAGTGGTCTTAATGACCTGCAAGAAAATTAAGGCAAGATATTCAGCATAAGCATGAGTGCAGTTTTCTCCATCAAACCAAGATGACGAACAAGTGATCAAAAAGCATATAACTTGCTAAAGGAGCATACAACCACATAGTGATAAACAGGGAAAGATACGACATGCAATCACAAGGTTGTGGTTGACTGAATCAGAATCTTGTATATCACACAATCATCTACTGAGCTATCATGCACCATAATATTCTCTAATACAATCAAGACATGGTGTAAAATACTTAAAATGCATACGAAAATAACCACAATTTGCTTGTGCCTCTTTCTCAATCCACAATACAAATGGAAAATATATTTGTGTATATTTGTTATTTAGGAGTCATTATTTTTGGTAGCCCAAGAATAAATTCTCTTCTTTGCCACTTCATTGCTTGTATGCTCATCACCAATACACCCGGGTTCACCATGGCAAGTGCCTTTGCTCTAAATTGCTCATTAGAGATTACAATGTAGAACCTGATGTGTGTGAATGTGTGTATATGCATATATATGGGTGTGCGTGTATATATAATTTTTGTATGTGATATAGTTTAAACTACCAACAGCATATTAATCATTGTCCACAATCTAGATTTTAAAATGTTCACAGAACCACCATATATGAGTCTATGACTAATAAAAGTTGTCCATTGATCAATTGGTGTGAGAACCTAGAGATGGTTATTTTTCATAAACATGTAAGTGGTAGATTGGATGGTATGCATAAGCGAGGAAACCGATGCATTGGAACCCACTAGTTCATAATATAGTCATCAATTAACATGGTCCGATAATCTTCATAGCTCTTTCATCAGCCACCTTTTCTTTGGTTGTTCAATTAGTCGGAGGATTCGGGAGATGGTCGGAATGGTTCTTGAGTCCTGTTGCTCTTTCATTGCCTCACCTGTATATGGTGGTGTTTCAGAAAAAATGCAAGCGAGGAGATTGTAGTGACCTTGCCAAATTCCAATGATTAGTCCCACATGCGATGTGTCGGAGCATTTGGATAATCCGGAATGAACATAAGATTCTACTTGGAAAACACTTGGGCAGCAACTCTCTCTTCTTAGAGGTTGGATGGCTTTTATTATTTAAGGAAACTCTCCATCTACCATTATGTGTAATCTTTGGTTTGGGAGGTAAGTCGGGGACAATTTGACGGGGTTTTTTATTCTTTTCTTTTTTCCTTTTCTTTTCCCCTTCCTCTCTCCCTCCTAAAATCTGTAAGGAGATCCCTCATCTCCCTATTTGTTCAGGGCAAATTTATAATAAAATTGCTCCTAATTTTCCTCAAAAAAAAAAAAAATTGTCATAGCTGCCTAAAAGAACACACCCGAATATGCTTGTTTACCATTTGAAGTACATAAAACAAAAGGAAACTATGTTACTGAAATTATAATCATCTTGACCAAACTAAATCTACATAACATCAAGTAATCACAATATCAGAAACCTGAACAAAGACAATCAGAAACAAATACCCAGTCCAATCATAGCGAGGCAGTTCCGATGTCCTATTCTGGCCTTTCTTCAGACAATATAACCACCCCTCTTTAACATAGTCAGCCGGAGAGCTATCCTTGTTCGACAACAAGTTAGACCTCGAATGTACCGACTTATGAGCGCTCCATGATGCCTTAAAACAATCTTGTGTGCTGTTATACACAAGTAACATTTCCAATTCAATAACCTAAAAAATAATAGATCAAAAGAAAGAAAGAAAGAAAAACAGCGATTCTTAGACTACACGATGAAGGCGATATAATACAGACCAGAAAGCGGAACCTTGTCGAGGAAGCTTCAATTCCACGCACTTAGGGCATCTGTGGACAACAAAAAAATCCAATCTTTACACACACGTATCGATTTCAAGATTTAAAGTACTAACGAGTGATGAATCACGCACTGAAGGTCAGCAGGTTTGCCGCAACGGGCGCAAGAGAGAACCGGCTCCGCCGACGCAGTCGAAGAATCCCCGTCCATTCCAATAGGATCTTCAAAACCAGCAACTGCGGATAATCAATCAACAACGAACAAAATCATGAAAAACGAAGGAGATCACAAAAGCTTCTGATTATATAAAAATGTAGAGTTCTGATGGAGGGTTTTAGCAAACCTGATCGAAAACAGGTCCCCGAATTTCCTCCGAAGTCGTGGCGTGACAGGTTGTCCTATTTATGGTCTCCTTGAGAATCATTGGCCGTCTATCGGAAAATCGACGGTTTTTCATGCTTTCATGATTGTCAAAAGCTGTCGGTACTGACTTGTTATTGTCGTCCTTGGGGGAGATCGTATTCAGAGGAGCTCGTCCCTTTCGGTCCAGTTTTTCATTCCTGGCTTTTCTACGGTCGATTCAGGTAATTGGTCTCTGATTTATAATCTATGATTTTTAGTTTTTGAATCGAGTGATGATTCAGAATCAGAGCAACTGTTCTGTTCCTTTTTTTTTTTTTTTTTGCATTCCCATTTTGATCTCGTGTTGGTTTACGGATCCGTTCATATGAAAGAACCCTGGATATTGTAACAGAAAGGCTGATGTTTTTACATATGGTTTTAGTTTTTAAGAAATATATCTTGACTGATATCCATTATTGTAGCATGATTTGTGTTTCCCATCTGTTCTCGATGATGTATGATCAACTGTAGTTGCTATGTGTTTGTGACATTGCCTCTGTGAGTCGGATGTACGCCGAAAGAAATAGTTATGTTGTCCAGTTTCGAAATGCGGGGTCGGGAAGAGGAGATTTTGAAAAAATGGCTGGCTTTTCAAAAGCATTGTTTTGACGGATTTTCTTTTCAATGTAGAAGAAATAACATGGTGAATGCATGACACAACTAATGAAGCATTTGGAAAAAATCATTTGGATCCGTGTTTGACGTTCAAACAACATAATTTGTCTAAATGCGGATCCAAACTGTGTCATAGTCACAAAACTCTTCGAATTTTCTAAAAGATGATTAGAGAACTTCTATTTGTTTAGAATCTGAGTATATGTTACTTTAGTTTATTGCATTCTATGTGATTTGAAAAACTAGTCTTAATTGTTGTTGCCGCTTTCACACCCAACATAAAAGTTTTTGTATGCATTTTCTACTAATGATCAACTTAAAAAAAGAAGTTTAATAATCTTTGTATTTTTACCATATTTGTCATGTATCATTTACAGATTTACATTAACCGTACCAAACAAAACTCTTGCCAAAATTAATGTTTGTCGTACACGGACTTTGTGATTGTAGCTGCAAGTATTTTGAATTTGGATTCCTCGTGAAATGGCTTGCAGTTCCCCTGATGTAACCCGATTTTTTTTTTTTTTTTGTATTCACATTAGTAGCTCATTCATTAAAAGAAATTATTCATGTTTTGTGGGCATTAATATCCATCTGAAATGACACACTGTTATTGTTATGTATGTGTTGATAGCAAGGTGAATAATTGATGAATGGCGCTTCGATCCGTGCGGCCTTCTCTCACTGCGTCCAGCAAGTGCACAACTATGACTACGATCACTACCTCTGCCTCCTGCACCTCCCCCCATCCATGCGGAAGGCCGCCTGTGCTCTCCGTGCCTTCAATGTCGAAACATCCAGAGCCATGGACGTAACATCCAATCCTAAGATCGGCCTGATGCGCCTCTTCTGGTGGCAGGAGGCGATCGACAAGATATACTCCGGCAAGACAATAGACCACCCGACAGCCCGTGCTCTTTCTTCTGTGGTCTCAGAGCATAAGATCAGCAAGACTTGGCTTAAAAGGTCAGTTGAAGCTCGGATAAGCAATGCGAGTAGACAAGATTCTGACATACCGAAGACGATTGAAGATCTTGAGCAGTATGCGGAGGACACCCAATCAACAATTCTTTATATGACTCTCCAAGCTGCCGGAATCCGGTCTACCATGGCTGACCATGCAGCTTCTCATATCGGGAAGGCCAGCGGACTTCTTCTGCTACTGAAATCGATACCATACCATGCGAATCACAGTGGGCGTGTGTTGCACATACCATCTGATATCGCATCCAAACATGGGTTGTTGGTGGCTGGAAACGGTAGAACTGAAGTTCAGATGGAATCCGGTGAGGGATCTCAGATGCTGTTTTTGAGATGGCTTCGGTTGCGAGCGCCCATTTGAAGAAGGCTCGAGAATTGGTTCAAACAGTGCCGAAAGAGGGACTTCCGGTGCTTTTGCCTGCGGTGCCTGCTCAGGTGCTTTTGGATACTCTGCAGAAGAGGCAGTTTAATGTGTTCGATTCGAGGCTGGCTCGTGGAATTCATGGGATTTCTCTTTGTGGTTTCAACTGAAACTGAGTTGGTATGCATGGAGAGGTAAGTACTGAATTTTTTTTCTGCTCATAGGTGTTTCGGTTCTGTATTGGAACAAGATAAACATTTAGCATAATAGAGTTATTTTTATTAAAACGGTTTGGATTCTTGAAGTGTTTATAAGGTGGTGTTAATAGCAACATCTGAACCTGCATTGCTTTGAAACAACACCTAGTAAGTCTGAAGACTCTGAACTAGATGTATACATGTTGGACAATATGACTAAACCATGCTTTAGATTATTAGTATGAATTGATGTATGGGGCAAAACATTATTTGAGCTATCCCACATATGATGCTATATAATGTTGTGCTATCTCACATATGTTGCTATGTAATAATGATGTTCTATTAATTAATTTCAAAGTCCAGGCCAGAAAGGCACATCAGTCTCCAGTATCCATGACCTGCCTCTTGAATATCGTTCACAGTGAATGGGCTACACGTCCTTTTTTTGGCAGTTTAGAAAATTTATTAGCAAAAAGTACAAAATAGTAGCATATAAAACTTCATAATTATGTAGATTTTCTAAAATCTCATATTTTTTTGTAAAAAATTCTTTTTTTTAGTGGTAATAATAATTAATGCATTTATTATGTCATTATGATGTTACTGGTTAACCCAATTGTTGAATTAGTGACCCTTTCGATTTAATGAACGGTTTGGTTTTTAAAATCAATAATGATTTTTGGGCCCCAATTCATATGCCCCATTATCTAAAGCCTATGAGGTGGTAAAACTGAAATATCTAAATTACCATTCATTCTCAAATTGTGTTTTGTAACCGATCCCACAATTAATGGCCCACGATCAATGGAGGTGGTTATGATATGTTTTTTTTTTTTAAATAAACAATTCAATTCAAAGAAACAAACAGAAAACCCTTATGATCTGTTTCGTCTATACATATTGTTTTTCCACGATCTGTTTTTTTTTTTTTTTGAAAACAATCATATCAATTAAACCTGTCAATCGGACGGATATGATCGGATAGGCTCATATCCGTATCCGTATCCGAACTGGATATTCGAAAAAATATCCGTATCCGATATCTGACGGATATTATAAAACACATATCCGTATCTGATTCAAAAATCCGGATATAGATTCGGATAATATCTGAAATATCTGAACTAGATTAAAATTCTAAAAGTTGCCGAGGAGGAGCCGCAACTGAGGAGGAGGAGCCGAGGAGGAACTGCAACCGAGGAGCAGCAGAGGAGGATCCGAGGAGGAGCCGCAACCGAGGAGCAGCAGAGGAGGATCCGACGAGGAGGAGCCGCAGGGATTCAATGCCGAAGAGGAGGAGGAGCCGAGGAGGAGGAGCCGAGGAGGAACCGCAACCGAGGAGCAGCAGAGGAGATCCGAGGAGGAGCCGCAACCGAGGAGGAGATGCGAAGGAGGATCCGCGATCAGTCGCGGTCGACCACGATCGGCGACTTGCAGAGGAAGAATGGGCTTTTGGTGATTTATTTTGTTTTTGGTGAATGGGTTCTTGATGGATGAGAATGGTAGAACTTTTTTGTTTTTTTGGTGGATGAGAATAGTAAGAGATGAATGAAAGTGAAAGACTGAAAGGGTGAAACAGCGCTGACGAGGGAGAGTTGTGAGATTGGTTTATGTTTTGCCCTAAAAAAGTTGGTGAATTGTGAGCCATTGGATCTTCATCAAAGGATTAAAACTAATCTTAATATATATCAATAAAATAATAGTTCGGATACAGATATTTTTCGGATTGGATACAGGCTATATCCGATCCGATCCGAAAATTTTCGGATATGGATTATTTGGTTCGGATACGGATATAGATTTTTGGATATCGGATATTTTCTGCATTTTCGGATACGGATTCGGATCGGATACGGATCTTTTTTTGGATAATTGACATACTTAATATCAATCGAAAGATATTGTGATCACGAAACACATATTTATTCATCTATTTTACAAAAATAGAAAATTCAATCCGATTGCGTTTTGCGAGGATTTCAATTTTGATTTCGATTGCAGCCTTTTTTATCTTGTGTTCGTTTCGTGGAGCAAACATTGGCGATCTATTCAGGTATCTTGAATTTATATCTGTTAATTCAAATCCAGATAAAACTGTATCTGAATTTGAATTATTGCCCATTTTTTAAAGGTATTTGTTAATTCAAATCTAGATACACCTGTATCTGAATTTGAATCCCAGCTCATTCTTTAAAGGAATTTGTTAATTCAAATATAGATACACCTGTATCTAAATTTGAATCCCAGCCCTTTCTTTGAAGGTATTTGTTAATTCAAATACAGATACACCTGTATCTGAATTTGAATTCCACCTCATTTTTTGAAGGTATTTGTTAATTAAAATCCAGAGACACATGTATCTGAATTTGAATTCCAGCCCATTTTTTGAAGGTATTTGTTCATTCAAATCCAGATACATATCTGTATCTGGATTTGAATTGCAGCCCATTTTTTTGAAGGTATTTGTTAATTCAAATCTAGATACACATGTATTTAAATTTGAATTTCAATTCTATTTTTATGGGAAGTCATTTTTCGTTTAAATGCTTTCACCCAAATCAAAACCCTAAAATTCAAAGTTTTTAAAAATATGTTAGGTCATGGAGAAGATTTAATGGTGGTTGTGGGATTTAGTTATGAAGTTTAAATTTGAATATTAGTTAGAATTTATTTTTAAAATTATAAGAAGGGTAGTCTTGTCATTGTCATTTTGGTAGTTAGAAAAAGTCGACACCAATAGAAGAGTGCCACCTATTGAGGCTCACAAATGAAGCTTAATTTCTGGGGCCTAGGTAGGAGCACCCTTTTAAAATATAGCTAAACTTGTGAGATAGAGTTATTGAACCAAGTTACAATGTAGAGGCTTTGGGAATTCTACACACTCCTCCATAGGGGTGGCCATGGGCCACGCTTTGACAAGGCTGTGCTTTTTCCGGGCAGGCTTCCATCGGGCCTAAGGGCTTCGGGTCAGGGCTGGGCCTGAAGTCTAAAATGAGGCCCAGGCCCGCCCGTAGGCCCGGCTCCAAATGGGCCAATTTCGGGCCCAGTCAAGCTTTGTGATCT
Source organism: Acorus calamus (assembly GCA_030737845.1). NCBI lineage: Eukaryota > Viridiplantae > Streptophyta > Magnoliopsida > Acorales > Acoraceae > Acorus > Acorus calamus. Next base: position 4,761,012 of record CM060868.1, on the reverse strand, counting down.
GGACCATTTTTTTCTATGTTTTTTGTTTTTTATTTGTCCTTTTGTTTTAGTTTAAATTAAAAGATACAACAAAGTAAATGGAAAAAATTGAATAACTTGAATTGGAAAAACTTTGAATAATAAAACTATTTAAATTGAATATTAATGTAATTTTATAATAATTGAATATTACAATTTACAAGTTTACAACAAAAACATTTGAACATTAATGCAACTTCATAATAATTGCATATTCCCTTAGAAGTGCTCTGTGGAAAAGAACCCGGTTTGAACGGGATCGTTCCTAGAGAGAATCTGAGGGATCTAAACCTCGTTTGATTAGGTTCAAACGGTCATTTCATAAATGTTATTTACAAATCTATTTTGCATTCATCATCAACACAAGTCACAAATCATTCATTTCATAGAACATCTCATTGTACTAAAACTAATCAATTCAAAGTTTCATACATTAACACAATCCATAATTCCATACATTAAAACAAAACAACCCATAGTTTTATACAAAATATGCAAACATGATATAGAACATTCCAAAACAACAAAACCTTTAGGACCCAAGGCCCAAGCCAGCCCGGGCCTATGGAAATTTCCAGGTCGGGCCCAGGCCGGGTCCGGGCTTGCGGGCCATCTGGCCATCCCTACTGCACTTGTTTAAGACCTTAAACACCCCTAAAAAATGTCACAAGTTACACATACATAAAACAAATGATCATTCAATTCTAATGTTTAGTAGTCTTATTGAAGATTCAGTACGAATAGTTCTCCAACAACTTCAGTCCCAATCCAAACCAATCCAATAAACCTGATCTCTGGAAACTAAAATCAAAGCCCAGAAGTGAACGGCACACCCGCCGCCCTGATCCACAACCCTCCGGCAAGGAAATTCGCCACCGTGAACTTTCTGACGAGAGACGGTTGCACGATGATGTGGTATCCCTTCCACCTCACCCTTTTTGACATCCTCGAACCTGGTCCCGTGTTGTTGAACTCTGCGTAGTACAATGTATCAAGGGCGAAGTTCCCATCCCACTCCAACCACCCAGAAGGATGCATCAGACTACCCAATTGGCTCTGCATGTATATCGTTCTGGAATACTTCATCCATGGCCTCCCCAGGTACGTCTTTACCGTCCTATGCACCGGCCAGAGGTCTTGTCCGGGGGCGATCACACATTTTTGGATAATGATTCCGGTGTTTTGGTTTGGATTGTTGCGGCCCTGGGCAGTTATGGCGACGCTCTGGCCAAAGAGGGGGCGCCTGGCAATGATGTTGCACTCCTGGAGGATGGCGGCGGCATTGCCGAAGATAAAGTCGATAGTGCCATAGATGTCGCATTTGCGGTAGAATTGGCGCAGGGAGAAGACGCAGAGTGTGTCCTGGTAGCCCTCGATACTGCACCGATGGATGATGGAGTGGTCGGAGGCCACGAGGAGAGCTGGAGCTTGCGGTGTGGGACCGTAGGTGTTGCGGAAAGTCAGATCTTGCGCGATGAATCCGTCACCAAAGACCGCTGGATAAGATTTTGTGGGAATGAACAAAAATCCAAGAATCAGGGGACTGGATGCCATCAGTTATAGTTACTTTGCAAATGTTTTAGAAACTGGGTCCAGAAAGAAAATTTTTCATTCTCAGGAACCCAATTCTGATAGATACCGAATGTCGAGCAATGAACACATTAATGAATGATTTTAAATAAAATGTTTATAGCTGTTAAAAAATAAGGAGAATGAACATCAAATGGATCCTTATTTTTCAAGAATATACTGACTTGTCAATCTCTCCTACTGAATATATGAGATTGCAATAATATATTTTTTATTTTTTTTACAGAAATAAGTCAAATATTGGGGATTTACTAGACGAAATCTTTCTCTAATTGGATCTCATCTCAACTCCGTATACCTTTGTAAAATACATTTATAAAATGTGAAATATATTATACTCTAACGAATTGAATGATATCATGTATACAAAGTGTGAAAAACTTCTAATAAAGGAATGATGTAAATGATATACATGACGGTACATTTGGACTGTAAGGAGTATAACAATGACTTTGCACGTATCCGTGATATAACAAAAAGGAGAAAAAGAAGTGCATGCATGCGCGCGAGAGAGAGAGACGTACAAACGGTGGGAGAACTGAAGGTGGTGAAACCGGTGGCGGTGCTCCTGTTCCCGGTGATGATGGTGACACCCTTCCCATCCCCAACAAGAGTCAGGTTCGCCAACTCCGGCCCAATCTGCAGATACTCCTCATAAACCCCTCCCTTCACATGTATCACTAACCTCCCCTTACTCAACCCCACCTTCCTCTTCCCCTCCGCAACCCTTATCGCCTCCCCCACCGTCCCATAATCCCCCGACCCATCCTTCGCCACCACCAACTCCGCCTCCGCTTGAGGCAGCCTCCTCAGCCCCTTATCCGCCCAGTCCTCCTCCTCCGCCGCCGGCGGGGGACGACCCATGTTGGCGTTCACGGCGAGGGAGTTGCTTATGAGGTCCGTCACGTTGTACGCCTGAAGCGGCCGTGCGAACTCCTTTGAGAAGCCATCGAGACACGTGTCGAGGTTAGTTAAGGCGGCGCTCAGCCAGGTCTGCTTGTCGGCGGCGGTGGCGGCGGTGAGGGAGCGGTTGAGGTGGAGGATTGTGTGGTTGTAGAGGAGGGCGCAGTCGGACCAGGCCTGGGCCAGGGAGGGGTTGCGGTTGCACTTACTGCGCTGAAGGCGGAGGTGAGCCTCGGCTTGGAAGGTGCGGTGGAGGGCGGCGGAGACGGTGAGGCCGAAGAAGGTGGCGGGAGTGGTCGGATGGGGGAGGTTGGGTGTGTAGCGGAGGCAGGAGTGGGGGTGTGGGGTGAAGCGGCACCAGTGCTGGATGTCGTCGGAGGCGGCGGCGCTGCAGCCAGAAAGGAGGACAGTGAGGGAGGTGAGGATGAGAAGCAAGAGAGACATTGTGTTGGATCGATGTGACGAGCGGGTGGAATGTTGTTCTTTGGATGAGAACTTATAATAAGGGATAATTTGATAACCCTGCTAAAAGCTAGGTATGTCAATGGGTTGGGTTGGGTCGGGGTGGATCTGAACCCGAATCGTTTTAATCGTCGGGTCCATATCGGATCTCAGATCTTTTTTATTGGGTCAATTCGACCCACTAATAAGGTAGACCGAGCTTAAAGAGGTCATTGAATTTCTTAATGGCCTACAATGACTTTATTTTTATTTTATTTTTTTTGCTTTCTGTTTTGGTGGAGAAAATAAATGGTTTGAGAAAGGGAAAGGAGAAGAGGAGAAGAATGTAAAGAAGGTTTTGGTTTAGCAAGAAAGCACCACACTTGAGGGGGGGGGGGGACCACACTTTCTTGGGTTGAATTTTTTTTTTCATATCTATTTGTACATTATGAGTTTGAATAAATATAGTCCAATGTATTATAAATAGTTATTCACTATTTTGATTTTGTAATATTTCATGATAGAACAATTGGAATACTGTTTGGATTATTCTGTTTTTACGTGAAGCCAAAGAGTTGTAAAAATATTTCAAATGCTTAAAATTTTAAATGCATATTCAGTATTTAATTATATATGTTGAGTTTAATCATGAGTATTGCATTCGATCATAAAAATAAAAAAAATCATATTTTATTTTGGATAAATCAATCATGTTCATATGATCGGGTCAAGGTAGGCCCATACCTGACTCGTTTTGATTGTCAGGTCATTTAGGTCGGATATTTATGCCTTTTATCAAGTCGGGGTGGGGTCGGATTAGGGTCTGAGTTAACTCGTGACCCATTGACATGCCTAGTTAAAGCTCTTACCGTGATTCCCATGGATACTCTCCCTCCCCCCTTTTTTTATTTTCTTCATCTTTGTGGTTTTTTTTGTTATGTCCTGTTCTCCTCCTGAGCATGCACTCATTTAATCTAATCAAAAGAAGTGACACTCCCACCGATTTCATTTTCGAACAAAAAAAAAGCATTGAGAAAAAAAACCTTAAGTTTCTTGTAAAAAAAAATATATATATATATATATATATATATATATATAATGATGCCATTATAATGGAATTTTATTTTTATTTATTTTTCTCAAATATTTTATAGTTTTCTTTTTTCTATACTTTTAAAAAATATTTATTAACGGATTGCTGGTATAGATCATCGGTTGACTCACCAACTACGACTTTCAAATAATGTCATTTTGTTAATATATCAACTGTATAGATGCATTAATGCTGCTGTCCGTCGTAGCCATATTAGGAGAGTTAATTAATGTGTCTCCCTCCGTAACAACTTCATTTCCTGTTCTTCTTAATTCTTATACTGCATGGGAGGTCAGAATTAAACGCAGACCGAGTGATCAAAAACATTTTAAAAAATGGTCTTCCTTTGCATATCCACATGCAAATTAAGCATGCATGGACACCATTGCCATTCATGTAAACTACTTGTTCACGTGTTTTTATCAATCAAAATCTTCCTGATGACAAGATTAATTGCAACTTAATTAATTGTCTTGACCTTCAAAGTCCTACCTTCTGGATTTGCTTTCCATCCAATCATTAGTGTTGCACGTTATGACTTGATTTAATTGTTCCCGTTTGGAATTGATTGATAAGATCAGTTTTCACATAAGTACATTTAAATTTTAATATTTGACTGGCTTTATATTTTATAAATTAACCAAATATTTTTTCCTAAGTTGATCTTGAATATATTTTATAGAAAAACTGATTGGATCATTGGGTGATCTTGACATTTAAAAACCATTTATCAAAATTGGTTCTTAACTACCACTCGTTTAATTAGGTTTGCGTGTTGGATTGTCGAAAGCTTTGATTTTGCTCAAACAAACAGTGTGCGGACTGTGGAGGGTCCTTTTAAACGGATCTAGGCATTAATTTAATGTCTTTTGACTTTTCAAATAAACAAGGTTTTAAATCCTATTTTGTAGCTTGCAATGAAAAATTAATTTCACGTCCCATTAGCTAATGTGTGTATATTGTTAAAATGACATGATGCATTATATTTTTCCAGCTTCTACACGCGCCTTGCAAGTCCACTAGCTGTAGGTTAAATCATATATGGACATTCCTCTCCACGTGAGAGGGCTGACTTCAAACGTCGTTGCATGTGAGGATTCGGCTAAAAACCCATTTAGGCTTGGTATTAGTGAGGGCTCTATCCATCTAAGTTTGTACTGTAATAGCCCTTCATTTAGGCCTGCCTATTGTTAATTTGTAATAGCTCTATGGGCCTCTCCATTGTATTGGCCCTGCAGGGCTTTATTATACCAATAAAGGAAAAAGAATAGCATATATATTTAGTTAGTATTGGATCACATCAGATATCTAGATACTGACATGTAGTATTAACTAAAAAAATATATATCATACTCTCACGTATCATCACATGCATGAAACTGAGAGAAAAAATAGGAGAGATTGGGTTGTGTAATGGTGCTTCCACATCATAGAATGACTTAAGAGGAATGTGTGAAGGGTTTTGTATGTCTCAACCATTACTTAAACTTGAATTCGCTTGGATCCATTATTCTGTTATTTTCGTTGAGTAATGTAATAATAATTTTTTTCATGTTTAATTTGTTAACAATAAATAAGTTGTGAATAAAAAATTGATAAAACATAAATAATGATTTGTAAAAAATAAAAAAAATGATCTGACTAATGAGCCCTTGTAAAATGTGATTACAATGGCATACAATTGAGTGTTGCTACAGATAGTTATTTTTTCAATCTCATATACTTCTATACCGTCATACACTCACATTAACGAGATATATGTCTTGTTAAAAATTTGTCACATTTCATATAAAATGTTTCTCATTTTATATAAACGGGGCTATTCAATTTATTGAAGTATATATTTTATTTTTTTATAAAAGTATATATCTCATTATATAAAATATATTATTTTTAAAAAATTCAAAACACGTAAAGACTGAAATTTGCACAGGAGAGAAGACTGTATGTAACATTATCCCATATGATTTAACTTGTGACCACCTCGGTGACAAGAGGAAAAGGGTGGTTTGTAAGTTGGACTTTGCCAAAGCATATGACAGTGTAGATTGTGAGTTTCTCCTACAACGGATGGAACGGCTCGGGTTTATGCCAAGGTGGATACGAATGGTGAACCAGTGTATCAACACAGTCCATGCATCGGTGTTGATCAATGGCGAGGTGATTGATTTCTTTCCATTGGGGCGAGGATTGAGACAAGGGGACCCGCTCTCCCCCATCCTCTTCATCCTAGTGGCTGACGTACTTCAGTGATTATGCGCAAAGGCGGAGAGGGCAAGCTGGATCAGGGGGCTTTCAACAACACAAACCAGATCAAAGGTATTATGCTAGGCGAGAATTCAGAAAGGAACATACGTGGGTTGCGTTTCATTTTGAGTTGCTTCGGCATGCTCACGGGGCTGAAGTTAAATCTGCAAAAGAAGCGCGGCTCACACTGTGCATGGGATGCGGGGTTGGTTCGTTCCTGTTCAAGTACCTCGGTTTACCGTTGGTGAAGGGCAGGATGACAAAAGAAGGGCGGGATCCTTTGGTGGCCAGATTTGAGAAGAAATTGGCGGGCTGGAAAAGCAAGACTTTGAGTTGGGGAGGACGATTGACACTCCAAGCGGTGCTCACGAATCTATTCATCTTTTATCTCTTGATCTTCAAAGTCCCGGTGGGAATTCTTGAGCGAATTGATGTAATTCGTCGGCGATTTTTATGGAGAGGGGCAGGAGAGGAGAGTAGGCGACCCCATTTGGTGGACTGGGCAACGGTGTGTCGACCAAAGAAGGAGGGTGGGCTGGGGGTACTTGACCTCCGATGCATGAACAAGGCTCTTCTAACCAAATGGATATGGAAATGGTTATCGGGTGGTACATCTCATTGGATGCAGGTGCTGCAGGATAGATATGGCGGACGGAGCATCAGGGACGCTAAATGGCTGATATGTAATACACGCATGACACAAATGTGCAAGGGAATTTTTGCGGAGTGGTCCATGGTGGAGAGAGCTATCGGGTGGTTGATCGGAGGAGGGGAATATGTACATTTTTGGATCAATAGGTGGTGCGGGGAGGAGAGTTTGAGCGAGTTGGCACCCGATATATTCAGATTGGCAGCAAAAAAGGAGGGAGCGGCGTGCGATTTCTTCACGAGGGAGGCTAATTCGGGCACGTGGAAGATAGAGCTTCTGAGGACACGGTTGACAGAAGAGGAGACAAGTCAATATGCCAGCTTAGTGGAGGCTCTAGGCGCGCGAAATCTCACGATGGGGGTGCACAAAATTGTGTGGAAACCGAGCAGCAGTGGCGAATACAAGGTGAAAAGGGGCTATGAATGGTGGCGAGAGGTATCTGGAAGCTTGTAACCACCATGCACGAGGTTCCATCAGATTTGGAGAGCGAAGATCCCAACGAAAATCAAGGTGTTTTTGTGGCTACTGAACAAAGAACGCCTCCTCACCAAGGTGTACAGGGCTAAATGGGCACACAACTAATTGACGGCGTGTGTTATGTGATGCGGCACCAGAGACAGTCCAACACCTCTTTTGCAAATGCACACGGGCGAAACAATTCTGGACAGCGGTAGGGGCACACACAGGCATGGCACTTCGTTTGCAACTTTGGGAGATTTATGGGAAGTGGGCAAAGTTTTGAGAAGACCGGAGGACGATGGATTGACGGCGACGATTTCGCAATCCATCCTCCCTGCAGGCACATGGACAATATGGCGAACCAAATTCAAGGTGATCTTTACAGGCGCACATGCATATCAAGAGAATATGTAGGAGATGTTTCGCGCACTTGTAAGGGAGTGGGGCATATGCATCGCGTCAGCACGAGAGATTCACTTCAGGCAGGGGTGGATTGGTGTTGTGAGTTGATCCATACGGAGTTTCAGCTTTGGTCCTTCACATGTACTGGGATAGGTGACTCGTCTTCTCTTAGTTTTGGGTGGGGAGGATTATGCGTCTCTTGTACGTGGTTTTGTTTTTCCTTTTATTTCTCTATTCTCCCTCAATTTCAAAGTTTGTAATTCGATCTTTCTGAAATAAAATCAGGTAGCAAATACCTACCATTTAAAAAAAAAAAACATGTGACCCACCTTGTAGAACCTGATGTGTGTGAATGTGTGTGTATGCATATATATGGGTGTGCGTGTATATATAATTTTTGGATGTGATGTAGTTTAATCTACCAACAGCATATTAATCATTGTCTACGATCTAGATTTTTAGATTTTAAAATGTTCACAGAGGGGCAAAATATATTAAAAATTTTAAAAAGTGGTTTTAGAGTTTCACTATTTATTTATCAACTCCAACCACAAACTCTATTTTCATCTCTATTCTAATTTTATATATTATTTTTTTAATAAAGTTTTAATTTATAATATCTCTCTTATTTTTTTATGTAGTACAAATAATTGAGAAATATTAAAAAATTTAAAATCGGTATAAGTTAATATTATTGGTTAGGTGATCAGTAAACTTATCAGTTATTCCAAACGTATATCTTATCTAAATATCTTGTATTTGTATCTGGATGAAATATATGTATCTAAAAAACTTATATCCATATCTGACTAAAATATTTTATAAAAATTGAAATTGTGTAGTAAAAGTTATCAAACTTTTTTTTTAAAAAAAATAATAACAACAAACTTCCATATTTGGAGAGGCTCACACAGTAAGCCTCCAAATATAGTGTCTCAATTGAGGGCCTCTATTTTGGAGGCACTTTATGGCGGACGATTGGAGTCCAAACGAGCTGCATTTTGAAGTTTTAGCGATCGGTTTGAAGTGCTCTAATAATCTGAGTGCATTGATCAATTGGTGTGAGAACCTAGAGATGCTTATTGTTCATAAACCATGTAAGAGGTACATTGGATGGTATGCAATTTGACGGGGTTTTTTTTATTATTTTCTTTCCACTTCCTCTCTCCCTCCTAAAATCTGTAAAAAGATCTCTCATCTCCCTATTTGTTCAAGGGCATATTTATAATAAAATTACTCCTAATTTTCCTATAAAAAAATCGTCATAGCTGCCTAAAAGAACACACCCAGTACAAAAAACAAGAAGGAAACTATGTTACTGAAATCATAATCATCTTGACCAAACTAAAGTCTACATAATATTAAGTAATCGCTATAACCAGAAACCTGAACAAAGACAATCAGAAACAAATACCTAGTCCAATCATAGCGAGGCAGTTCCGATGTCCTATTCTGGCCTTTCTTCAGACAATACAACCACCCCTCTTTAACATAGTCAGACGGAGAACTATCCTTGTTCGACAACAAGTTAGACCTCAAATGTACCGACTTCTGAGCGCTCCATGATGCCTTAAAACAATCTTGTGTGCTGATATACACAAGTAACCTTTTCAATTCAATACCCAAAAAAAAATAGATTCAAAGAAAGAAAAAAAAAAAAAACAAAGATTGTTAGACTACACAATGAAGGCGATATAATGCAGACCAGAAAGCGGAGCCTTGTCGAGGAAGCTTCAATTCCACGCACTTAGGGCATCTGTGGACAACAAAAAAATCCAATCTTTACACACACGTATCGATTTCAAGATTTAAAGTACTAACGAGTGATGAATCACGCACTGAAGGTCAGCAGGTTTGCCGCAACGGGCGCAAGAGAGAACCGGCTCCGCCGACGCAGTCGAAGGATCTTCAAAACCAGCAACTGCGGATAATCAATCAACAACGAAAAAAATCAAGAAAAACGAAGGAGATCACAAAAGCTTCTGATTATAAAAAAATGTAGAGTTCCGATGCAGGGTTTTAGCAAACCTGATCGAAAACAGGTCCCCGAATTTCCTCAGAAGTCGTGGCGTGACAGGTTGTCCTATTTATGGTCTCCTAGAGAATCATTGGCCGTCTATCGGAAAATCGACGGTTTTTCATGCTTTCATGAGTCATAAGCTGTCGGTACTGACTTGTTATTGTCGTCATTGGGGGAGATCGTATTCGTCCCTTTCGGTCCAGTTTTTCGTTCCTGGCTTTTCTACGGTCGATTCAGGTAATTGGTCTCTGATTTATAATCTATGATTTTTAGTTTTTGAATCGAGTGATGATTCGGAATCAGAGCAACTGTTCTGCTTGTTCTTTTCTTTTTTTTGAGTTCCCATTTTGATCTCTTGTTGGTTTACGGATCCGTTTATATGAAAGAACCCTAGATATTGTAACAGAAAGGCTGATGATGTTTTTACACATGGTTTTAGTTTTTAAGAAATATATCTGGACTGATATCCATTATTGTAGCATGATTTGTGTTTCCCATCTGTTCTTGATGATGTATGATCAACTGTAGTTGCTATGTGTTTGTGACATTGCCTCTGTGAGTCGGATGTACGCCGAAAGAAATAGTTGTCATGTCCAGTTTCGAAATGCGGGGTCGGGAAGAGGAGATTTTGAAAAAATGGCTGGCTTTTCAAAAGCATTGTTTTGACGGATTTTCTTTTCAATGTAGAAGAAATAACATAGTTAATGCATATGACACAACAAATGAAGCATTTGAAAAAAATCATTTGGATCCGTGTTTGACGTTCAAACAACATAATTTGCCTAAATGCGGATCCAAACTGTGTCAGTCACAAAACTCTTCGAATTTTCTAAAAGATGATTAGAGAACAGACTTCTATTTGTTTAGAATCTGGGTATATGTTACTTTAGTTTATTGCATTCTATGTGATTTGAAAAACTAGTCTTAATTGTTGTTGCCGCTTTCACACCCAACATAAAAGTTTTTGTATGCATTTTCTACTAATGATCAACTTAAAAAAAGAAGTTTAATAATCTTTGTATTTTTACCATATTTGTCATGTATCATTTACAAATTTACATTAATCGTACCAAACAAAACCCCTGCCAAATTTTTTTCGTACACAGACTTTTTTTTACTGTAGCTGCAAGTATTTTGAATTTGAATTCCTCGTGAAATGGCTTGCAGTTCCCCTGATGTAACCCGAGATTTTTTTTTTTGTATTCACATTAGTAGCTCATTCATTGAAAGAAATTATTCATGTTTTGTTGGCATTGTTATCCATCTGACATGACACACTGTTATTGTTATGTATTTGTTGATAGCAAGGTGAATAATTGATGAATGGCGCTTCGATCCGTGCGGCCTTCTCTCACTGCGTCCAGCAAGTGCACAACTATGACTACCATCACTACCTCTGCCTCCTGCACCTCCCCCCATCCATGCGAAAGGCCGCCTTTGCTCTCCGTGCCTTCAATGTCGAAACATCCAGAGCCTTGGACGTAACATCCGATCCTAAGATCGGCCTGATGCGCCTCTTCTGGTGGCAGGAGGCGATCGACAAGATATACTCCGGCAAGATAATAGACCACCCGACAGCCCGTGCTCTTTCTTCTGTGGTTTCAGAGCATAAGATCAGCAAGACTTGGCTTAAAAGGTCAGTTGAAGCTCGGATAAGCGATGCGAGTAGACAAGATTCTGACATACCGAAGACGATTGAAGATCTTGAGCAGTATGCGGAGGACACCCAATCAACAATTCTTTATATGACTCTCCAAGCTGCCGGAATCCGGTCTACCATGGCTGACCATGCAGCTTCTCATATCGGGAAGGGCAGCGGACTCCTTCTGCTACTGAAATCGATACCATACCATGCGAATCACAGTGGGCGCGTGTTGCACATACCATCTGATATCGCATCTAAACATGGGTTGTTGGTGACTGGAAACGGTAGAAGTGAAGTTCAGATGGAATCCGGTGAGGGGATCTCAGATGCTGTTTTTGAGATGGCTTCGGTTGCGAGCGCCCATTTGAAGAAGGCTCGAGAATTGGCTCAAACAGTGCCGAAAGAGGGACTTCCGGTGCTTTTGCCTGCGGTGCCTGCTCAGGTGCTTTTGGATACTCTGCAGAAGAGGCAGTTTAATGTGTTCAATTCGAGGCTGGCTCGTGGAATTCATGGGATTTCGCCTCTGTGGTTTCAACTGAAACTGAGTTGGTATGCATGGAGAGGTAAGTACTGAAATTTTTTTTTCCTCACAGGTGTTTTGGTTCTGTATTGGAACAAGATAAACGTTTAGCATAATTGAGTTATTCTTATTAAAACGGTTTGGATTCTTGAAGTTTTTATAAGGTGGTGTTAATAGCAACATCTGAACCTGCATTGCTTTGAAACAACACCTAGTAAGTCTGAAGACTCTGAACTAGATGTATACATGTTGGACAATATGACTAAACCATGCTTTTAGATTATTAGTATGAATTGATGTATGGGGCAAAACATTATTTGAGCTATCCCACATATGATGCTATATAATGTTGTGCTATCTCACATATGTTGCTATATAATGATGTTCTATTAATTAATTTCAAAGTCCGGGCCAGAAAGGCACATCAGTCTCCAGTATCCATGACCTGCCTCTTGAATATCTGTCCACAGTGAATGGGCTACACGTCCTTTTTTTGGTAGTTTAGAAAATTTATTAGCAAAACGTACAAATAGTAGGATTTAAAACTTCATAATTATGTAAAGATTTTCTAAAAATCTCATATTTTTTGTATAAATTTCTTTTTTTAGTGGTAATAATAATTAATGCATTTATTATGTTATTATGATGCTACTGGTTAACCTAATTGTTGAATTAGTGACCCTTTCGATTTAATGAACGGTTTGGTTTTAAAATATAACTAAACTTGTGAGCTAGAGTTATCGAACCGAGTTACAATGTAGAGCCGTTAGAGGTTTTGGGAATTCTGCACATACTCTATAGGGGTGGCCATGGGCCACGCTTTGACAAGGCTGGGCTTTTTCTGGGCGGGCCTCCACCGGGCCTAAGGGCTTCGGGCTAGGGTCGGGCCTGAGGTCCAAAATAAGGCCCGGCCGCCCATAGGCCCGGCTCCGAACGGGCCAATTCCGGGCCGAGTCGAGCTTTGTGATCTGGACCATTTTTTTCCATGTTTTTTGTTTTTATTTGTCCTTTTGTTTTAGTTTAAATTAAAAGATACAACAAAGTAAATGGAAAAAATTGAATAACTTGAATTGAAAAACTTTGAATAATAAAACTATTTGAATTGAATGTTAATAAATTTTATAATAATTGAATATTACAATTTATATAACTTCATAATAATTGCATATTCCCTTAGAAGTGCTCTCTGGAAATGAACCCTGTTCGAAGGGGTCGTTCCTAGAGAGAAAATCTTGGGGATCTAAACCTCGTTCAAATAGGTTCAAATGGCCATTTCAAAAAATGCTATTTACAAATCTATTTTGCATCCATCAGCAACACAAGTCACAAATCATTCATTAAAACATTCATAGAACATTTCATTGTATTAAAACTAATTAATTCATAGTTTCATAAACAACCCATAATTTCATGCATTAAAACAATCCCTATTCCATACATAAAAATAAAACAACCCATAGTTTCATACAAAATATGCAAACATGATATAGAACAGTCCAAAATAACAAAACCTTTAGGACCCATGGCCCAAGCCTGGCCCGGGCCTATGGGTGGGCTTTCCCTGGCCGGGCTTAGGCCCGGAAATTTCCGGGTGGTCGTCTGGCCACCCTACTCTGCACTTGTTCAAGGGACCTTAAACACCCTAAAAAAATGTCACAAGTTACACATACATAAAACAAATAATCATTCAATTCTAATGTTTAGTAGTCTTACCGAAGATTCAGTATGAATAGTTCTCCAACAACTTCAGTCCCAATCCAAACCAAAGCCAATAAACCTGACGTCTGTGAACCAAAATCAAAGCCCAGAAGTGAACGGCACACCTGCCGCACCAATCCACAACCCCCCGTCAAGGAAATTCGCCACCGTGAAGTTTTCGACGAGAGACGGCTTCACGATGATGTGGTATCCCTTCCACCTCACCCTTTTCGACATCATCGAACCTGGCCCCGTGTTGTTGAACTCCGCGTAGTACAACGTATCGAGGGCGAAGTTCCCATCCCACTCCAACCACCCAGAAGGATGTATCAGGCTACCCAATTGGCTCTGCATGTATATCGTTCTGGAATACTTCATCCATGGCCTCCCCAGGTACGTCCTCACCGTCCTATGCACCGGCCAGAGGTCTTGTCCGGAGGCGATCACACATTTCTGGATGACGATTCCGGTGTTTTGGTTTGGATCGTTGCGGCCCTGGGCGGTTATGGCGACGCTCTGGCCGAGGAGGGGGCGCCTGGCAATGATGTTGCACTCTTGGAGGATGGCGGCGGCATTGCCAAAGATAAAGTCAATAGTGCCATAGATGTCGCATTTGCGGTAGAATTGGCGCTGGGAGAAGACGCAGAGTGTGTCCTGGTAGCCCTCGATACTGCACCGGTGGATGATGGAGTGGTCAGAGGCCACGAGGAGAGCTGGAGCCTGCGGTGTGGGACCATAGGTGTTGCGGAAAGTTAGATCTTGCGCGATGAATCCGTCGCCAAAGACCGCTGGATAAGATTTTGAGGGAATGAAGAAAAATCCAAGAATCAGGGGACTGGATGCCATCAGGTTCAGTTACTTTGTAAATGTTTTAGTAACTGGGGTCTAGAAAAAAAATTCTTCATTTCCAATAACTTAATTTTGATAGACATACCAAATGCATGTCCAGTAATGAATACATAAATGAATGATTTCAAATAAAATGTTCATGACTGTTCCAACAGAATGAAAATGAGAATGAACATAAAACGGATCCTTATTCTTTAATAATATACTGACTTGTCAATCTCTACTGAATATATGAGATTGCAATAATACATTTTTTAATTTTTTTACATGAATAAATCAAATATTGAAGATTGACTAGACGTAATCTTTCTCTAATTGGATCTCATCTCATCTCGTATACCTTTGTAAAATATATTTATAAAATGTGAATATATTATACTCCAACAAATTGAATGATATCATCTTATAAAAAGTGTGAAAAACTCTGGATGTATATGATATACATGATATTACATTTGGGACTGTAAGTAGTGCACCAATGACTTTGTTTGTATGCATGATATAACAAAAAAGAAAAAAGAAGTGCATGCATGCGCGAGAGAGAGAGAGAGAGAGACGTACAAACGGTGGGAGAACTGAAGGTGGTGAAACCGTTGGCCGTGCTCCTGTTCCCGGTGATGATGGTGACACCCTTCCCAGCCCCAACAAGAGTGAGGTTCACCAACCCCGACCCAATCTGCAGATACTCCTCATAAACCCCTCCCTTCACACGTATCACTAACCTCCCCTTATTCAACCCCACCGTCCTCTTCCCCTCCGCCACCCTTATCGCCTCCCCCACCGTCCCATAATCCCCCGACCCATCCTTCGCCACCACCAACTCCGCCTCCGCCTGAAGCAGCCTCCTCAGCCCCTTCTCCGCCCAGTCCTCCTCCGCCGCCGCCGGCGGGGGATGACCCATGTTAGCGTTCACGGCGAGGGAGTTGCTTATGAGGTCCGTCACGTTGTACGCCTGAAGCGGCCGTGCGAACTCCTCTGAGAAGCCGTCGAGGCACGTGTCGAGGTTGGTTAAGGCGGCGCTCAGCCAAGTCTGCTTGTCGGCGGCGGTGGCGGAGGTGGTGGCAGTGAGGGAGCGGTTAAGGTGGAGGATTGTGTGGTTGTAGAGGAGAGCGCAGTCGGACCAGGCCCGGGCCAGGGAGGGATTGCGGTTGCACTTGCTGTGCTGAAGGCGGAGGTGGGCCTCGGCTTGGAGCGCGCGGCGGAGGGCGGCGGAGACGGAGAGGTCGAAGAAGGTGGCGGGAGTGGTCGGATGGGGGAGGTGGGGTGTGTAGCAGAGGCAGGAGTGGGGGTGTGGGGTGAAGCGGCACCAGTGCTGGATGTCGTCTGGGGAGGCGGCGCTGCCGCCGGAAAGGAGGACGGTTAGGGTGGTGAGGATGGGAAACAAGAAGATGACATTGTGTTGGGTCGATGTGAGGAGCAGATGGAATGTTAGTTCTTTGGAGGAAAACTTCTAATAAGGGCTGATTTGGTAACCCCGGGTCGGGTCGGATCGGGTCGGGGTAGATCCGAACCGGAATTGTTTTAATTTTAGGTCCATATCGAATCTTGGGTCTTTCGGATTGGATCGGGTCAACCCACTAATAAGACAGGCCGAGTTTAAAGAGGTTGTTGAAATTTTTAGGGCCTACCGTAACTTTATTTATTTAATTTTTTCTTACCTTTTATTTTGATGGAGAAAATAAATAATTTGAGAAAGGGAAGGGAGATGAGGAATGTGAGGAGTGTTTTGGTTTAGCAAAAGAGCTCCCCACATTGGGGTGGTGGTGCATACCACATTTTTTTTTGTTGATTTTTTTTTCATTTCTATTTTTACATGATGAGTTTGAATAAATAGAGTATAATGTATTCTAAATAGTTCTTCATTATTTGATTTTGTAACATTTTACGAGTGAACACTTGGAATATCATTTGGATTATTCTACTTTTACTTGAAGCCAAAAAGTTTTAAAAATGTTTCAAGTGCTTATTCAGTATTTAATTATACATGTTATGTTGAATCATGGGTGTTGGGTTGGATCATAAAAATAAAAAAAATCATATATTATTTTGGTTGGATCAATCGGCTTCATAGATCGGTTCGAGGTAAACTCAGACCTAATTCATTTTGATTGTCAGGTCCTTCAGGTCAAATATTTATAAATTTTATCAGGTCGGGTTGGGATCAAATGGATCGACCCGTGACCCAATAGACCTATTTAAAGCTCTTATCCTGATTCCCATGGATACTCCCTCCCTCTTTTTTATTTTCTTCATCTTTGTAGATTTTTTTGTTATTTCTTGTTTTCTTTTGTGCTAGGGGTGCAACTCGGGCGGGTTGGGTCGAGTTCGACTTTAACCCGCATTGCGGAAAGCCCAACCCGGCCTCAACCCGAAGGGTTCAACCTGAACCCGACCTCAACCCGCGGGCTCGGGTTGAATTCGGGTTCGATCGGGTTTGGGTCAGGTTCAGGTTGAATTGAGGCTCAAGTCGGGTTCGGATTTAACACCTAAAATATCATAAAAATATTTAATAAACAACACAATAAACTCTAATTAATTATTAATTAAACCTTATATACAAATAATTAAAAGTGAATATCTATATAAATTAACCCGAACACAATAAACATGGTGATACTCTAATTTGTGTAATTGTTTATTGTGTTTTAAGAATTTAGGGTTTTAGATATAGGTATGTTGTTATGGCAGCATAACATTTGTTAACCTGGGGGTCGGGTTCAGGTTGAGCCCGCAGGTTGAACCCTCCAACCCGAACCCGACCCAAATTGGGTTCGGGTTAGGTTGAACCCGACAGAGAAAAACCCCAATCCAAACCCGCCCATGAACCGGGTTGGGTCGGGTTCAACCCGTCCAAGTTGCACCCCTACTTTGTGCATGCACTCATTTAATCTAATTAAAAGAAATGACACTTCCAACTATTTTATTTTTGAAACCCCCTCTCCCCCCAACCCCAAAAAAAAAAAAAAAACTTAGGTTTCTTGTCACAAAAAAAAATATAATGATGCCATTATAATGGATTTTTATTTTTATTTATTTTCTTTTTTCTATACTTTTAGTCCCCGTTTGGATAGCGGAATTGAGCTATTCTGGATAGATAACTATGCCAGTATAGATAATAAATCTACATGAATAAGAGATTTTTTGTTTAGTTGTGTTTTTTTATTCTCATTGAAAAACGTAAGAATAAATGTTAAGTTGTTTGGTTGATAAAGAATAAAATATAAATAAAGTGTAAAAAAGTTGATTTGACATGTGGGCCCTTTGATGTATAAGAGGTGTTGATAGATGATTTGATGTGATAAGATGTAAAAAATTGATTTGACATGTGAGACCCATGAGAATAAATAAAGTGAGTATAGCTTATCCTAGAGGTTATTTAGAATTGTTATACTCTCTTATACTCGTTTAAACTGGCTTAGTAATTCCAAGTTATACTCTGTAAATAAACAATTATTTTCCTTATCCATTCTTATATTATCCTTAGACTACCCTTATTACACGCCTATTCCGCTTCCCAAATGGGGTGTTAAAAAATACTTATTAACGGATTGCTAGTATAGAATCGGTTGACTCGGTCGCCAACTTGGACTTTCAAACAATGTCATTTTGTTAAATATATCAACTGTATAGATGCATTAATGCTGCTGTCCTTCGTAGCCATATTAGGGGAGTTAATTAATGTGCCTCCCTCAGTAACAACTTCATTTCCTGTTCTTCTTAATTCTTATACTCCATGGGAGGTCAGAATTAAACGCAGACCGAGTGACCAAAAACATATAAAAAAATGGTCTTCTTTTGCAGATCCACATGCAAATTAAGCATACATGGACACCATTGCCATCCATGTAAACTACTTGTTCATGTGTTCTTATCAATCAAAATTTTCATGATGACCAATACAAGATTAATTGCAACTTAATTAATCGTCTTGACCTTCAAAGTCCTTCCTTTTGGATTTGCTTTCCATCCATCATTAGTGTTGCACGTTATGAGTTGATTTAATTGTTCCCATTTGGAATTGATTGATAAGATCAGTTTTGACATAAGTACATTTAAATTTTAATATTTGATTGGCTTTATATGTTATTATAAATTAACCAAATTATTTTTTCCCAAGTTAATTTGATTATATTTTATAGAAAAACTGATTGGATCATTGGGTGATCATGTCATTTAAAAACCATTTATCAAAATTGGTTGTTAACTACCACTCGTTTAGATTTGTGTCATTGTGTGTTGGATTGTCGAAAGCTTTGATTTTGCTCAAACAAACAGTGTACGGACTGTGGAGGGTCCTTTTAAACGGATCCAGGCATTAATTTAATGTCTTTTGACTTTTCAAATAAACAAGGTTTTAAATCCTATTTGTAACTTGTAATGAAAATTAGTTTCACGTCCCGTTAGCTAATGTGTATATATACATATATTGTTAAAATGACATGGTGCATTGTATTTTTCCAGCTTCTACACGCAGTGGCCTTGCACCTCCACTAGCCTCCCGCAAGTGGTAGAAGACACCCATTTAGGCTTGGTATTAGTGTGGACTCTATCCATCTAAGTTTGTACTGTAATAGCCCTTTGGGCTTAATAAGAGGACATGTTCTCTGTATTCGCCCTATGGGATCTTGTTATACAAAAAAAAAATCGTATATATATTCAGATCTCATCATATATTAACTAAAAATATATATATCAATCTCTCACATATCATCACATGCATGTCGATCGGTTTAAACAAGAAACCGATAGAAAAAATCGGAGAGATTGGGTTGTGTAATGGTGCTTCTACATCATGGAATGACTTAAGAGGAATGTGTGAATGGTTTTATGCATCTCAACCATTACTTAAACTTGAATTCGCTTTGATCCATTTTTCTGTTATTTTCGTTGAGTAATGTAATATTAATTTTTTTGGGTTTAATTTGTTAATCATAAATAAACTGTGAATAAAAAATTAATAAAACATAAATAATGATTTGTAAAAAGTAAAAAAAATGATCTGACTTATAAGTCCTCATAAAATGTGATTACTATGACATACAATTGAGTGTTTTTACACAGTTATTTTTTCAATCTCATATATTTCTATAACATCATACACTCACATTAACGAAATATATGTCTCATTAGAAATTTGTCACATTTAATTTTTTTTTTATCATTTTATATAAATGGGGCATTCAATTTATTAAAATACATATTTTAATTTTTATAAAAGCATATATCTTATTAGATGAGATATACCATTTTCAAAATTTCAAAGCACGTGAGGACAGGAATTTACACTAGAAAGAAACTTTAATTAAGTAACATTATATCATATGATTAACATGTGACCCACCTTATACCATTAGAAAAAATTGGACAGAATAACACTATTCCAATGGGATCTGAAATACAAATATCATATTTTTATTTATTTTAATATAGCTATATTTACGTACAAACAAGCATACTTTTTTGAGCTTATTTACCTTTATTATTATATTACTTCCGATTCCACATGTAACCACTATATATTCTCATACCCAGACAGGGAATAATTAACATATATGCAGAATACTAGATAACAATTTCGCGGAATATCGGATCCTGCGAGAACTTTCAAAACCAGCTCTGCATGCCCAAGCTACATATAGATCGCGTGTTTCATTTATGTTGTTTGTAATCATAGTAAAATCTTATATGACAATTACAAACCTAGTGGACGAGTTCCATTTATTAATTGATAATTAATTTATAGTCCAGTTGCATAACCTAACAGGTTGGCAGAACGGCGACGTGCATGGTTAATTAATTGGTTATCGAGTGCAGATGAAAATAATAATAATATATGCTCGTGATAATTAAAATGACATCAATTCTATTGCAT
Organism: Acorus calamus; assembly: GCA_030737845.1. Classification (NCBI taxonomy): domain Eukaryota; kingdom Viridiplantae; phylum Streptophyta; class Magnoliopsida; order Acorales; family Acoraceae; genus Acorus; species Acorus calamus. The sequence continues at coordinate 4,740,606 of CM060868.1, read as the reverse complement.
CATTTCGATTAGCAAATGGGATTTATAATTAATTTGCAGTACAACAAAAATGATTTGTAATTAATAGTCAAAAAGGCTTAATTATGCCTAGGTCTTTCGACACTTTGAGCAACATTAAAGTTGTCGACCATCAAAATTAACACTTGATATTAATTGAACGAGTGGACTATAAAGACAATTAAAGAAAGACATGGTGTGCATATTTAATGTACTTAGGCTGCGGCCAACTCATGCTCCATTAGGAAAGTGCCTAGACAAGTTGCAATTATACTCTTTGCATTAGTGATGGAGGCATCTGCGGCTCGTGGAGCGAAATCCCACGGTCTGAGCTTCTCAATTATGAGTCCTTGACCCTGATATGTATTATTTTTTTTTTTTTTTGTTATTCTGCATTCAGACCGATTTATAACACTCTTTTGTTATAAAAGTGACTTAACCTTTCTAAAAAAAAGTAGTCTACAAGGATGTGAATGCTTTTTACCATGGAAACCCTTATTAAAATAAGATTGTTCTTGTTAGTCTATTTTAACGTTCTAATTAATTACAGTCTCATATTCTATATGGTTATATATTTTGTTAGTCACCTACATTCATTGTGATTAATGAGATATTTAATTATTATTATTATTTTTATGCATTCTATAAATGAAAACATATAATTCATGAGAGAATGTATACATAATTTTTTTATATAAAAAAGTATGCATTATTAGATGAGTATACAATTTTTAACAAATAAAAAAAGAGTACAGACTACATTTGGGACCATTGGGGTTAAGTCAAACATTTTCCTTTTTAAAATGGTTGGGTTTCATTTAAAAATTATTATGCCTTAATGCCTAGTCTTAATATAGACTGCAGTCAGTGCACATGTTTTAATATAATTTTTTGAATTATATATAATTTTTTATTATAGATGAAATACATATTCTAAAGCGATTTCACTTTTTTTTTTATATTTTTTATAATATAATATACACTAAGATGATAGAGTGTATTCTCATATTACATTATTGACGTCAGGACGTGGACAATAAATGGAGTTACAAAATATACTAAGATATTTAATTTTTAAACCCATTCACTAAAACAAGTACTGGCGAAAGATTCAACAGAAGGCTTGGGACTCAACTTTTTTTTAACGGCTGTTACAATTTGTCCATTTTAGTGTCATGTATGTTGTTTGCTACATGCACTTACTATAACATGTTATATAGCTCTTTTAAATTTTTTTTTACATATATACTTAAATGACTTTTTGTCATTCATTAGAGCATATACTTTTTTTTTTTTATTAAAGTGAATACCTTATTAGATGCAGCATACTATTTTTTTTTTAAAAAAGAAGTGTGAACTGAGGCTAGAAACAAGATTAACATTTTTTTATGAGTTGCGATACACGCAATTCATTTTGCAGCCTCATACACTATGATAACGTAGTATATGCATAGTGTGTGAGATTTTATCATAATATATGATTCAATTTTTTTTTCATATTTTCACAATGAAAAAATACACAAATGTATCTTAGTATATACTTCATTTTATATAATAACATACAATTTAAAGAATGAGTACGTGATTTAAAAAAATAAAAATAAAAATAAATTGCAATTCAGGTTACAATGGGCTGTGTGTATTTTGTCTTTCTTTACAGAAGGACGCCTAATAGGCTGAACTATTAAGCATGGGCCACATGGGCCTAGACTGAGCTAAAACCTATTATAACTAATCGAAAGAGCGCTAATACATCATTTTCCCTAACCCATTTTTTAATTTTTAATTAAAATAGTCATGTGACCCCAGTCGATCCAGTGCCATTTTTTTATTTTAAACCAGACGTGGAATTTTCCCCTTAAACATCAACTTATTTGAAGTGTTGGAGTATTTTCATAATTTTTTTTTATATTCTTGTCTTCATTGAGGTACAATTTTATCATCATAATAAATTGAAATTATAAAATGTATATGTTTTTGTTTTCATAAACAGATAGATACATGTGTATGTATAAATGATACAAAAAATATGACATCATTTTTCCTTTTAGGTGCGTGAAAATGCTAAGACAACATATAATATTTTAGTATATACTACAAATAAAAATATATGCATTTAATTCGTGTAATTATTTTCTTATAAAAAATACGTGTAATTAGCTAAATAAATAAATAAAAACACGTATTTCCTTTTTATGAAGTCTATGTACGGTACACAAAAACAGTCTACAGCTACGCCAAGAAATCCTCACAACCGTGAACCGTACAACCAAAGGCTTCCACGCGAATCTAAGCCGTTCAAACAATGGTCCCCACCTTGCACATCCGTTCGCCATATAGACTCCATTCCAAAAACCTCTCAAGAGAGTCAATATCCCCCGATTTCTTGACGTTTCGGTACGACTTTTTCCCAACACGGAAACCTGGGGTCCACGACTTCAACGTTCCCGATCCCTTTATCACAAAATGGAAACCCCGAAAGTGACGCCAAACAAACAAAACAAAACAAAAAAAATCCGTCACTACTCAAAACGGATACCCCATTTTGACTGGGACCCACTCGAGCTACGTGTCACTCTCAACACCCCCTCCACTGCATGGCGAAGCCCTCCTATAAAACCCCCCTACAAGCACACAATCCGAGGCACAGTGAACATCAATGGCTACCTCTCTTCGCCTCGTAATCCTCGCTCTCTCCGCCCTTTCTCTTATCCTCGGACAATCCTCAGCCGTCCGATCAAGGCGTCATAAGCCATGGGGATCGTCGATCAGGCTGCCGGAGGTGGTGTTGCAAGACGACGAGGAGGAGGACCAGGTCGGGACCAGGTGGGCCGTCCTCGTCGCCGGCTCCTAATGGCTATGGCAACTACCGTCACCAGGTAAGTTTTCTTTTGTGGGTATTTTGGGAATAGTTCTAAAGTTAGTCACAGAAATGTTTTTTATATAAATGATATTTATCAGTTTGATTGGAGATATGCATTTCACATTTTATAAAAATAATATGATTTAAAAATTAAAACAAATTGGATCGAGTGTCACATTTTTCATGTCCTTAACATTATTTTGGTGTGACAGGCGGATGTGTGTCACGCATATCAGATACTGAGGAGGGGAGGATTGAAGGAGGAAAATATAGTGGTTTTCATGTACGATGACATAGCGAACAGCACGGAAAACCCAAGGCCTGGGGTTATCATTAATAGCCCACATGGACATGATGTCTATGCTGGAGTTCCTAAGGTATGGATGAATATTATGATCAATGTTACATTGATTGTTACATCTTATATGCTTATGCTTGGCATCCAAACAGGATTACACGGGAGATGAGGTGAACACGAAGAACTTCTATGCTGTTATACTGGGTGAGAAGGGTGCTGTTGAGGGAGGGAGTGGGAAGGTTATTGATAGCAAGCCCAATGACAGGATCTTTATCTATTATTCCGACCACGGAGGCCCCGGCGTGCTCGGTTAGTTGATTATGTCTTGAGTCACTATGGTCCTGATTGGAATCAATTGTTAAACTGATTTTTCTTCAACAAAAACTTTAGTTTTGGTTTCATTTATTGGTTTTTGTTTGTTAGAAGTCAACATAGATTTTTATGGAAAAACATTTGTTTGGATGATTTTTCTTTTGAAGGAATCAAGTTAGCTAACATGTGTTTCTAAACACCCAAGTGATCCCGGTGTTTCAAAAAAAGAAAAAATAAATACATATATAAATAAATCAGGTTTTAGTTATAAATAGTGATCAAAGGAGTTTTTCATGAATTTATAAAGCTAATTTGAAAAGTATACTCTTTTCCATTACCAAAGGAAAAGCCATGGAAAAATTGTTTTTGAAAATTGGTTCCAAACCAGCCTATTGTTTATCAATTTTTGTAGTTCATGCCATCTTAGTTTATGATTTAATCCATTGTCTTTCTTGTGTTTGTTTTAGGGATGCCCAACATGCCGTACCTCGTCGCATCGGAGTTCATCCATGTTCTGAAGAAGAAGCATGCTTCAAAGAGCTACAAAGAGATGGTGAGAAATTGGTTGCCTTTTTAATTTTCTCTCTTCTAGGACTGGAGAAGGCTGCATTTGTTGAATCTTACAGGTTATCTATGTCGAGGCTTGCGAGAGTGGGAGCATCTTCGAGGGGCTTTTGCCTCCTGACCTCAACATATATGTAATGACCGCGTCTAATGCTGAAGAGAGCAGCTGGGGAACATACTGTCCTGGGATGGACCCCCCTGCCCCGCATGGTTATGACACTTGCTTAGGCGATTTGTACAGCGTTGCATGGATGGAGGACAGGTTAGTGATTGCTCCGCGTATCTCTCTTGAATTTCAATTCAAACACTTGGAAAATCAAGTTTTATTACTAATGATAAATCAATTGTCAAACTGATTCTGCTTATTCCGTGCAATATTAGTTTTTAGATAATAGGTTCCAAACATTACAACTTTTGGTTTTTATGTATTAGTAAAAGTCAAGAAAATATTTTTTTATGAAAAAGCTGGTCCAATGTAGCTTCTAAAAATATGCTGGTTAAAAACAATGTTTATGAAAGAAAAAAACTGTTTTTGGAAAGTGTTACCTGATGGGGACATATGGCTTTGGCATGGTGAATCATGAATTTCCCAGTGATTGTTGCAGTTTGGAAGCAATCTGATAATCATGCAAAGATAAGCTTTTCAATTCACTCAACGATCATGAGCATTCTCTCTCTTTTGCAGTGAGTCCCAAACTTGAAGAAAGAGACAATAGGCCTTCAGTATGAGAAGGTAATATAAAGTCCTTTGATCCTTAAATCCATTGGAAACCAATATCTACTTGAATAATCTTGCCCATATTTTGCAATGTCACTCGCTTGCTTGACTTGAATCTAAACCAGATACATATGTTTTTTTTTTCTTCTGAATGTAGGTTAAGAATAGGACGTCCGCCGTCAATTACAGCGCAGGTTCTCATGTGATGGAATATGGAACCAAGAACATCAAGGTCGAGATGCTGTATCTGTATCAGGGGTTTGACCCGGCAAACGCGAATGCCACAGAGAATGCGTTGCCCCGTTACACTCATATGGAGGCTGTTAATCAGAGAGATGCAGACCTACTCCACTTGTGGCACAGGGTGAGTGCCAACTTTGATCTGTATTTTGAATCATTTGTCACATTTTTCATAATTTAAAGCTAATCCTGATTATCATCACCGCCATATCTAACATAGAAGTTTTAGCATGTATTTCTTATACTGATGACATAATGTATTTAGAAAATAGTTTAGTTACATTCAAAACATAACACTTGTAAAATATGTAACTATGACAAGTAGTTGAGTTCGTCCTAATGTAGTGCATGACTTGAGTCTTTGCAGTATAAAAGTTGGACGACCGATCAGAAGTGAAGGAGGCCGTTCTAAGGGAAATCACAGAGACAATGATGCATAGAGTGCATCTCGACAACAGCATTGATTTCATTGGAAAGCTCCTTTTTGGATCAAAGGCTGGAAATTCTGTTCTTAATGCTGTGAGGCCCTCGGGTCAGGCTTTGGTGGACGACTGGGATTGCTTCAAAAAGATGGTAACAACATTTTTGAAACAGAGGAAACTTGCATTACTTCAAATTGGTCTATGTGAATGATTTTATAGTTTCTGAAGTTGAAATTTTGGAACTACAGGTTCGCGTTTTCGAGTCTCAATGTGGATCGCTCACTCAGTATGGTATGAAACACATGCGCGCGTTCGCGAACATCTGCAACAGAGGAGTCTCAATGAATGAGATGGAGAAGACCTGCAAGTCTGTCTGTAGCAACTACTTTCCGGGGCGATGGAGTCCGGTGAGCCGGGGTTACAGTGCTTGATGTCTCATACTGCCTTGATGTGTGGCATACAAGGAAAACATGAAACTTGTTAGGATTTCTCTTTAGAAGACCTTGGTTTATGTAAATAATAACTACCTCTTCTGCCGTGACAGAGAGATGGGTCTATTGTGTTCTTTAATGCCTTGTTTGCAGTCTTTATGACCATGGTTTGTGCTATCCTCGCATGATTCTCATTTTTCTTGAACAAAAGGTCATTTAGCAGGTTGGTAGAGATAAAAGGTCAATTGAGAGAAAAATGTAATAATGATGAAAAAAAATTAAGAAACATGGATTTCATTACTGATTGTCAGCGAATCAATTCATTCTCTTTTATTTAGATGTAGGAAAATCTCCTTAACCACATAAATCTCTTTTTCTATTCATTATTTTGCTTAGATTTATTGTTATGCAAATCTAATCTAAGATACATAACTGCGACAGTATAATTTTTCTTCACCCAAGGGTCCCAGGTTAGGAAAATAAAGAAAACACTTGCCCATTAAAAAATTCATCTAATTCCCATGTTTCCAACTTGAGAAGGGATAGCATAGTTTATCCCATTAAATGATTCTTCTTGTTTTGAATTGCAACTTGAGAGGTAATAACATCAAGTAATTCAAAACCCCTCTTTTGAAAAACATTGAAAAGAAGAAAGAAAAGAAAAAATAAAAAAAGAGTAGTGCATGGCAATGCTTGGTGGAATCTCAATCTTCTTGCAGCTGCTTTTTTTCTTTTTCTTTTTTGTTTTTTGTTTTTTGAACTTTGTGAAGGGACAAAACATTCGCCAGACAGACTCCCCTTTCACTTGTCACTGATGGCTTTCCCTTTTTTTTGTGCTGATTAAACAATCAAAGGCGCCCAAATTTTTTCCACAGAGGATATTCAACAAAGAGCCCCCACTGTTCCCATAGGATCCCCATCATCAACAACTTTGTCTAGTAACCTGTTTTTAATCAACAATAAAAAAAAAGTTAAAATATCCATTCTGATCTTAAAGAGGATATTATTAAGAATAATATAGTATTAAAGGATGTTTTGGTGGAAGTCTCACTCATTGCTTTTCTGAGGAAGGAGAGGAAGACGACCACCACCGCAACCCCGGCCAATGCGCCTACGATGATCGCCACCGTTCGACCGATGTCGTCGTCATCCCTTGCACCTGGATTCAATTTTTTGAGTGGTGTAATATGACAATTGAAACCTTTTTGGTTTCTGTAATACACTTGGCTTTAGAGATTCAGTGCCGTACAGAGATTAAATAAGTGAGGACTTGATGCATGTATAGAGTTGGACTGAAATAAAGGTTTGTCAATGCAGTTAGGCAGAAACAAAATCAAGGGTAGCTTTTTTTATATATATATATAGATATGTGCAATTAAGCTTCTAGTTCTGAAGTGGAAATTTTATTATATATTCATAAAACAACATTTGACTTGCAGTAAAAATAAGTAAAATTTTACACCCTGTTTGGGTGGATCATAAGCATGGAATAGAAAAGAATAAAACAGAATAGTAAAAAAAAGTTGTTTGTTTTGCTAGAATAAACCTTGATAGCTATGTCTGGATAAGCTAGAATAAGGTCCGATAACTATTATCAGAAAATGTTAGAATTGCTTATCAAGACTTATATATACCAATGGATAAAAATACTCTTCTCTGTCATTTTAAAAAATTTATCTTACCTAACACTCTCTTCATACATTCAAAAAATTGTCACATTTATCACATCACACACATCTCTCATACTTATTTTCGAACACAAATAATTTGTGCATGGGTATAGTTGTCATTTAAAAAGTCATAAACTTTTATACATCTTTTATCTACCACTTATCCTTACTTCATCCAAAGTAAACCAAACAACAAAAAGATCAATTTTACGTTTCTCAATTAGAATTACAGAAAAGACAACCAAACAAAAATTTATCTATTCAGCATGGATTGTTATCTATCCCAGTATAGATATCAATGACAAATAATCTTATGTCATACCCAGATGGGTGGTTAAGGTTTAGAGTGATACTAAATTTAGTTACTATTACTACCTTGGCGTATGATTGCATATGAAGACATGCACAGATTTAGAAGTGCATGTAAGTATGTATGGTTTATGTTGTCCACTTGATGATGTATATAGATGATGTGCATAAATAGTTAATCTATCAATTGATAAAGTCATAAAGACCATCAAAGTGTTGAATGGTCAAAAGTTGCATATGCAAATTCTTACTCGTCTAATAATGCCACTCTAGTAAGTAACATGAGACTCACTTGAGGCAAAACATAAAAAATTATCACAGTATCACATACTAACCATGTGATTGTCACGCATTTGTCTCCTATTAAATATGGTTCAAATTTAATAAAAATCAAGTTGAATATTTTATGACATGGTTTGGAGATATTCCTAAAAATATGAAGCTAGAATGCCGACTCAAGCAAACAGATACAACCTTATTAAAACTCAATTAAAATAATACACTAGTGAACTCTTTTACCTAAAATAACATTTTTTTCATTTCACGAACTGAATTTTGATTGAGTCGGTAAACACCTCTCATATCTATGAAAGATGTCAATAGATCAACTCATGGGAGCACGTTTATTCAGGAAAAAATAAAAATAAAACATTCATTTCATTCTCCCAAAGAATCTATTCCATCAACTGTTCCTAAGTTGTATTTCGTCAAAATAAAAAAACTATTCCTAAGTTGTAATCATGTAATCCACCACTAACACAAAAGAGCACCCACCCATTATTCCAACAGGGTTCTCACCAATCCTTCAAAAAAAAAGAATCAGATCCCCAGAATACAAAACCGACATAATTTAATTTTATTCCAAAGTTTCCAACACGCAAACATGCTCAAGTAAAAATCAACTAGCCCTGATATTTATTTTTATTCTATCCGAAAATATGATATTTATCTCTATACCATTATAAACCTTCTATTTAATTTTACATTTATTCAAAAGTATAAAATCTTTGCATATTTGTCACTAATTAAAAAATATTTACGCATATACTAAAAAAAAATTATACACTAATATTATCTTAGTGCATACAAAAAAAAAAAAAAAAAAAAAAAAAAAATTCCAAACTATTTAAGACAGCTAAAAGTGACTATAACTATCTAACATTTTGCAAGAGCATTGATACATTCAATCTATTTCAATTTCGTCTTTAATTTAGAAGTGGCCTCCCCTGCTATTTATACACTGTAACAATGTAGTATACACTACGCTATCACAATGTAGACTGCACTATTACAGTGTATAAAAAATAGTAGTTTTCATTTTTTTTTCTCAAAAAAATGCTAGTGTATCTTATGTATACTATACTTTTGATAAAAATATGTATTTTAGTATATATTTTTTTCAAAAAGAAAAAGTGAAGGTTGAGGACGGACTGCAGGGACTGGAGGTATCAATTTTTTTCATACGAAAGCTCACCTTTAGCGGAGGAGGAGAGCGGGTAGTACCCGGCGGCCCAGTAACTGGCGTAACACTGGGCGAGAAAAACGTCCGCGGCGACTGCCGCCCCGCACGCGTTCTTGAGCTTCCCCACGGCCTCGGCGAGGCATTTCCCGCAGTCGTCTGCGCGTAAATCCCCCAAACACTGCGCGAACCCCTCCACTGACCCGGAACTGCTCACCCTGAACCCGACCCCGTTTTCAAGGTCCCCCAACACATCGTCCCTCCTCCTGAAGAAGTCCCCATCCGAGCTCAGGCTATCGCTGCACTTCTTGTACACGAGGGTGGTGTCGAGCGTCCCAATGAAGGATGGGTCGCTCTCGTAGCGGAGGTAGCACCCGTCGAGTTGGATGGTCGCGCCGAGGGCGTCGGGGGAGCAGAGGAGGGCGAGCTGGGCTATGGCGCTGCTGATGCAGTTGAAGCAGTCCGGGTTCGAGAGGTCGCCGCGGCATTGGTAGAGGCCGAAGAGGGGGGAGGAGGAGGTGGAGGAGTTGGAGGAGAAGGTGTTGTAGGAGGATTGGGAGGCGGAGTTGGCCATGGAGGAGAGGAGGGAGTTTAGGTTGGTGTGGAAGGAGGAGGAGGGGTCTGAGGAGGTGGTGGAGGTGGTGGTGGAGCAGCCTTTGTAGATGAAGGTGCTGGCTTTGGAGAGTTGGAGGTGGTGGATGAGGAGAAGGAGGAGGAGGAGATGTTGAGTGTGGTGGGAGGTTTTGAACATCTTTTTTCTCTCTTGGGTTGGTGTCTTTTTTTAGTTGTGTTTCTTTGCTTCTTTCATGTTTTGTGGGTGGTGTATAAGTTTCCAATGGCTATCCTAGCAACACGACGCTTGTATTGCTCTACCATAACCCCGTTTTCACGGTTTTGTTTTCTTTTTTGTTTTGGGCTGGACCCCATGGGCAAAGGTAATGTCGCCCTTTGAAGGGTGTGTTTTTAGTAACTCTTGAATGATTTAGTTTGATCGATATGATTTAGTTTGATATATGAATTTTTTAATTTAATTATAAATTTACATGGATTTAGTTTAAATCGATAGAATATTAGTTTAATTCGATACAATCATTACAAATCAATTTAGTAAACAACAGTATATCATGTTAAGCATTCCACATGCTGACCCTAAAATGTTTAGCCACAGTCAAGTGTATTGCATATATTTAATAAACTTTTGTTTGGATGGGAGCATGAGTTATAATACGATAAATTACTATTATAGTATAGGAAAGTGATAAACTATTTTTTGAGTAATTATGTTTGTAATTATTCTAGGTGGGAAACAAAATAATAATTTTTTTGTTATTTAATTAATCATGAATAAGTTGTGAATGAAAGATGATCAATAAACTGTGAATAATGATTTTATATATAAAAAGGTGAAAAATGATTTTATATATGAGTTCCTGATTTATAAAAGCTGATGACACGATATATTGTATCAAGTAACACAATTTCAAGGGGGTCTGGAATATCAATACGTACTAGGTTATTTTCACATATTCAGACATTGCTATGTCCACCTATTAAACAGCCTGAAATTCATATAACTATATAATCCCCTAAAAACACATATATAAATTCAAATAATCCCCCAAGTTAAATTTTTATTGACAAATGAAAATTATTATACAGATATTATGTTTGGTTAACCTTGATTGAAAATATAGTATATCAAAAAACCCCTACAATGTGTTCAAAATGCAAATAATTTATAAATGATATATGTATCTCTCCGAATATGATTTTGTAACCTATTGAGAGGGATAAAATAATCATTTACATAGAGGTTTTCGCATTTTAACAAATAATAAGGGTTTTTTGTATGTTGTATTTTCAGACATGATTAACAAAATGAAATATTCCAGAGACTATTCCTCATATGTTAACAAAATTTCAATTCAGGAGATTATTTATATTTATATATGTGTTTTGAATTAGTTATATGGATTTTTCAAGAAAAGTCAGTAGATTATATAAATTTCAAAATTTTCACATGATACGGAATAGTGGATTGAAGGCAACAAATTAATTCATAGTTCCACAAATATAAATAAGTATGAGAGGTATCCGATCACCCAATTTTTCTGCATTATTCGAAAAGATTTGCAAGTACTCTGGGTGTTTCTTTGTTTTTGTTGACTATAATAGTAGTTGGGTTGTCTTGGGTTGGGTTGGGTTGGGTTGGGGATGGCTCTTCTTTTGGGGAGATGGAGTAGCCTTTGTGGGGAAAAAGAGGGAGACCAATTAAATTAATGTTTGTGAAGGACATCTTTGGCCCTCGCTACTTCTTCTTTTTGACAGGATTTAACTGTGATTCAGATTCTTCTTCAACTTTTCTTTTTCTCTTTTTTTTTTCCCCTCTCAATCTTCACTGCGAAAGATTTATCTCTCATTTAGACCGAGTTGTTATTCTTTAAACACCATATTTACATTACTCATGTAACTGCCAACCTAGGAGAATGCACAACCATTTTTGTTTTATTTTTGAGTTTTTTGTTAGTATATTACCAAATAATATGTTATTTATAAATAACATATTTATTTTTATACTATTTCAATTTTTCTTAATAAAAATGTACTCTTTTATCTTTTTTAACCTAAATGAAACTTAACATAGTTAATTCTTAACTAAAAAGTAAAAATGACATAAATAACATCAACATAATATTTATCATAATGTAAATAATTAAACATCATAATTTAATTAATTTCTTGTTCTTTCCACATCAATTATGAGTCATTTAACTTTATCTCTTCTTTTATTTCTTCCAATCAAGTTTTAATTTTTAAAAAAAGTTATTTTGTCATTTTATAATACATATGAGTAATTATTCTCAAATAATTTTATTTCATTAGCATTAAATATTACTAAATTCTATATCTTAGATAATAAATAGTTTGTATATTTAATTTTTATGTTTGGATTTTAGATAAAATTTATCATTTTCATGTTAAAATTAATATTTTTTTATTTTTATAAATATTGTATTTGGTAAGGTAAAATATGCAAATAAAAACATAAAGGTAATTTGGTTATGTAACCAAGACTTTAACAATTTTAATAGAAATATGCATAATTTTTACATATTCTAATGGTATAATATAAATAGGTTATTTAGAGTGGTATAATATTAATAGTATGTTTTTGGAACCATTTATTTTTTATTAACAAGGAATAGCATTTTGTGAGATGAACTGCATTCTAACATTAAAAAGACTATTTTCAAATATTTAAAATAAATTTATTATGTTCTAATAAACATATTTTGATATCAAACAATTGCATCTAAACTGCTAGCTATCTGAAAAATATTCACTTTAGCCTCGAATGTCTGTTACTCTCTTTGTTGATTGAGCAATCAAAACAATGATTTGGCCTTAGATGCATGAGAAAATTTATGAGCAACAAAGAATTAACCTAATAGATCTTTACGGAAACTAGTAGTGTTTGATTTAAAATTACGTTTGAAATCCTACTTTTAAAAACCATGCTTCGCTTAAATTTTCAAAAAAAAAAATAACACTACAAACACTAAACTTGGTTTTGAATGGTTTAGTTTCACGGTTGACTTAAAACAAATTTTGAAACACAGAATTTACCAACATGTGCAATCAAATGCTGCTTAAACCTAAAACGAAACTCAATAACAAAAAGTAACCCTAATATTTGTAATGAAGCAAAATAGTTAGTGCTCCAAATCGATCCTTTTGTTTAATATTTGTAATGAGCAATGATGCATTCAATATAATCATTCCTCCAATCATTTATAACGTCTTAACCGAGTATATATGAGTTCTCTAATAGGATATATACCTAATTAAAGAAAATATAAAAACTATTCATTTAATTTTTTTTACTGTATACTTTTTTTTTTTTTTGAATAAGTCTGTACTTACATTATATTTATACATCTTCATAAAAAATCAAAATGGATTAAAACAATAAAAAAGGGCAGTACAAAGCACTGTTTTTCCTAACACTGCGGATTCTTAATTCCCGTGAGGCCGTGATCAGTCCCCCCAAAAGGCCCATCTTGGCCAGGTTGTGGAGCCCCCCACTCGAGCTTCAATTAATGCTTAATTGCATCATTCTAAGGTGCTGTTTGACAGTGGCGGAAAACGGATTTTAAGTGCTGATTGATAAGTGCAGAAAGAGGAAGAATGATAATCTTTAAGAGTTCAAGAAAAAAAGCGTTTGGTTCAACGAAACATATTAAGCAGCATTTTAAATAAGTGTGTTTGGTTAACTAGTTAACATATGTGCTTATTAGAAGGTTATTTTGGTCAATTTTATAAGTGCTGAATATTATTTTGATGTTTGATTGAAAAACCTGAAAACATGTTTTTTTTAGATATTAAAAATTATTTTGTTTAGTATTAAAAATCCTATTTTGTTTAGTATTAAAAATCAATTGACTTTTAATTTAGATAATCTAATGTAATCTATAAAATTAATAAGAAGAAAAAATAAAATTGACAAGAAACAGATCCCTGCGTTAACACCCAATTAGGTTAATACTCAGTAGATCATACATCTCTATCAATAATTTGCACAAAGAAGCACATTATTAACCCACAATGAAAAAGGGTTTAAAATTTAAAAATAAATGAAGACTGTCTGCAATGTGTAGCTCTGTAGCTCCCGACTTATGAACACCATCGATGAGAACGCCTTCTTCAACGAACAATAGGCCGTCTCTCCGACCAAGGCCGCCGCCTCCATCGCCCCCAGTGATCTCCCACCGCTTCTTCTGCTTTATGATCCGGAGAGACAGCGGGAGGCCGACGACGTTCGCGGCCCTCTCCACGCTCACCGTCTCGAAATCCATCGCCGGTTCCGACCGGATCTGCAGCCACGGCGGGGATTTCGCTGGAGCCGTTCCATGAGACTCGCGAATCGGTTACCGCCGCCGCGGATTCCTCGTCGGAGACGGTGAATTCAAGCGCGAGCTCCTGGAGCTTCTTCACGAACTCCCCCTCCTCTTCGTCGTCGTCGTCGTCGTTGGGGAAGGCGTCGAACACGATCAGCCAAACTAATAGACCAATCGATCGATCAGAGGAGGAGAAGGATGACCTACACGGGATTTCAGGGGGCTGTTTGGCGCTGAGAGATGGACAACGAAACCCTGTTTCGCCGATTAGGGTTTGCCCCGCTCGATCCCCTTTTGTGTTTCTTCGAATCGGTCGACGCAGAAAGGGTTGAGGAGAGAGAGAGGGCTGGTCGACTACCTTATATATGAGATGTAATTTTGGGTTAGTAGCAGGGGTACATGGGTCATTTCACGTCGGATAAAAAAATGCGGTTCACGACTGCGGATTAATAAGTGCCGGGTCTTTCGCTTATAAAAAAGAGGGTAGTTTATTTGAACGAGGATTGATAAACTCTTATACTGGGGTGTCAACCAAACATGATTAATACTCAATAAACTCTTATATTCCTCTTTCAGTTAAATAAGCTCTGATACGTGGATGCACCAAACACCCCCTAAGAGAAAAAAAAATGATACGTGGAGCCCCCCACTCGAGCTTCAATTATAGTCTAGACTTTTTTTAAAAAAATCATACACTCTCCAATTAAAGTATATGTTGTTTTATGAAATGAATGTTAGGATTATGCCTTGATCCGGTGTATGAACATCGGATGACCATGATGAAACCATATCAGGGTGGCTAATTGGTAATTAATTAAGATTTAATCTTAATTAAGATATAAAGTGAATTTCTTAAAATCAAGGAAGCATATTTGTTTGTTAGGAGATTACTTTTAGAGAGGAAGTTATTTATTCATATAAATATCATCCAGGGTTTTAGGGTAAAATTTGACGGACTTGGCATAAAATGTAGAGATCCATAAGAGAGATGTTGAGAGGGTTCAAATGAGGGTAACTCTATGTAAGGCTTTTTTGTATCTCAACTATTATAGTGAATTATCTGTTTTTTGCTTCGTGGATGTAGATTTAGGCCGAACCACGTTATTTTTGTGTTCTTCGTGTGATTGTGTTCCATTCTTGTGTATGATCTCGTATTTTATTGATGGCTTCCACATATTTGTTTCCCAATAATGAAGTGTATATTGAGATATATTAGTGTTTTTTTTCATATTGAAAAAATAAAATAAAAATATAATTTACGTAATACACTATGATAGAACTACATACACATTGATAGCGGCAGTATAGTATGCTATCATAGTATATAAAGTTACAAAGCATATTGCAAATTAGACTGAGTGTATCAGCGCTCTCTTAGTCCCCTGTTTGGAACGGGAATATAACTTATTCTTGGGTATACATTTATTCTGGTATAAGTGAGTATAAATAAGGATAAAGTAATTTTATGTTTGATTGTGTTTTGAATTATTCTCGTTGGTAATTGTAAGAATAAATGTTTTGTTGTTTGGGTAAAATGTAAATAATATATAGATAAAGATTTATAAAATATAAAAAAATAATGATAGTTTATTTAACAAATGATTTATAAGAGGTGATGATAGTTGATTTGATAGTGAGCCCACATATTCTTTGAGTAGAATGACCTAAGATAACTTTAATTTCAGGGATTAGTTGGAATTCATATACCACTTTATATCAGTTTATTATGACATAATTTATCCCTAATTATTTTATATTTTCAAACACGCAAAATCCCTTATTACCCTTTATTCGAGGTTATACATGGCATTGTTCTTGTTTCAAACGGGGGGGCTTAAGGATACGAAACAATATTGTGTGCGCGTAACATCTCCCTAATTATAAACATACATATTCCAAGTAAATAGTAAAAGACAAAAACAATGCCCAAAAAAAATAAAAATAAAACAAATTAGTCATAGATGATGATGACAAATCTAGTAATATATGAAGCAAGTCAAAAAAGCTGGTCTTCAAAACTAAAAGAGCGTTATGACTTATGACACATTCACATCTCTGAGTGTAGGTTAGATTTGTCTATTTATACGAAACGTATAATTTTCACTCTCTCAAGTGAGTGTGCACAATTCATAATCATTGGTTTGTACATATTTTTCAAAACAATGATATTACACGTAATATTTTTTTTAAAGTTTAAATTCTAATCTTATATGTATTGATAAATCATTAAAACATATACTTATATTAATAAGATATATATTTAGATATAATTTTTTTTATATTTTTAATAAATATATCAATGCAATTTATTAAAGCATATGTTTTATTTATTTTTATAAAAATATGTATCACATTAGATGATGTATATTATTTATTAAAAAAATTTAAAAACATTAAAAAATATGGATAGATTAAATTTGAGACTGAAAAAAAATGCATGTAACATTATCATTTTCAAAATAAAAACACAAAAGACTGTGGGAGGGTTAAATAGAATAAACAAATAAGTAACTGTGCAATAAAACAAAGGGTTTTACTTTCTTTAGTAACCGTTCCTATGTCATAGTCTCTATTTATTTATTTTTATTTTTGTTTTTCATCAACCAATCAATACCCATTGAATAATATTACATCTAATCTATTTTTAAGCACTAAATCTACTTTACCTTATCCGAATGAGTACATGTTTTTATAAAAAAATAGAGTAAAATGCATTGAACCCTTAAATTTTTAAAATCTACAAAAATACCTCATGAAATTAAAAAACATGCATTTACACCCTCTATCATGATAATTTTCTATTAAGATTGGGTAACAACCATTTAAAATTACTATTTTACTCTTAACTTTCTAAATAATTACAAAAAATTCAATGAATTAATTATATATACGCTTTATAAATATTAATTTATACAATAATAAACTCTTCAAATGTGTCTGAATGCATTTTTATGAGATTCTAGTGACACAATAATTATTTAAAATGTGAATATAAAAAATGAAAACACGGTAAATAATTAATTAAAAGAATAAAATCGTATTTTTATCTCATTTTAATGAATAATCTAACGGCTGATGATGTAATTGCATGTTTTTTAAGTATAGGGGGTGGTTATGTGGATTTAAAAAATTTCGGTGGATCCAAACGTATTTTATCTAAAAAACAAAACATATGCACTAATAAATTACATGTATGTATTTATAAAAATTATAAAAAAAATTTATCGAAGTATATGTCTTGTTAAAGTGAATAGATGCTCTGATAATTTTTATCAACGCATATAAGACTGGAATGAAGATGATTATAACAATTGTGCAAGAGCACTCAACACCCATACATCTCTAAAATAAAATGTAAAAAAAGACCATTCTCACCGCGAGTGATCAGATTCGAATCATTTCCAAAATCCCCCCGACCCCCAAAAAAACCATAAAAAAGGACCCTCCGCCGTCAAATCCGGCGGAGGAGGCGGCGGGAGAACCCCCGGGCGGCGGCGATCCGGCCACGGACGCTCTCGAATTCGGAGATCCGGCAAGGGATGGTGATTCCCCCGGGGTGGTCGTATCCGAACTCCTCCTCCGCCTCCCTCAAAAGCCCCCCAAACAGGGGATCGTTGAAGTACATCACCGGCACCAAAAACCGGCTCGGCCGGTCCCCGTGGTCCTCCGCCCCCTTCCACCCCACGTACACCGCCATGTACCCCTTCGGCACCGCCGCCTCCGCCTCGCGTGGCGGCGGTCCGACTCTCCGGCCGGACGACGTTCGCCAGAGCTTGCGCGCCCAGCGGAGGAACTTCGCCGTGGTGGCTGTCGTTTCGTCGACGTGGATGTCGTGCTCCGCGGAGGAAAGTAAGGGGCGGTAACCGGTACGGCGAGGGTTTCGCGTTGAGAGCCATCCGAAGAGGGCGGAGAACCTCCGCCCGATCTTGAAGCCCCTCCTTGTCTTCTTCATTTTCGTTCAGAGAGAGAGAGAGAGAGAGAGAAGAGTGTAGTCTATTGAATTGGAATTGTTACAAGACTTGAAGAATCCGAGAGTGGATCCACTTATAAAAAGAGAGGAAGGAAGGTCAGAGTGAAAGTTCACTTTAGTCAACTGATGGTTTATTAAATTTTAAGCACGTGCCTTCCTCATGTTTATTTGAGTGATTTTTTTTTTTTTTTACATTCAGAGTATGAATAAAGACATTTTTGATTGAGAAGAGTTAACGTGTTGGTTGTTTTTTTCATTGAGAAAAGTTATAATGAATTTTTTTGTTATTTGATTGATTGTTGATTATAGATAAAAGAGTATTGTAATTTTTTTTTTTTTTTTGTTATTTGGTTAACTATTGATAGATAATGGATAAAAGAGGAATAAAATTTAGATAATGATTTATAAAAATAAAAAAATGATTGAGCATGTGAGTTTGTCTAAATTATAAGAGGAGATGATATACGATTTGACATGTGGATCACTTTGCACAATGAGATCAAATGATACAATTATAAGATAACTTGAAATATCGATTTCAACTTAACCTCACATATTTTGATATAGTTATACCACCTATTTCAAACAAACACGTGTTTTTTGGAACCATTCATTCATATTCTATCATATTCCACATTTATTCCAATATCCAAACATGGGCAAAGGTAGAAATGTGACTTGGATTAGTAGCTTTTTTTTTTAATTATTGATAAGCTAGAGAATTTAGAATATCTGATGTACCCAAATTGAATGCCCATGATGAAGCTACACTGGTTGACATTTAATTGACAGGGTTAGTAAAGATTTGTTCTTAATTAATATTGATTGACAATCTTATATAGGATTTGCTTGTTACAATTTTAAGAGGAAAAATTTTAACCAAGAGTTTGAAAGAGGTGGCTAGCTAAGAGAGAAAAACTCCATGAAAGAATTCGTTAGTATCTTGTAGGTCATGTATCTCATGGATGTCCATTGATTTTGACTTATGTATATATGTTTAAGTTAAACCACGTGAATTTATGTTTTTTGTGTGATGTGGCACATGTTCCATCCTTGATGTATAATCTCATTGTATGGATGACCTTACTCAAAACATGTTTAATTCTAACAAGTAATCTACTAATTAAAAAAAAAGCCTCTAAAAAAGGCATAGAATCTCCTTCCATAGAAATCTAAATTAATGGTAAGGAAGGAGGTATTAATAAAATTTAGCTCAGATCAAATGGTTGCTAATATCAAATAAATTGAGTAGAATTACCAAACTGATCTTAACTTTAGCTTAGTCACCCAAAAACCATGTGTATGGGCATAAACAGGTGAACATGAACTCTATGCCTATTGAAAACAAACCTGTCTCTACCCAAACAAGCAACCCCCTGTAAAAAGAAAAGGTCGGCAGCATTCATTTTGAAAGAAAGTTGGTGTTGTCCTAAGATATGACCAGGTCCTAGCATGAGACCAGGGTCCGTAGACCATTTGAATATGAACACTATTACATGCAATCCATGAGACTCACGTGCATCCATATACCTTAATAGTTATCTACCTAAATACATATTTTTTTAGGTAAATATGTATATCGTTAAAAATGTTTCATTCAATAAATTCATGTAATATATTATAAAAATATATATATTATTTAATAAAGTTTCTATTTTTTTAAAAAAATCAAAACGTGCTCAGATTGTCCCCAAGATTATTTTTTATATAATAATGAAGTGTCCTTGTTGGAAACGTCCATTTGTTTATTTTGGAGGATACAGAAAATTTGAAGAGGAGATACTACAACCCAAAAGCAATGGTGATCGATAGTGAGCAACGTTTGACAATTAAGACGTGTATTTAGATGAAGTTGAGTGGCCTAAGAAAACATAATGAAAATGATATCTCCAACCCCAATTGCAATCTTAGTCAGCAATCACAATTTATATCTTTTTTTTTATAAAAAAATATACTATTCCATTAAATTACATGTTATATAAAATGAAATATATATTATAAAATAGATTGAGTGTATTAATGCTCAAAGCATAAATGATACAAATCAAACAAAAGGCACTGTTTTTTTTTCTATTTTATTTTAATCGGAACATATTAAAATGAAATGATATAAGAACATCTCCAGACATGTTTACTGCGCTCGTGATCTTCTGATTCTTATCACTTTGAGATATTGTGTATGAGATATTCTTTAAGATATTAAAATTAGTCGTTGGTTACTTCCTAACAGAATTAACCTTCCCTACTCTTGTGCGGGAGCAGGTCCTGTATGTAAATGCTATAGAGAATCCCTATGACATCCAATGATATTGTGTCACGTAAGTGGAAAAAATTTATTCAAGTTATTCATAATCGGTTATCATGTATATATCAAATAAAGTATGATATATTTTACTGGACTGATTTTTTTTCACTTTTGTTCTCTTGTCTCGTTAAGTGTAAGAGATCCTATGTGACTTTTACACTAAGCCCCCGTTTGAAACGAGTATAACCCCCCGGATAACTCCGGATAAGTATTTAAGGGTGTTTGTTTACCCCGGATAACCCTAGATAAATTATGTCAGAATAAACCTTGATAAAGTGGTATAGGAATTCCAATCAACCCCTAGAATAAAAGTTATCTTAGATTATTCCACCTAAAGAATATGTGGGCCCACTGTCAAATCAACTGTCATCATTTCTTATAAATCATCTGTCAAATCAACTATCATTACTTTTTTACCTTTTATAAATCTTTATCCATACTTTATTCACATTTTACCCAAACAACATAACATTTATTCTTACGTTTACCAATGAGAATAATTCAAAATACAACCAAACACAAAATCACTTTATTCTTATTTATACTCATTTATGCTTGGATAAATCTATACCCTAGAATAAAAATTATCCCCGTTCCAAACGGGGGCTAAGGATATTGTCATAGGAATCCGAATTTTGAGGGGGGGGGGGGGAGTGGACAGGTAAAAAAAATTCCTACTAACTTTTTACAAATGAATTACTCATATATTAGTTATAACATAATGACTTGGAACATCTCTAATCATGCTTAACAAATGTTTCAATTGAGCATAGAAGAAAATTTAATTTTAGAATCACGTCTACTCCAACCATTCTCTCTGTTTGTTTCTTAAAGTATTTTTATTAACACTTTAAAAAAAAAATATATAGTGGATAAATGATCTAAAAGTAATGACCAAGTTAAAAGGACCAAGTTATGAAAAAGAATATCCAACCCCTCCCCATTCGGATCCTAAAAAAGTTTTTTTTTTTACAGCATTATTTTTGGAGATTTAGTGCGAGGAGAGTTACAGAATTCAAATGCTTGAGAAAAGAGTTTGGATGCAAAAGCGTAAATTTATTTGGATCCGCGTTTGACTTTAAAAGCCTATCTAAATGCGGATCATCTTAGTTGTAAATTTATGTCCTGTTTGGATCCGTGATGGTGTGAATTCCGCGGATCCAAACAACTTTATCACTTCTGCTATAGTGCCATTTATACTCACGTTTTAAAAAAAAATCATGAAAACATCGCTTTTTCCACAGTGACATTGTCGCCCTCTGTTTTATAAAACATTGGCGTCTCCACCACGGTTCCAAACGGATCATAGACTCCAACTAAAAAAAAGGAGCTCCAAAAGAAATTAAATAGACCAAAATATAACATCTCTATCTCACCATGCATGTGACATGAATAACATACTTTCCCAACACTAATCCGTGATTTCATCACTGTTAATTGCCATTCACCATTGTGTTTCAGGTGATCTTCTCACACACACACATCACACGCAGACTGGCTGATACTTGTATTTGTTAAGAACTAAAAATGAATAACAACCATAAATAACTTCTTTCAATTTCACATGAAAAACACAATCCCACCATTCTTCTAACTTCAGTGATCAATGTTAGATCCCATCAATTTTTATCCGCTCCCAATTAAACTTATCTCGTTAAAGGGGGTCAATCTAGTTTTGTGTCTCCATCGCACTCTCATTTTTTTTCAAACAAGTGAATGAAAACTTTTGAATATTGAAACATTATATAATAAAATGTGAAACTCGTGAGTATTAAGTGAGTTTTGGGGGATATTATTTCTTCTAATAGATGTGTTTCAATCAACTCGGCATGTTATTTCTGTTGGGAAGTGACCCACGAGTCATTTTCTTGTTCCCACCACTTCTTTTTACTGTCCCCCCACCCACTTTAGACCTACTTGCTCCTTTTCAATTGGGATCGAGAATAAAACAGAATATGAATCTCTCTGTTCCCTATGCCCTATTTGGGGTGAAAAATAGGAGATCACATTTTTGGAATTCCCTTGTGCATGGTAGCTAATAAGAGAGAGGCTACCATGTAGACAGTGCAAAAAATTTATTCATTTTTTAAATAGAATCTTCCCATCTACGTGACAGCCTTTTATTGACTGTCATAGAAAATTATTGTGTCTTTTTATTCTCATCTCGTAAAACAGGGATTTTAAGGCAAGAATAAGAAGAAGAAAAAAAAAATTGTTTAGAATACATGCACCCAATAACTATTATCGGATAACCTAGTATAAATGCTGATAGTAATTATGAGGATAAGGAGTCAAAAATACCATATCCATTACTTATAAACCCTCCTTTTGTGGGTGGAGGGCTCCTTCCCCTTCTACAAACTCTAATCCACAAAAACACCCAAAATAATGACAAAACAAAACAAAAACAATTTACTTATCTCTTATACTAATGGAAATGTTTAAGTTTTCAAGTTCTTTCTTTTGTAACATTTTCAATTTTACCCTTATTTATATAGTCTTTGATTTTAGATTAAGAGTAAAAATGGAAAAAAAAATATTTTTATTAGTTTTTATATTAAGATAAGGATGAAACAAAAATCTATTTATATATATGCATAAATATAAAAATTGAATATTATCATATCCATATCCATCAAATCTGAATTTTTTTTAATAGGTTTTTTTTACATGTATACCCCCAAAAAATGAAAAATCTCTCTAAAGATTTGTTACTTTCAACACCCTTAAAAGGATTTAAATTGTCTATGAACACCATTTTTTTTTTACCCATTCGAGGAATGTTGATGGTTTAAAAGTTTTAAATGGAGGATTTTGACAGGGTTGGTTGAGGACTTGAGTGGTAAATATATATATACAAAAAAATGGTTTTCAGTTATAACATATCTATTTTATTTGTAACTTTATAATAAGATTTACAAACAATTTATTTAATAATTATAAAAATTTCATTATATTATTTATGTACATATAATATGATATAATATAATGCATATAAATGAGTTTTAAAAAATTGAGGATGTTGATTTGGAACAATTTTTTAAAAATATTTTTTTATTTACATGCACATTGTGCATGAATGAAGACCAGCAGAAAATACCCTATAGCTATTTATCCCAGAATGTCAATATATCCTTAATAATTTACGTAACACCTCAAATTAGGGCTATTTGTTTAGGAAAAAGATACATGCAGTCTCCTTTGCAACCCCAATTACAGATTATCTTATTTTTCTTTTTTTTTTAAATCATGCCCTCACATTTTGAAGTAAATGCTGCTATATAAAATGAAATATATAATGAAATACATTAATTTTTTTTTTACCGTAAAAAAAATTGAGTCACATATTATAATAGAACCTCGTATATTATGATATTGTAGCATATACTACATTACATTACCATAGCACATGGAACAAGTAAAACAGGCTGAGTTTATCATCCATCGTTTGTTTAACACCGTACAAGCAAGATAAGGCCCAATAAACTTCAAATAGGAAAAACCATTAATTGGTCATAATAAAATTTAACAATCATGTTAGAATAACTTTACATAAATCAGAATAAAATTTAACAATCATGTTAGAATAACTTTACATAAACTTCAAGAATAATCTATGTATATTATTGGATTAAAATATTATTTCATATAAAATATATGTTTAACCTACCAACCCTCCCCCTTCCCCAAAACACACTCACACATCCATTATAATTTACAAACATAAACAACTATTATTTAGTATTATCATTTAAAAAGTTATAAATCCTTATTCAACTTTAATTAGTCACTTGTCTTCAATTTGTTGAAGATATATAATAATATGATTTTTACATAGGACTATAGGAGTAATAAAAAGGCAAGGACGCAATCAAATAAACAAAATCTCTTATCCAACTTAGATCATCATCCAATCAAATAAACAAAATCTCTTATCTAACTTAGAGCATCTCCAATAGATATGCTAACTAAACAAGATGTTAAAGTGCCATATCAGCACTTTAACCCTCCACTAGACACTCATTTACTACTCTCTCATTTAGTTGGTTGTTGTTGTTCCAATGGACTAGCTAAATAGCTAGCCAAGATAATAGTGGGCCCACCTCTCCACCTACTCAAATCTCTCTACTCACCCAAAATAATATTTTTTGAATATTTTAAATGGTAGACCCCACATTTAGCTGGCTAAAGCACTAGCTAAAGTTAACATGGAAGATAACATATGACAGGTGGAACCCACATTTAACATTCCCTTAACATTTCCATTGGAGCACTATTTTTACATCTTTTATAAACATATGACACTAACTAGTGGGTTAATATATACATTGGAGATGCTCTTAGATCATCATCCCCGTGGTTCCCAAGAGAAAAAAATATTATAATTTGTGTTTTGATATTTATTAGATAAAACCAAAAATATTCAAGTTTTCACCTCCTATAATGTATGCGTTTATCTATAGCAAGGTATAAATAGGACTTATTTAAGGTATTCTTTTTACAATCAGATTGAACAAAATTTAACAAGAAAAAAATTATTCGAATTTCTATTCATATTTGGGGTTTATTCCCAAGCCAAACGAGGGTTTCAAAATTTAAAATTAAGCACAGGTAGGATATCAATTTAAAAGACTCGTGAGTCATGAGTACACAGGGAGTATAAATATGCCAATCAAAAAGTGTATATTAAATCAAAATTTGACTTCACGTATGGCACAAAAATTAACAAACTCCACATCAACTTCATGTATGATCTGAAAACTCACCAAGCACTGTTAATAAAAGATCTCTTTTTGTGGAGGCTCGGTTCCATTGATACAATGTGTGGTGTGAGAGACCAGAAATTATAATTTTGTTCATCATTTCCCTTTGATCCTGATAAGTGATAACACAAGATATGTTCTAAGCAGACCTATGAACTGACATTCTTTGGATTCTAAACCTACCTTAAAACATTATCTGAGATTTCAAACTTACAAAATATATGCAACAAGTTTCTTGAATGCACAAATTCATGTAACAGTTTGTGTAGATCCATTAAAAATCTTACAGTCCTATTTTTTAAAAGGGAATAGACAACATAAACAATACACGCATATCAAAACAATTGTTTCACTCAGTAAAATATGTCAATCACTGTGTGAAGCTGCCATATTTCATTATAACAAAATAACATATTTGAGTCAGTTAGGAAGACATCTTCCCTGGAAAAACTCTTTTAGTAAAAGGTACTGTAAAGTTCATCTACTACAAAAACTAATCTAAGTGAGCATTCCTTAATTTCGCAGCTTGCAGTAAGAAGAGAATCAATAAACAAACAAGAAACAACATGAAGCATGATCTCAGACCACATGACTTGCTTACAACAATAACATTTTAATTCACAAGTCCATGGCAACCCAATGGTAAAGCGTTTGGACTACATGGAAAAGGTCATATATTTGAATATTGAGGGAAGCAACCTAGTGTAAAAAAAATGGCAGATGAGACTTTCATTTTGCACCTAACAAAAATTGCAATTCATTATATTTGAAAATATCAAATCATGTCTTCCATAAAATTCATAGCCCAATCTAAAAATCATCCACAATTAAATGAAAAGGGAATTGTCATCTCATAAAAATTTATGGGCATCATTTTTCATAATTTTTGCAAATATTGATGTCTGAGCAAGTAAAATCCTATAAACAATTGTAAAGCGGTCCAATCTTTGATGGAATTATCCAGTCACCCAGATCATGCATATGTCATTCATAATCCAAACCTTGCACAAATCAGTATTCTTTACAATCACAGGTCTCCATAAATAAACATTCTATTATCATGACAGTTTATATCATCGTCTGTGCTACAAAATTGAAAAATAGTATCACTATACCATTACAATCCTCATACCGAAGGATGGAGCATCTTCAGATGGTTGATACAATTCTGATTTTTTAAGTGAAATGCTAACTAATCTTGGTTTGATAACTAAATAATCAGTTGACATAGGTATGAAATAGAAATAACAATTAAACAAGTACATAATTTAATTGATCAACAAAAATGAACATACCTAGAACCCCACCTTCTGGGTACCCACTCGACGTGACAACTGTACATTAAGTCATGGTACCATACTTTGAATAGGGCTCCAGGAGATTTCCAATAAGAAGTTGAAACCCTTGCACAGTTTAATACAGCGCAAACTTCTGATAGCGCTAGGTGGTTCTGTGCAGCAAAAAGGATGGGGATTAGATGGTTCAAACCATTAGATCCGTGTGACTTTTAAGCTGTGGAGCACACATGAAATGGCTCTAAGATTGGACAATCTTGTCAAGACATCATTTATAACTTTAGCTACATTGATTGTTGCTAGAACTTTGACTCATTGATAACTAAATGAAATATGACAATCTTTTTTTGGTTAGGTTCCTGCAATTTTTGTTCCCCTCGAGTGCAGCAAGATACCAGCAAAATATAGATAAAAAAATCAACACCAATGAAAATTGCCCCAGGTGGATATAATTTTCTACAAATTTTGAAGTGTTGCTTCCCATCAGTCAGATAAGTAAGTGTAACACACTTAAGTTTCTACAGTAACCAAATTATTGGTATGCTAAATTGAATAACGAATCCTTAAAGAAAAAGAATTTCAATATATCAGAAAAAGATTTTATACTCATCAATTTTTGCAAATATAGATCTACACAAATTTAAAATGGGATATACATTGCAAAAGCAGTATATTAACAAAAATGGTTAGAGAAGGGAACCTATGGTAGCTCAAAGCTAAGGGCATCTTCACAGTCTTGCTTCTTTTACTACTGGTTTTGGTAAATCATTTTCTATTATGTCTCCATCATGTCTACCAAGAAAAGAGACTTTTTTCCATCTCTTATGGAACATTTCCCATTTACCTTCGAGATTATTGAAATTACTTTGCGATCCTATAGCTATTCCCAGCTTTAACCATATGTGGGAGCTAAATGGACATCCATCTTTATTATCTTCTTCCTCTTTGCAAATATCACAACTAGTGTTTCCATCATTGGCCAACTTCAAATGATCCACTTTAGTAAAAATGAGGTGGAGTAAACCATTGCTCATAATATTTTTTTGTGAAAATCAGTGCCCCCAGTGCACATTTGGCGTAGTGAGGTTTGATTCCTTGACCTCCTTTTCGGAGACAAGGGGTGCTAACCAGCTAACCAAAGCTCGGTTTGCCATTGCAAACTTTTTCTTTCTTTCTTCGAGAAACCCATTGCCCATTTAGACTGGTGATGATGCTAAGTTTCTGATCTTCTAAAAGAGGGTGCTATCTCTCATATTTATTGTTGGGAAACAAAATCTTAGCCTTGATGTTCGAATTTGGGGCATCATCAAACAGCATTCAGTCCAGATCTAGTGTAATCCAAAACTTATCCATTTCAATGTGAGTTCAAAATTTTTAAGCATCCCAGTCCATCACAATGCCCAATCCTCTTTTGCTTCTCAAAATTCATTTCTTTATCATTGGTTTTATTGGTCCGATTCACAAAAAATAAAGATCAGAGGTCCCAATCCAAAAGTGCTGGTTCACAATGATTTCAAATCAAGTCAGTATCAGATTTTCTATAATCGTTCTCATTGCATTCATAGGTATCAATAAAACCCCATAATAACAATGACAACCAAGAAATAGATTGGAGCATTTGACTGTTTGTAAATGGCGTACAGGTCATTAAATAAAAAAGATGAATAGATCATGGGAGACTGCAGCCCTGTGATAACACTTCAATGGTAAAAATTAGTCAATTAATCTATAAAATATCAACATGATGTGATTAATCAAAAGTAAATAAGGATATCCGACTAAAATGATGACCAATGTTACGTCACTGTAACAGCACAAACAACATATTAATTCCCGGTTTTAAAAGGCGGAGGCATTTTAGCATTAAAGTAGCAAGGGTGTGAGCTTCCAGATTTTAAAAAATATAGATATATTAATAAAAAAATAGAAAAGCATGAAACATTTTCAATCACCAACATGACAAAATAGTAACACAAATCTAAAATAAAAATTTGATGCTCTCAAATTAACGTAAACAAGTTTCTTCCTACTCTCTAGTTTTTTATGTCTGCCAATGATCATATAAATCTAAGTCTCTATCTAATAATCATATAAATCTTAGTTGGAGGGTGAGGGTCCATCATCCTTATCCATGGTATCAACTCCCATTTCATCATCCTCGTCCATGTTAAGAAAACAGCTCAATGGATTTTTTTTTCAAATACAATCACCATATCCAAAATTGAAAGAATTTGTTCTCCTTTTGAGGATTCCTTAAATGGACATTCCTTGAATGGATCTCCTTTTCTTCAAGGAAAACATTAAAAGAAAGAAAGAAAAAGAATATGAAAAAGCTGCATGCATGGAAGGCATAGGTGTCTAACAAATGGCTTGCACCTTCTGGCAGGGGCGGAGCCAGGAATTTGGGGAAGGGGGGGCCAAGGCCCAAAAACTTGTGTGTGTGTGTGATTTTAAAAGGGTGAAGCTTAAAAAAATTAAAAAATTATATATTAAAGAAACGAGTGATATATAAAGATACCCTTAACCTTAGATTTTGTGAACACACACACACACAAACTTTTTTTTTAATCTCATTATTTTTCATTATAAAATTTTTAAAAAACTGAAGCTTGAAAATATTTAAAAAATAAATATGAAGGAAACAATTTATATATAAGCCATCTCCGGCCCTTACTTAAACTTAAATCCAAATTTTATTAAAAATTTAAGTAAAACCTTTATTTAATATGATGCATCTCTATTCATTAAGTGTGTTTTATCCAAATCTTTAAAAAATGTGAAGTTGAAAAAAAAATAGCCTTCAAAAATTTATGTAAAGGTTTGAGTCTCCCTTGATTTGGTATGAGTATGAGTAAATGATTAAAATTTAGATACACATTTGAATATATGATTGAGGATGCTCTACGGAAACCCTTAAGTTCATATTTGAAAAAAAAACATATTTAAAATCTAATTTTCAAAACTCAAAATTGCACCCTTGAAATATAAAATAAATAAATAAATCATTAAAATGAAATGCATGCGAGGTGCAAATGGGGATATAAATTGGTTATGAGACAGAATTGTAATTCATGTATCATTTCACTACCTAACATAACTATTTGTCCAATTAAAAAAAAATTCTACCGTTATGACTTGGGGGGGCCCGGGCCCCAGCCCGGCCCCCCTTGTCTCCGCCCCTGCCTTCTGGGCATTGCACCTGAGAGTTGTGTCCCAAGGCCAAAAGCCGCTTTGCCTTGAGGCAACCCTCAAGGTGTCCACCTCTAACTCGTGTTTATAAGATGGGTTTCAAGGAAAAATGAGCTCCATCATTTTCTTAAGGAAAATGTTGCACAAATCTTTTTTACAGTCCAAAACGCATACCACATGTTTTTATTTATTTTTTATTAGTAAACATCTTTTAATAATGTATATGCTTTGATAAAAAAATGTTTATCGCTCCATTTCGAGTTGAATAAACTCATTTTTAATAAGTATTTTAATAATGTATATGTTTTGATAAAAATCGCTCCATTTCGAGCTGAATGAACCCATTTTTTATAAGTGTTAGAAAAAATTTAACGATATACATATTAATGCATTGTTTCACTGGATTTCTAACGAGGCATATAAGACTGCATTATGGATTGTAAAAAGGACCGAGTGTAACAACACACTTTCTTAATCTTTAGTGCTCTTTTCAAGGGAAAAAGTGTGGCTCACATGGGTATGCTCTAGACCAGACAATTTGAAAGATAAAGTGGAAGCCTCCCTAATTACATAGTACTCTTCTGAGGTAATAAGATTCCAGACAAGTTACAACAGAATAAAAGAGAGGCATCCTCCTCACTTATGAG
The DNA here is from genome assembly GCA_030737845.1 of Acorus calamus. Lineage (NCBI taxonomy): Eukaryota > Viridiplantae > Streptophyta > Magnoliopsida > Acorales > Acoraceae > Acorus > Acorus calamus. Next base: position 4,710,256 of record CM060868.1, on the reverse strand, counting down.
GACTCATTAGTGATTTTCAGAATGGAGAAAAGTTTCATAATGCGTAAAAGCTTCTCTTTTCACCTCCTAACTTAATATTCAACATTCTCAAAAAACAAAGATTGAGAAGACTTCTCTAAGCAATAAAATAGGGATTTCTCAAAGAAAATAACATATCTCAAACAACAAAATTCAGAATGGAAAAGGATTGAAATATACCTCCGTAGCAGCTGTTGAGCAGCATACCGGCGAAAGGAAGCTGCCTTGTTTCATACCCACCAGACACAGATGGGTTGATCATGTTGCAGGTTTCTGATTGTGACCCCCCAATAAACATATATCCACCCCTTCTTTTGTCTTTGTATTGTGTTGATCATCAGTTACATCCCCAAAAAAAACTCTGGCCCCAAATCTGGCAGCAGGCATTTCATTTTCAATATAGTGATTCAATCTATTGACAAAATCTGGCTAAAAGGAGATAAATCTTCATACATTATATGATGAAATTGCATCAGTCTATTTTTCTCACTTATACCATACTGGCAGATCAATAATCAACATAGAGTTCATAGTATATTTCAGAAAAGAAAAAAAAAGGAAAGATAAGAAGATAAAGAATAGTTCATTGTAGCTATATGCCGATGTCCCAGTTGCACAGAAAAATAAAACATGGTCGGTCTGATTGACATGTTATCCATACATAAATCCACCTCAATTCATTACATGATTTAATATATGCAAATACAGTCAAGACCACTCAGACATCTCAAACATCATCAAGCTATTATAGAGACTTTAACTGCTTCCATGTTATTCTGAGAGTCAGATATTGATTTCTTTTTTAAAGTTATGATATGGTTCCATTTCCATGCAACAAAATTTAAAGATTATGCTGGTACATAACAGATAAATCCAGTCAGATACACGTTAAATAAACCAAGCATACATTGAAACACAAAAGTTCGTCACATAATGGGCTTGTATCCAGACTCAATCCACCAATTGACATCTTGTCATTATGGGCTTGCATTAAATCCAACTCAAGGGGAAAAATGTCCCCACGTAACATGCCTTTACACACCAAAATAATCATGATATATACCAAAATAATATAATATATACCATGATATATCATACAAAGTGTGATATACACCAAACAAAATGTGATATATATTATTCTATTTTGGTATATTAAAATGTTTCATATGGGACACCATACAGAGTTCTGAAAAGGAGTGACAAAGGTGGCCTGTGAATTCAAATTGGAAACTAAATTCAAAGTGCATGATGGCCAGGATCTTCATTTTTGTCTTGATAGGCACGACAAAGATATTTAGTCAGTCGAAGCACTACCGAACTTATTTAGGTGGTGGTGGACAATTTTGAGACTGTTCAAAAGGTTTGTCAACAAGAAGGTGTGGTGATAATTTATAAGACTGTTCAAATTTGAATCCTAACAGCTTACTGAATAATTTATAAGACTAAAAAACCCTCAAGTAAAATGTTTTTAGTTCATGAAAGATCAAGAACCAGACTGTAGAATTGTCCATTTCACCCTATAAATTAACACCCAGATGGTTGCAATGTTCCAAATAAGAAAATAAAGGTCTGTTGATTTCAAGTTGTATGCATTTAGTATTGGAACTAAAACCTCCAAAATTATCTATGTAATTAGAATGTACAAAACTAGCTAGAAAATATGGTTTTAAGGCTACCTGCTGGCCACTTCCTGTGCATATAACTCGATCAGAATTTGTCCTCTAATAAATTCCTGAGAAGTAATGAGAACGTATCTGCAAACAAATAAAAGTAAATTAAACAGTATGCTACAGGTTTATAAAATATTTCAATGCCAAAGTAAGGAGAGAAGAAGAAAATGAAGGTAAATATTCACTTCAAAAATGGATGTCGCCAGGCTGCATATTCAAGGTGTGTCAAAATGAAAATCAACTCCATCTACGCACGTATTCTGCCGCATCAGTGAAGCCAGGCCAGTTTCTCCCTGCCTTAAGCATTCCTCCACCAAAAGCTTTTTTGTTCTCTCATCTGGAATCCTCCCTCTCTTAAGCATCTCATTGAAAATTCCATAAGCTTCCGCCAGCTTGTTTTCTTTACATAGGATAGTAAGCAATCTATTGTACACATAATGCCTCAGAGGGTACTCAAGCAAAAGCATCTCCTCAGACATACACAATGCAAGATCAGTAGAGTAATGGAGATAAAGGCACACCACCAAGTTATTGTATGAGGCCTCATTGGGCACCATACCCTTCTTCTGCATCATAAAAAAGACAGACAGTGCTTCCATTGCTCTTCCAGCAATGCAGAGGCTTTCTATAACAGCATTATATGGATCCATTTCAGCATTACAACCAATTTCATTCATCTGGTTGAACAGTGCAACTGCAGAGTTGATGTCCCCCAACTTGCCATGTGCACGGATGAGGATGGTGTATGTCATGTGATCAGGGATCATACTAGTCTGAGGAATCTCATCAAGGAGACCATATGCACGTCCAATCATGCCCGCTCTACAAAACCCCATAATCATTGCATTATAAATTCGTGAATCTGGCACTAGTCCACTCTCAACAAGATCTTCCATCAGGTATAGAGCAATCCCAATCTTTCCTTCTGCAGACCGACAAAAGACCCTCTTATTCAGCTCCCCTGGCATCACTGGTTTTTGTGGAAGCATGCGAGGGAGCAAGTCTCTTGCCTCCCTCAGTTTCCTTACCAACGACGGATGCCTCCGATCCTCATACAAGATGCTCTTACAGATTCCATCAATCAACAATCCATACGTGATAATATCGGGCTCAATCTGGTTCCTGACCATCTGATTGATGAAATCAATACCAAAGTTGACCTCCCCCTTCTGGCAAAACTGGTGTGCAAGCATCGAGTAGAGGACAGTGTTCGGAGTAAAGCCATCATCAAGCATCTGGCCCAAATACCTACATCCTTCATCTATCAAGTTGTTCTCGAGTAAGCCATTTATAAGGGCACAATATGTGCGACAGCTTGGCTTGATCCCTTTCTCCAACATCTCATCAAACAAATCCAAAGCATTTAAAATCTCTCCAACCTTACAATAACCAATAAGCAATGTAGTATACACAGCCTCGTCTGGCATTTCCCATCCCTCACACATCATCTTAAACATCCGCTCTGCCTCTTCAATCCTATTCCGTTCACACAAAGCACAAACAATAGAGTCATAGATTGCAATGCTGGGCCGCAATCCTTCCTCAACCATCCTATCAAAATCAACCAGCGCCGCATCAATGTTACCGGAGTCCAAGTCCGCATCAATTTTGATCCAGTAGGTCGCAAAGTTCGGCGCCACCCCCATCTCCTTCATCAGTGCCATCAGCGATTCTGCTTGACTAGTCAGGTTCTCCTTAAACAAGCAGCTTAAAACACAATTGTATGTAGAGACTGAAGGTTGACAACCATGGCTCACCATCTTATCCATAAAAACAAAGGCAAGCCTCGTCTTTCCCTCCGTGCAACACGCCTTTATCAAGACATCAAGCACCACATCCGGAGGGATGTCGCGCTTCAATATCTCATCAAGCAAAGGCACAATCTTCTCTTGAAGGACCTCCTCATCGCAAGAACAATCGAACAGCTCGGAAGACATCGCTACATCAACACCAGCCACCCGCTTCGCGATGGCCTGCAAGATTTTAAGCACCAGGACCGGCTCATGCCCTTCGGGTACTTCGAGATCATGAGCACAAACATCAGGTGGTCCGGAATCAAACCCGCATCGAGCATCCGATCGAACAAACGGTTCGCCTCTTCGGTGCGGCCCGCCTTGCAGAGGGCGGATATCAGAACCGTATAAATGCGCACGTCCGGCGGAACCCCGACCCTGTCCATCATGCGGAGGAGCTCCAATGCGCAATCGACGCGGAGATTCTTGCAGAACCAGCTGATCATGACGTGGTAGGTCACGGCGTCCGGACTCAGCCCCTTCTCCACCATCCGATCCAAGAGCCTCCACGCGTCTTCGATGTACCCCTGCTTCACGAACCCGAAGAGCAATGTATCGTACGCGTACGCGTCCGGGTGTTTCATCCAACAGAAGACGTTCAAGGCCAGGTCAAGCTTCCCCGCCTTACAGTACCCGTGGACGAGCGACGTGCACATCACCCGATCGACGTAGAAGCCGTGGCCGAGCATCAGACGGCAGAGATCCTCCGCTTCTTCGATCCGACCGCGCTTGCAGAGGGCGAAAGCGAGCGACCTGAAGTTCCGCTTTATGGGGCGGACGCCCGACCTAAGCATTACGTCGAGCACTCGGAAGGCCTCGTCCGGTTTGCCCGTGTGAGACAGGCCGTCAATGAGGCACGTGAAGGACGACGGGAGCGGAAGGAGACCGGACTCGAAGAAGAGATCGGCGGCCTCGGAATGCCTGTCCTCCGCGAAGAACGCGCGCATGAGCGCGTCGTAGGCGGGCTTGGAAGGCGAGTGACCCATCCTGATGAGGTGCTGGAAGTGGAGCCTCGCGTGGTCCGGGCTTCCGAGGGCGGAGTAGCAGAGGATCATCGAATCCAGCACGCGAGGGTCCGAAGAGACCGACGCGCGCGAGCGGATGCCGGCGTAGAACTCCTCGGCCTTCGACGACTGGCCCGAGCGGACGAGGCCATGGAGGAGGCGGGGGTAGTCGAGGCTCAGGCCGCGGGAGTCGGCGTGGTCGGCGGCGGAGACGGCGTCGGAGGCGGACCAGCCGGGGCGGGTGATGATGCGGTCGATGAGTCCCCGTGCGGCGGGGACATTGCCGCGGAGGATCAGACGGTCGACGAGGGAGAGGCAGAGGTTCCTGTGGAGGTCGGAGGAGGGGGAAGCAGCGGAGAGAGAGGGAGGGGGGTCTGCGAGGAGGGGGAAGGCGGTTGCGGTTAGGGTTTTGGAGAGGGTGGAGGGGGTTTGGTGTCTCCTGGCGAGGGAAGCGATCATGGGAGGCGAGGTTTGTGTTGGTGAGGAGAGACGAGTCAAACAAATTCACTTCGAGACAACACAAAAGGTTTTGTATTTTTACATTATATACCATATTATTTGTAGGTCTTTTTGAGTAAAAGTACGTTTTCATTATATACCATATTAAGATGTCTGAATATACTGTTAAGATGAGATGGAGGGAGTAGTAGGAGGGAGGGGGTGATGGGAGAGAGCCCGAGGGATGACGGTCGCGCGCGGATAGGGAGAGGCTGATCTGTCGTATGTATAGTGGGAGAGAGTGAGAAAAAAATAATAATAAATTGATTCTTGATTTAATTCTTGATTTTTTTTTACCTATTCGGATAACATCATCCATGTCCATCAAATAATAAATTTTTTTTTTATATATAACTCTAGAAAGACACATTTTAGCAAAATATCTACGATGATTTGTTATTTCTGATAATATCATACTAAACAGGGATATAATTTAGGCATGTTGGGTCGGGTTGGGACTTAACCCAAACCTTACTATACCTGACTTTCAGGTTTGAGAAGCTCAATCAGAGTTTTGTTCGGGTTTGATTCAGGTTAGGTTAAGTTCAAGTTAAACTTGAGTTGTGTTCTAGTTTGACTTAAAAATGTATATTTAATAATTAAAACTTTACCCGAATCAATTTTTACAACAAAAAAAGGATGAACATGAGGAACATTTTTATTTCAAGAATAAATATACGAAAACTATAGAAGTGAAACATTCTACATAAAAAAATTGTATAATTCAAACTTTATCATACACATTAAAAAATTATAATTTTATTAAAATATTTTACTTAGATTTGAAAACTTTGTGTTCGGGTTACCTGGACCCTCAACCCAAATCTAAGCCAAATTAAGTTCAAATTTGGGCTCAAGTTGAAATCGAATGCTAAAATCCAAACCTCAACCTAAACCTATCAAAATTTTGGATTGGGTCAGATTCAACCCGTCCAAGTTGCACCCAAATTCTAAAGAATTTAAATTATACATAACATTATTATTTTTTATCCACTTAAGCAATATTGCTGGTTTTAGGGTATATATGAAAAAAAAAACTCATTTTTAATTGTAACATATCTATTTTATGTTTTATTTTAAATTTTATAAATTATTTATTTAATCATATATTAAAAATTTTATTATATCATTTATGTATATATAAAGTGATATATTATATCACAAATAGATAGATTGAAAAAATTAAGAGTATTGGTTGTGTGGGCTGCATTTTTAGAAGAAAAAAATTTTATTTGCACGCTAGCATGCGTGGGGAAGACTAGTATAATTCCAGTCAAATTTCCTTAGGGTTTAGTTTTTTATTCTTCCGAAATTAAAAATTTATTTTTATAATGTCAAACTACTATGGCTATATCAAGAAAAACATATAATTTCATTTATTAAATAAACTAAAAAAAATAGTCCTTGCAAACCAAATTTGCAAAAATATATATACATCTTAAACATATAAGAGTTTTTTTTCATATTTTGATTAAAGTAACATAATAAAATAATAATAATTATTTTCTATAAATACAAATTATGTATCAACTATAATAATAATAATAAAGTTATAAGAAAACTCAATGTAATCTAATTAGAAATCAATATGGAAAGAGAATAATGAATAATCAATTAGATTAATGATCAATTATTTATATCATAACATACTATTATTATAAACAATTAGTATGTTTTGAAGGGTTTTAATGCAAATAAACCCTTACACTTTTATACGTAGTATGTACGCAAGTCATTCGTGCATCGAAGGATTTTTGGTTGATGTTAGCGTCCGCTCGATCGGTCCTCAAACGCATCCCCTCCATCGATAATCCGCCATGGAATTCGATCATCAAAGCTTACATCTTCAATGGCCCAACCAACCATTCCCTCTTCGCCTACTCGCAAATGCTTCGACAAGGCTCAAAACCCAACCACTACACGTACCCACTCCTCTTCAAAACCTGTTCGGCTCTCGCCGCAATCGGAACGGGCGAACAATTGCACGCTCACGTGTTCAAACTCGGCTTCCACGCCGATCTCTACATCGGGAACTCCCTCATCGACATGTATGCGAAGAGCTTCCGCGCCATAGATGCGCGTCGCTTGTTTGATGAAATGCTTGAAAGAGACGAGGTCTCCTACAATTCTATGGTGTCCGGTTACGTCCATTGCGGAGACATCAGAAATGCGAGTGATTTGTTTGAACAGGTTCCAATGAGAAGGAATGTTGTGTGTTGGACGGCGATGATTAACGGGTACGGAAAGGAAGGGATGATTGGTTCAATGTTTGGTCTGTTTCTTCGGTTGCTTGTATCCGCTGACGATGTGACGCCCAATGCGGCGACCATGGTTTGCCTACTCTCCGCGTGTTCGAAGGTTTCCAATTATGAACTGGGGAGATGGGTTTCTGTTTTTGTAGACGTTAATGCGATCCCTCTAAATGTGATGCTCAGCACAGCATTGATTGACATGCATTCGAAGTGCGGGGATGTGAACGAGGCTCGGAGAGTCTTTGATTTGGTCTCCGACAAGACGAGTTCGGCCTCGTGGAACAGCATGATCACTGGGTATGTTCGAGCAGAGTTCCCTGAAGAGGCAATTCGGCTGTTTGGTATGATGGGTGCGGTCCATTCGAAGCCAAATGAGATCACACTTGTAAATGTATTGTCGGCGTGTGCTAGGTTGGGCGCATTGGAACTTGGGAGAGAGGTCCATCTCTACTTGGGGAGGAGCGAAATGGATATGAACATGAAGCTCGCGACTGCTGTTGTTGATATGTACTCAAAATGTGGGAGCATAGATGACGCTTGCCTGGTTTTCGTTAAGGCGCGCGAGAAAGATGTTGCATTGTGGAATGCTATGATATTTGGTCTCGCGATGCATGGAAGAGGAAGGGACGCGCTTTCCCTTTTTGATTGGATGGAGAGGGAGGGGATTCACCGACCTGATGAGGTCACCTTTGTTGGGGTTCTATCTGCATGTTGTCATTCAGGTCTCGTTGAGCAGGGAAGATACAATTTCAAGAAGCTTGTTAGTCAATACCAACTGCGCCCCAAGATTGAGCATTACTCTTGTATGGTGGATCTTTTGGGTCGAGCAGGGTGTCTGGATGAAGCGTTTGAATTGGTTAATAACATGACAGTTCCACTTGATTCTATCATCTGGGTTTCTCTGCTAGGCGCGTGTAGGACTCATTGTAACATAAAATTAGCTGATGAGGTTCGACGAGTTGTGCTGATTAATTCTTCTGAGAGTTTGAATTTAGGGTTGTTTTTGTTGTTGGGGAGTGTATATGCTTCCATGGGTTGGTGGACAGATGTGGAAGGGATTCGGAGATTGATGGAGGACAGGGGAATGAGGAAGACATCGGGGCGCAGTTGGGTTGAAGTTGATGGTGAAGTTCATGCTTTTGTTGCGCAGGACAAACAGCATATTCTGTCCCAATAAGTGTGAGCTGCTCTGTGTTCTAATGACGCAATGGATGACCGAGGATTATGAAACAAATTAGATCACAGTCCTTAAAAGTACTTTGATTGGGTATCTCCTGTACTTATCGGCTGAACATACTTTTGTTCATCAATCTACGCGTTTAGTACATTTAGAAGCCAGGTATCTATTTAGACTTTAGTATTGATCATTTATCACATTCTTCACATTTTAAAAATTATCCTATCGTCCTTGTTGCATTGCGTCCTCACCTAACTCATTTTTTCCTGTATTTTTCATAATAATGATAGAATATATATAGAAATAGTTTAATTATCTCCGTACTTTTACCGTAGTTATCTTGTATGATTTACAAATGTATACATACCATCCGAATGGAACACTTGTTGTACATGAACTTTGTAGTTCTGGATTAGATCCCTTTTTTATTTTTTTTGGATATTGTGCTTCTGATGTTCCATAGAAATTACTGATTGTTCATCTTATATATGAAAAGACTGATATTGTTGGCCTTAATACACAGGTTAAAAAATTGCTGGCTCTAGGTAGTTAGGGCACACATGACATACAATTTCTAGGTATAAGCGGTTAACTTTTGATCATCAGGATGCTTTCGATAATTCATCAAAATATACAAGCAATACATTCAACAAATGTAAGATATATCAAACTTTGTTCCAATCTAAGTTTGTTGAAGGACATGCAATTCTTTATTTATCAAAGTTTAGCGGATCAATCATAGATGAAACCTACACTGCAAATAAGAACTTATGAGAAGATTTTTTGAACAGATGAAAGCCAACAGAAGCTCTAGGAACCAGATATCGCCATCGATAATTCATCAGTAAGATATTGGTGTCTCAAGGTGAATCAAATTTTTCTCATAAATTATTTGATGGGTTTTGGTTTAGCCTTTTAGTACCATGGGTGAGAACATTGACATTTAACCACTACAACAGCCACTAATACATCAATACACAGTTGTCAAAACATATTATATAACAGGAACACATGATTATTAGGAAATATTCACTCCTGAAATATATATAGCTCAGTCTCTAAAAACACTACCAAGAAAGTAACATCTGAATGTAATAAATAACTCACCTTAGTTAAATTCTTCGTAGCATACTGTCTTAAACGAACATCAAAGGACGATAATATTTCATTTGCCTGTCATAAGAAACAAAAGATTTAACAGAATTGTCACTTCATAATTACTTTTGTACTAGTACATGAATGTTTTACATAACCATAGACCAATCTGTTTGTGCAGGCAACATGTTGATGCATGGCACAAGAAAGAGAAAGAAAGGATGATTGAACCATGCACCAAGAAAAACCTCTATTAGACTCACATGGGAATATCTTTGATGAAAATCTCTGACGATGAAGTCACTAAGTTAAGCGCCTCTACGACTGCCTCCAACAACAACAGTGTAAGAGTCTGCTCTTTTCTACATCAAAAATGCCTGCATTCAATCAGAGAAGCAAATTGTTAGATTTATATATCAACATGAGACATGATTGGCCGTTCAAGCGGAGATAAATGAATGATTTTCAAAATCAATAACATAATTCCAGCATAAGATCAGTTCCAGATACGACATAAATGTATAAGTGTAAATTCCATTTCAATTCATAATTTGAGCTATTTTTCTTGGGATACAATACTATAGCATGTCCAGATCTCCAAGCTGTAAGCATGACCTGATACAATGGAATTCAGAAATTGCAGCATCAGAACAAATAAAGTATCACAAGGTCATCACTATATTGAAAATAGTTTGGATTCCAATGAGAGTGCAAATATGATAATTTATCTTATTACAGTAATAAAAACAGTGCACATATTTATTAAATCATATTCATTCAGAGGTTTCTTTTCCGCCACAAGTCAATTGAACCTTCCATTCAAGCTATAATTACATGAATTCTATGACCACTAAAAAGTTATGATTTCTTCCATTAGTCCACTCAATGAACAAGGTACATGCATTTTTACATCTTTTCCTACTTTTCTTTCTTATTATTCTAATTAATTAATGTTGTTCCCCCCACAGTTCACTTTGTAAATACGATCCTAATAATTTCATTGCCATCTTTGTTATCTTTTCTTCTTCTTCTTTTGTTTATAATGCTATACATATTGTCATTGTTTTGAAGGGGACATATAAACCAACTTTGCAATCATATCCTAAGTGGGTTTTCATTTATTTCCCAACCCCCCCCCCCCCCCCCCCCCCCCCCCCCCCCCCCCCACACACACACACACACACACACACACACAAAGTTGCATGTCACACAAGACACCACCAAGTCATAATTAAAGCCATTACCTATTAAGCCTTTCCCTTCCAAAAAAGCTCAGGATGAAAAGGAGGTCACAGTTGACGGGCAAGTTTATTAGTCAAAAGACTTTATCGAATTAAAAATGTATCAGACCTGACTATATAGATTGAGTATTGGACTCATTTATAGAATGCTTAATTTTTTTTTTGGTAAAATAATATACTCATTTTTTTAAAATAAAATTACATAGCCCGACGAATACTATTTTTTTTTTAAATCAATAAAATTACAGACTGCATTTGTAACGGGATAGATCTAACATTTTCCTTTCTTCTAAAATTGATAGATCTAGCATCCGGCTGCAAACCCCAACTATTTAATTTTGTTAAACTAAATACTTTATGAAAAGTGAAATATATACTTATGAACTGTATTTTTTATTCTAATGAAATGAATTTTTTTTAATTTATGTGTACTATAATAGAATGTTAACTAGTGAGTATAGGCGATTGGAGGACCATTTTTAGACTGCAGACGTAGGCTTGTCAACAAGTCGCGGGCTGACCCGAAAGACTTGATAATTAGAACGGGTTGGGTCTGAGTCCACCGGATCCGATCCTATGAACCTGATAAACCCGATTGACCCAATCCCTCAATCCAAATACTATGTGATTTTTTTATTTATGATCCAACCCACCACCCATGATCCAATTCAACATGTATAACTAAATAATGAATAATCATTTAAAATATTAATCATTTAAAATATTTTTACAACATTGTGACTTCATGTAAAAACATAATAATCCAAATCGTATTCCAAATGTTCTCTTATAAAACATTAAAAAATTAAAATAGTGAAAAAATATTTATAATACACTAAACTCTAATAAAAAAATAATGAAATCATTATAAGCCCTTAAGAAGTTCCCAACCTCTCTTTATCTGACATAGGTCTGTTAATGAGTCAACCTGATCCGAGACCCGATATGGACCGACAATCAAACGGATCGGGTCCGGGTCCAGGTCCACCCGACCTAACCCGAATTTGACTGTTTGACAAGTCTAGGGATTGTAAAACAGACACAGTGCTATAACATTTATTTTTTCACATGCGTCTTGCATATATGAAAAACCAATGAAGAGTTATTGATGAAAAAATTAGCCTTCTACGTAACCTACTCTTGGTAAAATATGAGATGTACTCCCTTTTTAGTGATGAAATTTAGATTCGAGTTTTACCGTCGTTACCGACCAAAAAAAAAAAAAAAAGCCCTGACGTTTTAGACACAGGTCGCCAAGATAGAGAACATCATCAACAGCACCAACTCAAATCTATCCACATTTATTCGATTGATGATTGTTTGTCTAGTGCATGAACGTGCGCGCTTCCTTTTAAATTGGGCTGATAATCATGAATGCTCTCACCTTTAATTTCCTTTCCTCTCTTTCTGGATTTTTTTTTTTGTGGTTAGTAGCTAGATCTAGATCTGTTGTGAGGACAGTTATCACTTATCAGGAACATAACAAAATACCATGTCCCATTTGAAAAACAAAAACAGTTCGTTTCATCAGTATAAAGTGTAGTAGTTATGACTTAATAACGTTGAATAACTCTGGTAACTATTTTAAGAGGGGTGTGATTGGATATATAATACAAAGTTAACTTTTATGTCTTTAATTTAAATCAATTCTCTCTTTCAAAAAATTCTGACACATTCTAAAATATATCACATTTATGTTTATCACACATCTCCCTATGCATTTCTTATAAACCAGGCCATAATCCTTTCCCTTGACCTCATTTCGCCCTCGTTTGGATGGGAGAATAACAGATAAATATAAGATAATAAGATTAAAAAACTGTTTATTTATAAGAAATAAAAAGATATATCTATGCCATAATAAGTGAGAATAAACTGGTATTGATATTCTATGTCTCTCTTAGAATTTTATTATTCTATTCGTTCCATTGGTATAAATTGACTGACATGTCAAATCAATTTTTTATATTTTATAAATCCTTATTTATCTCATTCTTCATTTTCAACCAAATAACAAAATTTTTATTATTTCGTTTTCCAATGAGAATAGCAAAAAACACAACTAAATAAAAAATGACTTATTTTTTACTTATACTAGAATAGTTATCTATAGAAGCCATTTCATAACCCCAATGACTATTCTCTACATATCCACGACCCATGACCCGATTAACGAAGGCTCACGACCGGAATAGCCGACGACATGTAAGTCCGGCCTATCATCCCATTCACATCTGACAACCAGAATATTCCAAATCAAATCCCCTAAATCGAGGTACCTCTCTCCATCCATCCAATTTGTGAGAAATCCACAGTTAATTCTATGACATCTAGAACTCTCCTCACTCACAACAAGCGGAATAGACCCAGATCCAATTCATCAATTATTGTTCCTCCATCATCTTTCCAAAAATAGCTTAATTATATCGGTATCCGAGCTTCTTGAATTGTTGCAGGTGGTCCAAGTTTTTCGCGGGGTTGCATTAAAGGTTGGATATATAATTTTCCTTTAGTTTATTTACATACAATAATAGCTCATTAATATTTTATAGATCTTTATTTAAACACAATCTAATCGAGTCAAACCGTCAACATCGCTATATTGTTTTTGTATAAGCTGGTCCAATGTACCATGAGCACATGCTGTTTATCCTGCCCAGTGCGGTAGCCAAGTCTTATCGCACGCATGCATAGGGGTGGTAAACGAATCGAACGAGCTGAGCTTTGACATGTTTAAACTCGACTCGTTTATAAACGAATCAAGCCGAGCTCACGAACCTCAACGAGCCTAGCATTCTTCTTCATTTTAGGGTTTTTAGGGATTGAAAATAAAATTTTAGCCTAAATGAGTCAAGTTCATGAGCTTAAATGAGCATAACTTTGTATTAATTTAATATTCTGATTTTATAAAGGAGTTTAGTTAAGTTTTAACTAAGTTTTAATAACACAAACGAATCGAATTTGAATATAAAATAAAGTTCGATCTAGGTCCTGAGCTTAACCGAGCTTTAAAATTTGTTCAAGCTCGCTTATTTATCTAAATGAACGAGCTTGAACGAGCTCAAACCAAGCCGAGCCCAAGCGACTTGGCTCGTTTACCAGCCCTACGCATGCATTCATCAAAAGCTTTTTTATTTAATATTTTAGTACGATTTTACAGTTTCATGTACAGTTAAAAATGATCTTTCAACCATATGTGCATTTAACTATTTTATCTAAAGATATATTTTATCTAAATAATGATACTTCATTAATGTGGTGTATGTCGTTTTAATTTTTTTATTTAAAAAATTATTGATTTATCTAAATATCTAAATACTTCATTAATGGATAGTAGATCAGACGGAGCATAGGATTAGACTTATCATTTTATTTTTCAAAATTCAACGATAAATGATGATGCGAATTAAAACAAGATCCACGATGATTGTTGGATAACGTTTGTGACTTTGGCTTCACTTTTAAAGAAATACAAATAATATATATTGAGTTGGTAATTGGATTGTTTTTATATTTTTAATAAAATAAAAATTAGGGCCCATCTAATCTATTGGTCCCCGCTGCACTTTTCCTCAGTGCAACCAGATTGACTATAATGCAACACCCAGTTCACCACGGTTGTAATTATACTCTTTACACCTTGGTGGTTTGAAACCAACACCATGTTCACCACAGTTGTAATTATACTCTTTACACATTTGATGGCTTGAAACCAATTGTACTCTTTTGTTAGCTCCATTATTATTATTATTTGGCTAAAGTTCTTTTGAATATGTAAACAGATTTTATAGCTCAAATATCAAATGTGAATTTAAATGATTTTTCGTAAACATCATAGATTTGATGTTTTCCATGTTTTATTCATTAATATTTCAGCGTTTTAGAATTTTTGAAAATAATATTTTTAAAATATGGATTGGATTTTGGACAAGGTCACAGTGAAATCGCACATCCAAATGGGGTCTAAGAAGACCCCCTCCTCAAATTTTAAGATTAGAGGGTTACATACACCATATAATCTATTAATTTTAAGATTTTGTTAGCTGATCTAAACGCGGAGCCTGCAAAGCCTAAATCATGAATCCTCCATTTGATTTATATTGCTAGCACCTGTTAATGATGATCAACAATTACAAGTGATAAATTGTTCTTGGACATGTATTGGATGGCGCTACTGACTGGTCGATCTTCTAAATATATAAGATTCGATTAAAGCGATGTACTAGTAGACTTTACACTTTTCAACTCTAAACTGCTAGTGGTGGTGAATGTTTTTTATTTCTTATTGGTAGTGGTGAATGTTTTACTAAGGCACATCTGGAAATGGTTTGGAGAGTTAACATTTTTTTAAAAATTGGATTTAAAATTGAGTCACAGAAAGTTGCCTCAACAGATTATGAAAAAAACCTAGATTTTTGCCATTTGTTTCTGCAAAAGTGCCTACAACTTTCAATTAAGCTGCAGTTTTTTTCTCCTGTTGGAAATATGTTTGGGAAACTCAACTTCTTGCTACCCAAAAGCACCTCTACCTGTTTCCAAATATGACCTAAACATCACACAATATTAGACAGATTCTATAAAAGAAAATTAAATTTTTTTTAATAACTATATAGAATAGTTAAGAGGCGCTGTATTTTCATCTGTATATATTATAAAATACATGCAAAATTGGATATCTATATTAATGCTTGGATATATCGAATTTTTTTAATTATCTCCGCATTTTTAATATCTATTCTATATAATATATGAATATGTACATACCATATCAAACATAATATTACATAACATCTGTCATACTTTGTGAATCCAATTTTTTTAGCAAAGGTTAATCACGTCAACTTTCTTTTTTAAGAGAGAAAAAGATACTCCCAAACGGGCTTTTATAAGTTTATTCCGTCAGTCCTTAATTCGAAAGCCGTTTAAAAAAACTTAAGCAAACAAAAGGGTGTGGGTTTTCCTGAGAAGCAGTCCCTATCGGTGGCTGGTGGACGTTGCCGCCAATCTTATGCTGTCAATCTTTCCCGCCCAAATCTTTGAGAGCAATCAAGCAATCTAGCACGAGATACACAGATAGGGTCCACTAAAAGATCTTTTTCTGCCTTTCTCTAGTTTGGGTTGTTTTTAGGGTTCTTATTTCATGTGACACACAATTCATCTCTCTCTCTCTCTCTCTCTCTCTGGATTTGATAAAGTTGAGGTTCTAGTTTTTTTTTTTTGGTTTGACACTCTTGGGCAAAAGACAAAGTTTTGTTAGATTGACTGAGAGATCCCCAGGAATCTATCTTGATCTACATCAGACTCTGGAGAATATAATCTGTGAGTTCTCTCTCTCTCTTTCTCTATCTTTTCTCTATTTAAGTGATTTATTAGTTAATTTTGTTAGATTGACTGGGTGATCACAGGAATCGGTTTGTGATCTATATATACCTGGATTCATAGTTCAACTTTTGTTTCTTTTTTCTTTTTATATGCGTGCATAGAGTTAAGAATATATGGATTTTATGAGGAGTTTTTGTAGATCTGGAGATGTATAATTGATGTTCTTGTTATTCTTTGTTAAACTTTTTTCCCCACTTTCATTTGTGTAGAAAGCAAGGATAGGCTTCTTTTGCTTGAGTGAGTGCTGATTGAAATTAGGGTTTTCTTACAATTACATTTATGATTTGATTAAACTTGAACTTGCTTTTACATCTAAAAACAAGAAAACACAAAAAAAATATGCAATTGGTATTTTATTCCTTACTTTTTGGTGGAATGGACAAGCATTCATCTTGCAAGTGTTTGCTATTATGATTGACTGTAATGTATTTGATCAATTCATCTATATATTTATTTGCCTGATAATAATCTCTTTTTCTGTCTCATGTAAAATGCATTCCATATATAGGATTTTTTTTTAATTGGTGGTGGAAGCATATGATGATTTTTTTTGAGAGAAAATTTGTTGATTTATTGCCTTTCTGAATTCTGATATGTAAGTATAATGGAAAAACTATCAAATCCACATACCAAACCAATTCATATAAATTATCTGGTCTTATCTCGTTTGATCATATAATGGAATAAATATTTTGTTCACAAGATTCATTGAAAAACATGTATTATGGAGCAGAAAACTTCCAAGGATTATGAATGTCTCAGTTCAGTAAAGCAAAAGATAGTTATAATAAAACTTTCAAATATTATTGGCTTCATTATGCTTCATTTCAGTTTAGATTTCAATTTAATATTTTTTTAAAAGTGAGTCAAACCCCTAGATTGACATGGAAGTATATATGGAACAAATTAACATTACAGAAGTAGGAGTTCAATTTTAACACACTAGCTAACAAGAAGTTAGTACATATTATGACTTTCATACTTATTACTTACAGTCCTATTTGCTTATTAAACATATATAACTAATATTAAAAACATTCTTGTCTTAGCTTAGCCTTCTTCATTTAAATTTATTGGCTGTTTGCTTCTTCATTTAAAATCTATTAATCATAAAATTTTCACTGCAGATTTCTCAGATGTTTCTTGAATGGTTGTTTAAACTAATTAACATAATCCTCCAATTTTGACTTTATTATCAATTCCTTACTATGTCAACCTTGCACAAATTAAAGATGCATGTCCAGAAGATGCTTACCAAGTATTATCATTTATCAACCATGCATGGATCTTTACAAGAACTATACATGGACTCACATAAATTTTATCAGTCATCGAATATCCAAGCTGACAATGTAACACATAAAATGCAGGAGGCCGGAGACAATGAACACGTTCTCACATGTTCCACCAGGTTTTCGGTTCCACCCAACAGATGAAGAACTCGTTGATTACTATCTTAGGAAGAAAGTTGCTTCAAGAAGAATCGATTTGGATGTCATCAAAGATATTGATTTGTATAGGATTGAACCATGGGACATCCAAGGTAACCATCTAAACAATAGTATCCACCATTTGAAATCCTAGCAATGCATCAATGATGAGCAATTGCTTCTTTTAATTTTACAGAGAAATGTAAGATAGGATCTGAAGAGCAGAATGAGTGGTATTTTTTCAGCCACAAGGATAAGAAGTACCCGACGGGGACTCGCACTAATAGGGCAACAACGACAGGGTTTTGGAAGGCTACTGGGAGAGACAAACCAATCTATTCGAAGCATAACTTGATTGGCATGAGAAAGACCTTGGTATTTTATAAAGGGCGTGCGCCGAATGGACAGAAATCCGATTGGATAATGCATGAGTATCGCCTTGAATCAGATGGAAATGGAGCTGCACAGGTAGTATTTTCTGTTGCAGTAGTTCTCTCCTTCAAAAGAATTGTCATGACTCATATAATTTTGCATTCCTTGTGCGCTTCAACTGAAAAAAAAAAAACAAAGAAGTTTTTAAATGCATAAAGTCACAATGCAAACAGTCATGTCTTTGGGCAAAACCTAAAATTATCCCTGTGACTTTTTGGTAGCCAGAATATGAAATCTATCCTAGAAAATTATATAAGGCGAAGTGGACAAAACTCACAGATATATCATATATGTTTAATGATTCAATCTACTGGGTCATATTCTTGAATTTAGCCTAAATGTTGGGATTTTAATAAAACCCCAAAATCATAGTTCTCATGTGGGGGTGAAACAGCTAAGAAAAGAGAAGAATATATATACATACTTGTTGTCATTATTGCATTGCTACGATGATCTGAATGGTGGATCTTCCGCCTAGAGTCCCCCTTTCTTTTGCTTGATTATACCATTTATATAAATGGCCTGATTTTGTCAGGCTGACTCTTAATAGGTCTCTAGCATAAAATGAATTTGTACTCATTTTAATTCACTCATTTTAATTCATGTGTAATTGAATATACATAAAGAGATGTGTTATTGATCCTGATCATTGTTAAATTATAATTTAATAGGTATAATCAAGTAACAGTCAATGATGTCTAATAATGTGGTCAATGTAGACTCACATTATAGAAATATTCAACATTAAATACATGATCAACACACAACACCCCCACCCCTCCTCCACACACACGTGCGCGCACACACACAAAGTTTAATTTGTTATATGAGGAAATTCAAACTAGGCAATCTTATATATAATGGTTAATGCAGGCATGATAAAAATTCTTCTTTGAAACTAGTCTAATTTCTAACTATTGGACTGAAATATTTATCATTGGAAACATATTGACAAAATATCATCGGTAGAAAGAGACATCAACAATCTTTTTAATTTAGACACTAATAAAAGAAAATATCAACAACATCCTAAATATAATTAACAAAACCTTTTGTTCTCAATTTAATTTGTCATGATTTGTGTGTGTCTGTAAGTAATAATTTGTCACGATTTGTGTGTGTGTGTGTGTGTCTATATACTTACGTGTGATGTTCAACAAGTACATAGAATCAAATTTCTTTTGGGATATATTCTCTTGCTATTGCTTTTGATGCTGATGCAACCATTCAAATATCTTCTCAGGAAGAAGGTTGGGTAGTCTGTAGGGCATTCAAGAAGAGAATTGCAGCCATTAGAAAGGCTAGTGAACATGAGTTCCCCTCTTGGTATGATGAGCAGGTCCACTTCATACCGGACATCGATTCACCATATCGCGTCATACCTCAGCCATCCGATTCATTGTATCCCTACACATGCAAGCAAGAACTCGATATAAGCCACCACTTCCATTATCACCAAACCCTTCATGACCCATGCCTTCATCTCCCTCAATTGGAGAGTCTGAAACCTCCCAATTCAAATGCCGGTGTAATCAACAACTGCCTCGACCTCAACCACCATGGGAGCGCCATCCGTTCCTCATCGCTTGCGCTAGAGGAGCCACGACAAATAATCTCGATGTACCCAAGCAGTAGTAGTGCTGATCAAGCAGTGGACCAAGTGATAGATTGGCGTGTATTCGACAAGTTTGTGGCGTCCCAACTTAGTCATGTGGATGGCTGCACAGCCATTAATAATGCATCATCTTCCACAATCAGCAACCAATTCGATATGTGAAGTGAAGCGCTTTAATTATAATGAAAACCATACCACATATGAATGTTCTATATATATATAAGAAAGGACAGTCTATCTTCATGTCCATGTACATAATAAACTAAAACAATACTATAGTAGACGGGCTGCTGTTTAAAGCTTGTAATATTGGTTAGTATCAGCTCAGTTGGTTAGGTGAAAACTCCGAATAATTTGTACATCTAGATGGAAGTACCACTGAAAAGTGCGATTACTTCCTTGGTGATATTGCTGCATTACATTCTTGGATTATGGCAGCTTAATGTGCACCCAGTGGGTTATATTTCACTTCCCATCCTTTGATGGCAAGGAGTTCACGTTGTGATGAAATGAAGTTTGCTTGATTGTATATATATATTTATTTGTCTGTTGTCCCTGAAGCATATAAGTGTAAGTCTTCTCTTCCTTGAATATCTAGATCATTGTAATGCTTCTCCAAGTTTATCTTATAATTAAAAGGCAGTTCATTGACAAGGATTTTATATGTTTATATATATATATATATATATATATATATATAGGGACGTGATTACGTGCGGCGAACGGCAGGTGCGGCAGCGATCACGGGCCGTTGATCACGGGTCTATCGTATCGGACGGTCGGGTGCGATTCACGTCGACCGTTGGATGCGATGGACCCGCGATCGGACGGTCCACGTCACGGCCGCACTTGCCGTTTGCCGCATCTAATCATTTATATATATATATATATATATATATATATATATAAGCTAAAAGTAAAAGGTATGGCTAGCTAGGTCAATGGTGACCTGTGGGAGGAAGCAGTGTTTGGCTTGTACGGACTGAATACCAAGCATTTTTTTTTATATACTCGAGGATACTAACCAGGGCAGGCAAGCGCCCGAGAAACTAATCAGGGGATCATGAGATAATTAAATTTAGCACATAGAAAATGAGTAGCTAGTACTGATTTTGAAAATCAGAAATTGCTTCTGAAAAGTGCAATATGTGCTTAATGGAAAATTTCATTAAATAATATTTAGATCATTTAATTTAATTTAAAAATATTTGCCTATACTAGAATTAATATGAATCTTGTATACGAGTCTTGGTCTTTTTTATTGGAGATGATTTGATCAGCAAATATATTAAAAAAAAGTAAAAAAATATAATCACCAAACAAAAAAAAAATCTAAAAAATTTAATAAAGAAGTGCATGAATCTGGATGGAAACCATAATGACAAAGCAAATTATGTTTTCTTTTGTGAAGGGTGCATGCACGATTTTCTCCTTCAAAACTAAGCATAAGAGTGATTTTTTTTCTTCGAATTCCTCTAGATGCAAAAACACACTCGCACACGTGTCATGAACACGTGATTTTTTTCTCTCCTTCAATTACACACGGGTCATAATCCACTTAATTTAATGTTGGAAAAATGTCTGTGCTATGGCACTAGGGACCACAGAGAATGGAAAGCAGCACAGGAGCCAATTTTATAATTTCAGTATTCCTAAGATAATTCATAAGAAACAACAATGCTGTCTTATGAATCTCTAAGATAATTTCATAATTTCATACTCTAAGAAACAAGCAGCACAGGAGCCAATTTTATAATTTCAGTATTCCTAAGATAATTCATAAGAAACAACAATGCTGTCTTAAGATAATTCCTAAGATAATTCAGTTATTTCTAAGAAACAACAATACTGATTTTATTGCTAGGTTGGTAGAGAGACTTGACCTTCTTTCCATCAATCTCCTAGAGCTTAAAGCTATTGAGAGGGGGATACAATTGAGACTATCTAAGGCAGCCACTAACTTATGGATTGAATCAGACTCCACCACTGCAATTGCTTGGGTACATGGTAGGGGCTGTATATCCTGGACTGCCCTTCGTTCCCTTCGACAAATCCACAAGGATTGCAATATTTAAATTGTTGGAAGGCAACACACATTCACAGGGAGGGTAACTCTCTTGTTGATTTGCTTGCTGGTTATAGATCCTCTCGAGGAGAAACACTCCTTCGCACACACCATCTCTGGGTTGAGATCATAACACCATTGAGGAGGATAAGTTAATGAAATGTTATGAACGTATCAGCTGATCACTGTAATGGCTAACATAGCGTATGAAGAAGATGAACAGGGAGATCAGAGCTCACTGCTTAAATTTATGATCAATGGATGAATTGTGGCTGAGGGTCTAACATCTCTTCCACTGTCAGTGATGATTTTGTAAACCAGGCATGATTGACAAGGGAGTAGTAGATAGGATGCTATCTATATCCCACTTTCAAGCTCTTTCTTCAATTTTTTTTTCTGTAAAAGGGCTGTGCATATGTACAAATTTCAAAGGTATAGAAATACAAAATCTTGATTACCAATTAAAAAAAAAAGATAATTCATAAGGTTTACCCTGTTTCTTCCATATTCTATAATTTTTGTATGTGTTTTCTTAGGTTATGATAGCTTTTAATAATCCGGTATTCTTTGGTAGAGTTTTTCCCCTGTTATTTGAGGTCAATTTAAATTTGCAGTCAAGCTAATGTAGTTATTATGCCCGGGAATGTTTATCTAATATTGGTGACTCAAGATCAGGTGTCACAAAATTTCAACTTTGACCATCAGCTCACTTTTGTAGTCTGGCGTGTAGACAGACTACATTCCACACTACCAAAGAATCCTTACTCAGCTGAGTGAAAAATTCCCTTCCCCTGTAACACCCAATTTTAATGATTTGATAGGCTAATGAACAGGTTTATTTTTTAAGACTAAAATTGCACAATCTTGATTTCCTAATCCTAAAATCTTAAATCCTAAATAATTTACCGCAACGATAGTCATCTAAGGAAAATGCCTACCAAATGATATAGATTCAAACATCTTTGATACATAAAAGAGGGGAAAAAAGAAGCAAAGAGAAGATCAAAGTTTATAATCCTCAGAAAATAGAACAATGTCGCCAAAAATAAATCACACCAAGGATAAACAACCTACAACTTTTCATTCACACAGTAGATAATGGATAAATCACTCACCTGGATGGTCAACCCCTGCAAGCTTATCCCCTTGGAATCAAAGTTTTTCCATACAACCATGTATCACAGTCAAGCATTGTGTAGTTTTTCAGAGAGAGAGAGAGAGAGAGAGATTGATTGATTGAATGTGTGTGCATGCATGCATGCAGTCACAAGGGTTAGGGTTTGTTTTTTTTTTAATTTCTGGGTATATCATTGGTTTAAAAGGGTGACTGAACTGCCACGTCAAAGGATGCATACGCATGGGAAATGTGCCCGAATAATTAGGGTTTTCCATTAGGGTTTGCTTTCACACTCTTTTTATATATTGTATGGTTGTTTGAAGTGGAAGATAACATGATTTCTTTTTTCATGGCTTGCTCATGTGAGACCACCCCAGTGCATGCTTCCACTCCAAGCTCCGATGTATTTGTCACGCCTTCACAGAGTTCATATCATGTTGTTTCAAAAATTTTAGTGTTATCTATTCCATCACCTGGTGGGGGTTGATATCATGTGTATGTAATCTTTATAATTTGTGTGTGCGTGCGCACGTGTGAGAGAGAAAGGGATGTTGGAATGATGGATTTTCTGATGACCTCACAAAAAATTAATCTATTTAAATTTAATGCTAACAAAAAAATATAATAGATTAAATAAATAGAGATATATGTAAAAGACAAAACTCTCTGCCCCCCCGAACTTTGGTTTATCAAATTAATTACTGCCCCACGAACTTTGTTTTATATGCATTAAAACCTGACCTTCCCATGCATTTGCATTAATTTGTCTCTAATATTTTGTTTGAACATTAGACATGAATTTGCTTTAGTTTGACATTCTTCCGACACATTCTGCAAAGAGCCCTAATAGCTAGGCACGCACTAAGGAGACAATATTTCTTTATTTATCTTTTATACTTTATACAGTAATTGATGTTTCATGTTTGTTCCTCAGTTGGCCCACTCCCACTCTTCTCATGTAGAGAACACTCAACGAAGAGAAAAGGATGCTCTCAGAAGCAGTCAAATCATTTTGCCTCCCCAACTTCAACTCAAATCAATATTATTGATTTTTATTATAGGCTTTTGTTACGTGGTCCTTAATGTATTAATCGATGATAACAAACTCACAATTAAAAATTGGACATATATGAACCAACATGGTTTAATTGAGACGGTATTGTAACGGTTAAACCTGAAATAGAGCTATATACACTTTCTATTAAAACATATATCTTATTAAATAATATTTATAATTTTAATAATTAAAACATGTATAGTGAGGTCGGCTATGATAATTTAATTTTATGAATGGGCCATAGGCGAAATTTTAAAGCGGGACCCATGCATTATTATTTTTTAATTCTAAATTGTTTTAATCTTGCACATTATTAATATTACTAAATAGATGCACAATATTATATAATAATTTAAAGTAAAACAATATACAATATTACATGCACTTAATAAAACAAAAAAAATTAAATTTTAAAAATTGAAATGTCTATTTGATTATGTTGGAGAGATTTAAGGGGAAAAAGAAATTTTAAGAGACTATCAAACATATTGAAAAAGTTTGTTGAGAATGATTAATTAAAGTAATACATCTCATCATATATTTTATTAAAATTCACTTAATAGATGGTTCTTAGGGACTCTTGTTGAGTATGGGCCCTAGACAATTGTCTTGGTGGTCTTGCCTCATTTCCAGCTTTGTGTATAGTATGAATTTTGATCGATAAAAATGATAGTATGACATTTTCCGTTCTTTAGAACGAAAATGATATGTTCAGCCTCCTGGCACTCTACACTAGTTTTTTTTATTTTTAAATCATACATTCTTCAAATGAAATGCATGCTGTTATATGAAATGAAGTATATATATATTGAATTATATTAATGTTTGTTATTAAATTTAAAAATAAAAAAAAATTATATCATATATTATGTTAAAATCACGTACACTGAATATTATTATAGCTCAGTGTATGAGGCTGGAAAAGGGATTGCAAAATGGTAACATCCAGATACCGGGCCAGCCCATGTGGAAATAAATCCAAGCCCACCTCTCTCGATTACCGATCTCTGGTACGTCGAATCGCGGGACACCGTAACATCGCGGGCCCAAGCCTCTAAGCTGCGGCCACAGCTGCCACGATCACCGGTCATCGCCGCCGCCGCCCGCTCGGCGAGATTTAAAGAAGAGCACGTCGTCTCGCATTTCAACCCTTCGATGGGAATCTCGGGATCCATTGACGTTGTAGAAGCATATTGAGGGAAGGGAAGGGGAGGGGGAGGAACATTGAGGTCACCTCCGTCTCCGCTACTCCCGCTTTGTTTCCCCCTCTAATGGCGGATCCGAATCTGGAACCCCAGGAGGTCCTGTGGGAGGAGCTGAGGAAGGAGGCGAGGAAGATCGAGGGCGATCTCGACGTCAAGCTCTCCTCCTACGCCAAACTCGGCTCCCGCTTCTCATCCGCCGGTAACCCTAATTGAATTGTATCTTCAATGGTGTTTATAATCAGATCTTGAAAGGATTTTGTGTTTTTTTGAAATGTAGATACGGGTTCGCCTTCCGTTGGATCGAGCAGGACATGGAAATCCGTGGAAATGGAGATCCAGTCGTTGCTCGAGAAGCTGCAGGACGTCAACGATGCGATGAGCCGGTGCGCCGCGACGGCGTCGGCCATCGCTTCGGTCACGCAGAAGCTCGCCAGGCACCGCGACATACTTCACGAGTTCACGCAGGTGATTGTTCTTGATTCACTTGCATCGATTTTTAGCTGTGTTTGTCGTGAATTCCATCCACTGTGATGGAAATTGGTTTACAAATGGGGATACTTTTATATTTGTGACAGACAATGAGGATTTACAAAGATTTTGTTCTTCATTGCATGTTTTTTGTGCTCTTGTGCATAACTGATGCTTGCTGGTTTTCATAAAGTTAGGTTATAATGTTACAGGATGAAGTAGAAACAAAAATGAATTTCCAAATTGTTATGATGGAATGCTTGCAATTGAAATTTATTGAAATGTGATAAACTAAGTCCAAGTTTAATCATGACTCCATGTGCAAACATCAAACCTTTTATTTTTGGTCGTCTGAAAAATCTTATGTAACACTCAAACTGAGGATGCCTCAGTGAAGAAGGGGGGGTACCTTTGGTTTTGGCTGGTAATGATGTTTATGCAAATTCTGTTTGTCATCAATGGTTCTGTAATTGATGTAATTTTTATGTCTTCTAGTTCTAGCTATTCATATATTTCCAACTTATGTATGGCCTTTTATGCGTTACAACTCATATAAGAACATTTTGATTGCATGTATGCGTCTTGCATGTTTATGTTGAACCGGCAGGAATTAACTTTTCTGGTTTTGTGAATCTTTAAGAGTACAGCATTATGAAGTTCTTTTGCTAATCTTCATTTAAGTAGTGTTATTAATCCTGTGATCATAAATTCTCTAAAAGAAACTGAGGTTTAAATAATTAGATACGTTGTCAAAGAAACACTGTATTGTTAGAATTTATATTATGATTTAATTATTCATTCCAAGATTGATCAGAACAGCACAGCTCATATCTGAGCAGCTGATGTTTAAAATTTGATGATCAATCATTTGATGAACTGACTTTGGTAAACTGGGCGTAGTATTAATGTAAACCTGCATGGGTTACAAATGCCCTGATGATGGAAAATACTGGAAACCATTTCACTTTTCTGTTTGTGGATATTATTTTCTAGGTTATTTCCTGACAATATCTGTTCATTTATGTTATTTTCAATTTCATGAATACTAAAGAATGTGTTTAAGAAATTCTATCATCAGCCAACAAGGCTGAAAGCATATTGACATTTTTGTGGTACCTTTGCATGACCCAGTGAGAAGGGATATTAAATATTCAAAAAGTGAAGCTCAAAAGGACTTTTTTTTTTGGTTATTGTGGGAGTATGAGTCTTCTACTTATAATATCTACCCTTTCTTTTGGATTTAGAGTTTTTTTTTTTGGTAAGTTCAGTTGTACTATTGTTATGCAAATACAAGAAATGAGCACTACAACATCCCATTTAATGTGAAGGCTGATGGAAGTCAGCACACAATCACAGTTAATGGGGAGGATTTAGAGTTGTGTTGTGGTCTCCCCCTCTGAGCCATTTAGTCCGTCTTTGTCAACTAATGCATTTCCCATTTTGGCATGTATATTCGCCTACTTCAAAAGGCTTCATTTCTTATTTAGCAAATACAACTGGCACATTTTCCTATGATTTTTCAATACTTTTATCTGACAGGGATAATGCTGTTAGTAAACAAGTAGCAAGACTAACGTGGTCTGTTGGCTATCACAACTCTAGCCTTCATGCTTATCCTGCATATTCCCAGAAACGCTCTGTTTCTGCACCTGACATTTGAACAGTAGCCATCCTAGTTGTTTTTCATCAGCACGTAACATACAAACACATCAAAAGAAGACATACTTGCTGTCCCTTGCGAAATACACTATGGATGGTGTGGTCTCCAATATCTCCCTTTCGACTTAATATTATGTTTTTCTGCATTATTTTCTGGCAAATTACATGTTCCCAAATGACTCATTATACTGACTTTTTATTCTTTTTTATGATACTTCCTTCAAGTTAGCATGTGTTGACTGTGTTGATACTTCCTGCTATACTAGCATGTTAGATTGTATATGGAAATTTCTAGGGTTGTAAGCCTCTTTAATTAAATGATCATTTATGACTGTGAATTTGTCCATTAAGGAATTTAGACGAACAAAAGGAAACATTAACTCCATATGGGAGCATGCAGAGCTCCTCAACTCTGTCAGGGACGATATTAGTGAATACAAGGTGAGAGGAAAATACTTTTTAGCAAGGCTTTTTGAAAACATATTATACTTTTCATTATCATAGTTAAAATGTGTTTGTTCTGCTTCACCAAGGCATCTGGAAACATATCACCAAGAGTTCATTTGTTGCGAGAAAGGGCTGCAATACATGGAAGCATAAGTCATGTAAGGCTCTCTTTCATCAGTGTTTTTTGTGTTCCTACATCACTAGTTAACTGGTGTATGTTTTTAGAAGATGTTAATGGCACACTATATTTTCCACAATTTTCACCTGGTGGTCAATTCATGGCAGGGTACCTGTGAAAGTTATCTTTGTACATATCACATATCTTGTGAAATTATGAGCGCACCCCACTCCCCCCCCAACACACACACACACACACAAAAAGTAGGTGAAACTGTTTAAAATTTGAACTTTAAATTATATTTGATGATCAACAATAATCCAACCTCGTGTAAAGGTGAGAACTTGGCACTTAATATGAACAAAACATATTAGTAAATTATGAAGATGCATTTGCAAGGTTGTATTATATATTGATTGGTGAACTCAACATGTCTCCACAGATTAACCTATTTTGAATGTAGAAGCCAATTCGGTTGGGATTTAATCTCTCAGGACATGCTTAATATTTTGTTATTATCATTTGATCTATTGTCCAACGCATCAATTTTAGGTTTTCTTTATCCTTTTCATGGCTGATTGTCATCAACAGAAAAAACCATCCTTCACATGTCATCCTTTTATTATTTTTAGAATTTGTTGGCATGCAGGTTTTGCATAGAGTGAGTTGGGCACAGAAAACAGTGTTCTAGATATTGATATTTTATCTCATAAAAATGTTGATATTGCTCAAATTTTATTGTTCCAGTAGGTTCTGAACCCAGTGCATATCCTGTGGTCAAAATATTAGGCATTCTGCTACATTCCCCATGGTGAATGGCGATGGCTTCTCCTAGATATCAACATTAACCATTTGAAAAACAATTTTCTGACGTGTGAAGTGAATTAATTCACTCTGAAAGGGAAAATAAAAATAATTAGAGGAAAAGAATTCACAGCCTTGTTTGTGTCCAAGAGTGATCTTCATGATTATACCTCTATTTTTTACGTAATTTTTTTCTTCATTGTTAGATAAACTTGCTAAAGGGAAAATGATTTATGTGCTAAATGAAGATAGGTCATTGAATTCCCACAAGCTTCTGTTCTATTTAATGTATTTTTCTCAAACCATTAACTAGCATAAATTCTAATTCAATTTTCCACAAACTATATGAGCTAGCTGAAAAAGCATGGTTATTCTGTCACATCAAACTGCACCAAACTTCCTGGATGACAAAACATTTTGATTGATGATAGTGAAAGTTCTACAAGGTGTACTTACTCTAGTTTCAGGGGGAACCAATGGCAAATATAGTACCAGGCCATATGCATGTAGGGCTATGATGCTACCTGGACTATCTCTACACTCATGTAGAAAAGCCAGGGGCATAACCCAATAGGCGGTTCGGACACACGCCTAGCACGGGTAGGCCCAAATTAATGTCGTAGCTATCGATTTAACAAAACCGATGCCACGATGAATTCTTCAGAATTGTGCGAATGACTCGGATGCAGGGGCGACATCGCTAGCGCTTTAACTAATAGGGTACGACCCGACCGCGGGTCATACTCTCTCCTATTACGGATAGGCCAAATTAGTTAACATGCGCGTGTCACTCAGTTGTTTCATTTTCTGGACCTCTGTCTTGTGTTAGATATACTCTTGCCATATTTTCTCATCCATTTAATGTACACACTACCCAGATTGATGAGGTGATAAATCAAGCTCAGACCACAAGGTCTGTCCTTGACTCTCAACGTTCTTTGCTCGGAGGCATCCAGGGAAAAGTGAAACAACTGAGTGACAAATTTCCCATCATTCGCGGCCTTCTTGGTATCTTTCCTCCGACTTAAATTCATTCTCTAACACATTGTTTTGCTTTTTTTTTTAGGTTTGCTTAACGTGCCTATGAATTTGCAGGTGCAATCAGAAAGAAACGTTCAAGAGATACACTCATCCTTTCTGCAGTCATAGCAGCTTGCACTTTATTCATTATCATCTACTGGCTTTCAAAATGAAAAAATGAAACATAGATGGTGAGTAGAAATGAAGCCTTAATTTTTTGAAGTCCCCCCCCCCCCCCCCCGGTTCTGCAGCATAATTGAATGCAAATACCATTGCATCTGTTTTTTTCAATATTTTGCAAGTTTGAACTTTTAGAATGTATCATAATTGAATGAGCATATAATCAGGGTTATTTATTCAATGTCTTGCAAATCTTGGGTTGGGTTGTATTGCTATGTATAAAAACTGAAATCAATAAAGAAAAATAGTGGACTCATCATTTTGCATCACAAAATACATCCCTATGCTTCCATAGTGTTCAAGTTTAGTCGAAGGGGATAATAACTGAGTAATTGGGATCAGATCATTGTGTTAGAAAAAATAATAGTTGGTCACAAAAATGTAATCACAAGCATACACAGTTTTATGACCTAGATATCATAAAACTGTTGAAAAAATGTTGTTTCGGTTTGATATAGTGTATGCCTAGCTCATCGCCGGGTTGCTGTTGCTGTCTATAGTCTTTTCGCGAAATTTACAGCTATGAACCTGGGAAGATTAAATGGAATTGTTCCTTTATTTTTATTTGGGAATAAAATGCTATTCTTAGTCATTCATACTTTTGCAGACCACACTTCTTTTCTTTTTCTTTTGAAATATATACTTGGTTGATGAATTCTATTCTTAGTCATTCATACTTGGTTCTAGAGATTATCACAACGATATGAATGTTGGGTCTAACTGGTTGTTGTGATAGCTAGGTTGGTCTAGGTACCTCCTATTTACTGATATAAACGTGCATGCATGTCAGTCACATTTGTTTAGGAAAATATTAGGTACAGTCATGTGTGTAATCCTCACATATGGAGAATATATATCTTCATAAAAAATGAGATGTATTTTCCAATGAATTGTATGAACCTACTTATAGAAGATGTGAAAAGTTACATGCTTTAGTAGCGCCGCAAACAGAACCATGTGTACCAATGCAGGCCGATGATCAAGACCGAATCATGGTGTGCTCAGAGATCCATTTAGGGGATGGTGGGCTGAGCTAGTTAAAAGCCCAATGGGCCTCTCTTCAAACAGGACCTGCATTCTTCATGATGTTTGTACATGATGTTTGTAGATAATCAATAATAATGATGCAGCTGGGTGTAAATTACGAGCAGTCACAAGGTACCTGAACTTTTCCAATTATGCGGAAAGGGCGCTGTTACACTCAGTCTTTTTTACAGTTTAAAATGCAGTCTTGTATATATCATTAGAAATCCATTGTCTAACAATGTATATGCCTTATTATATTTTGTTATAATTATTAAAAATATGTTCATTCAATTCGAAATGAAGTGATATATACTTTTTTTTATTAAAGCATATACATTATTAGACGATGTTTATTATTTTTTAAAAATGAAAACATGTGCTGTTTGCGTTTTGAATTATAAAAATGGCTGAATGTAACATTTTCCACGCAGAAAAGATCTTGATTGGATCTCTCATACCTATCAGTACTCAAACTGTGGAATTTCTAGTGTTTATTTAGTTCCATTTAGTTTGGATGATTTACTATATATCTTCAAATTTTAAAATTTTAATCCTAATTGTTGACGTTACTTTCACACCCAATATTTCTTGTACTAATAACGTAATCTATCCATATAATGGTTTAATTATCTAAATATTTTGTGATACTTATCTTGTATAATTTATTAATGTACACTTATTGTGCCAAATAGAAACCTTAATGCCTTGGATGAACTTTGTGACAGGCGCAGGAGAGGACATGGGGTGGAGAGAGAACCACCAAAGCAGAGGTCATCTTCGTATAAGCTTATCAACTGTTTAGATACATATCGGATATGTTAAAATGTGTCATATAATGATCATAAGGATATTGATATTATTTTTCATTTTTGAATCTTTTAAAATACAGATTAGATACGGTTATTTTTAAGAGAATTAACATGTTTAAATATAAACATTAATTTGAATAATCAAATGATATATTATAGAGAGATGATAATTAAAATCACGATATTAATGCTTATTCTCTCTTCCATATATCATAATTGAGAAAACAATAGTCATATAAAATATTATGATTATGATTATTCATACATGATAACAAATATGAATAATATATAATATAAATGTAAATAATTTTTTAATGTATGTCGCATTTAAATATTTTTCAAATCGGATCAGATATATATATTAATATCCATATTCACATTATGGATTTTTGAGTATTGGACGTTTCTAAATTTGCCGGATACATATTTCAGATAATTGATAGGCCTATCTTAGTATGAAATCCAAGGTTTTTTTTAAATTCCTTTGCATCAGCAAATGCAAAGCAAACGTGAAACTTGCTTTTGGCAGAGGCAGTCTCTGTTTGATTGGAGCAACTTGGATCCGACGAATATTGC
Source organism: Acorus calamus (assembly GCA_030737845.1). Classification (NCBI taxonomy): domain Eukaryota; kingdom Viridiplantae; phylum Streptophyta; class Magnoliopsida; order Acorales; family Acoraceae; genus Acorus; species Acorus calamus. The sequence goes on along the minus strand of CM060868.1, from coordinate 4,678,098 downwards.
TATTGCAAAAAACAATTGGAGCCATCCTCCCTCTCACTTTGCACATTCTATGACACACACAAGCAAATACTGTTCGAGCTTCTGTTTGCTTTACAGTATGTTTGGTGACTACTTTGTCCGATACAGTCAAGGTGGTGAAAATTGGCTTCTGTTTCAGTGCTTTCATTGTACATGTTTCCACCTGATGTTTTCTTGGTAAATTTTCAATGGTCTCTTGTTGTTCCCTGTGGAAGTTTGTTTTGAGGACTATTGGGACGGAATAATATCTGCATGTCCTTTCCTGTTCTAACATCTTCTTGTGTGATTAGGAGGGGAAGAAAATGAAAGCAGGCCTTCAAAGGGATGGATCCCATCTACCCTATTTAAAATTTGTGCAATATTGATGCAAAGAAAATGTAAGACAATCTTATATGTAGTCTCACGTGCAATCTTCTTACTTTTTTTTTCTCTTAAAGATGTATAGTTATGTACACTTTCATAAAAACACCATCAAGCAAGCCATAGATAATCATGTCTAATTTATTCTTGACACATCACCTTAACCGAATGTTTGTCAACACCCATTAAGAATGTGTCCATCTACATGACACACCACCACCGGTCAATGAATCCCCTATTCTCACCCCATCCAAAGAGCAACAGATGCAACAACTAAGACCAAATGTGAGACCCACTCCACTTGATTGAATAGTTGTTATGATCCAACTGTACTTAAAAATCTACTGTCCACTCACCGTTGAAGTGTTCTTTATTCAGGTTAAATTCATTCCACTTGCAGACATGGAGCTACAGTGTTAAAATTCCTTGGCACAGTGTTAAAAGATTCAAGGTGAAGCAAACCATATACATCAGAGAGTTACATAAAATACATATAACCAAGAAAATCAAGTTTATAAATTTATCCAACTCTTATTCATTCTAATTAAAATACTGCGAGTAGATCAGACTGCATAAGCAACCGACAAAAAACACTGAATTTCCATGTCAAAATATATATAATAAAAATAAAAAAACAGGATGGATGAACGAGTAGGGTAAATTGCCATAAGTTCAGAAGAGGTAAACAGGAATGAAAACAGTACTTGTTGTACTGATAATAATTTTCAAAATAAAAACATAGAAGAACAAACAGGGATGACATCATTTTGAATAGATTCCAACCACACATCACGCATAAAACAGTGTCTTCATGTTTTTCATTATATGCCTCCTGAAACATATATATTATACATACATACATATTCATATCACGTCATTCACCCTACAAAGTACATGTTATACATGAATGTACAATCCATGCCATGAAAAATAAAAAATTAAAACAGATTCACCCATCACTCACACTTCTGGGTTTATTGAAGTTGTTGCTGTGTTGTGCGTGTTCATCAATAGTAGCATCAAAAGACGAATCCTACAAGACAAAACAATAGACTGTGAAGGACGATTTTTGTCCCGGGCGATCCCCGGTTGAACCAAAAACCAAAGCATACTGAAAAAATTGTACGGATCGTACCCAGCCTTTATGGCTTTGGAATTTACACCATTTCACTCGAAATCGGCGAATACAGTCTAGGCTATGTGTAGAAGTAGAAACAGAGTTTGAATGTTAGTTAGCTTTTCTGAGTTTAAAATTGAGTTCAGGAGAAGTTGCCTCTCAACGTGTTATAAAAAATAAAAAGTTGAGTTCGCAAGAAATTGTCCTTTAGACATTTTTTTTTGTAAAATTATGTCTGTAATTTTTAATTGATTAGCTATAACCTTTGTTCATGTTTGAAAATTGATTTGAAAAAAACAGCTTTATCCAAACCCAAAAACACTCAAAACCCGTTTTCAAACAAAGTCTAAGGATTGTATCATTTCATAGAGAGTACATCAGTTGCCCACGTTTGGATAGAAGAATATATGTGAAATTCAAAATAAAATGTTTGTAATAAATATGTAGATATAGTCGCTCGAGGAGAAACTCTCATGTCCTCGTCAGACATTTGACCTGGCCTTCGTATGGCTTTGGAGCTCTATTGGATAGACACTATCCATCTTAGAGTTAAATGTTAATTATTATTTTTGTAATTGTTGTAACTAAGCATTGATTGTATGAAGTCTCATATCGAGCGAGTTTGGTTGAAGGGATGAGAGTAGTCTGGACTGTCTTTCCCTACTTCAATTCAATCAAACTCAGCATGACCTTCTCATTTGTGTTCTACAGTGAGTGACATTTTTTGTAAAGTATTGACAATTTACAACAATACAATGATTTGATTACTATATATATATATATATATATATATATAGTTATACGAGAATATGTACAATTAAAATGATATATATTAGTATTTCAAATTTCTCTTGGGTATGCATTATTTCACCCAATTCACTGAAATAAGAGAGAACTACATGTTAAACCATCTATCATCACCTGTTATAAATTACAAGTCCCAAATGTCGTTAAATCATTTTTTTATAATTTATAAAATCATTATTCACTACTTTATTTTGTATTTACAACTTATTCATGATCAACCAAATAATAAAAATTTTATTATTACAGTTTTTAACAAAAATAACTAAAAACACAAACAAATATGAAATGACTATTTCGATCCAAATAATTTTTTATTCTAAAATAATTTATGTCCCTACCTCAATGATGACAAAAGTTTAAGCTAAATTAATGTGAAATAGTTAAACGAGGAATGGGTGCTGGCCATAAGCATAGGCAAGAGAGAAGGCATGGCTTGCCTAGTTGCCTAGGGCGGCCCCATCTATAGAGATGGGCCTCTAGATCACAAATAATTGTTTTATTAGAAAATAAATATAATTTTAAAAATGATCACTCTCATTTTCTTTTGTAAAAATAGCTTCTCATTTGATTTTTTTTTTAATTTTCTTTTATAGCTTCTTAGGTTTTGTTGATTCATTGAAAGTTTAATCCTATGTTATATCTTCAATTTATATTTTATTGAAAATTTTATTTTATTTTCTTGAATTAACTTATTCTTTTCTTTGTTTTGCTTCTGGTTTATTAAGATCTTGATTTGTTTTTATTTGATTTAGATGATTTTACTAATGAATCAATCAATAAATAAAAATTAAATAATTTTATTTCTAAATTTTAATAGCTGCTTTTATTTATGAGTTTTGAATTATATGTCACTAAGGGTATGTTTGACGAAGATATGGGAGCATCCACTATTGGGGGGGGGGGGGGGGGGGGGTGGAGGAAGTGTTGTTTTGAGGCGTCAGTGAGACCGGGAAAAAAACATATACAACAAAGCGACTATGGGTGCTTGACACGAGGGAGAAAAATGTGTTTGTTCGTGGGATCGTGTATGTTGGCGCCCACCACCGCAAACGCTCCGCCAAACGGAGCCTATTTATAAAGCATATGCGGTGGTATATATAAAATTAAATGATATGTTTTTGGATGGTATAGTATGCATGAAGAAAAGAAAACCTAATTGGATTAATTATCCATATAAACAATAGTATGTAATTTATATATGCGTTTAAAAGGTTTATCAACAGTTGGGTAGCGACATAAAACTTGTGGAGTGGATAACTATTTCACTACTGATAATAATATCAGTAGAATAAATAAATTTCTAATTTGATTGTTTTTAATTATTCTTGTTAGAAAATGTAAGTATAAAATTTTTATTGTTTGATTTACCATGGTAAATTTGGATAAAAATGTAAATAATATATGGATAAATATTTATAAAAGTTGAAAATTAATTTAACATGTGGACCTCATAATTTCTAAAAGATGATAATACGTGATTTAACGTGTTAGCATGTGCTTTCGCATGTGGATGGAATTAATAACAATTACAAGGGATATGAAATATCAATATCAACTTATTTATATATAACTATTCTATTTTATTGTTCTTTTCAAACTAATTTGTTTTTTTTAACTTATTCACCTTTATTTCACATATTTTCAATACAAACCAGGGATCTCAACATTGAATGAAAAAAAAAAAGAGTATAAGTTTTACCTCCTGCTTTTAATAGTAAAAAATTCAAATAACCCCCGGTAATTTTTTCCTTTTTTTTATTGATAATCAAATTTTGTGTTACTAAACTGTAAAAATTTACAAATGCACATTGCTTACTATAAAGATTTTTCCCTTGTTAATAAGAAGTATATATGTTTTCCTCTTTTTTTTTAATAAAAACCACAGAGTTCGAGACACCTGCGAGAGTGTATGGCATCTAGCTTTAGCTGAAAACTCGTACGCGTATGCGTTTTTATGGCGCTCGCAGAGAAATACAGTTCATACAGAGATAGATCAAAACTGAAAGGGATGGTGGGGTGAGTCCGAGAAGCCCACATAGTTAATGCACCCTCTCTCTCTCTCTCTCTCAACACACACTAATCTTTTGGTGTTCGACATGACCACGTCTCTCTCTCTCATCTTTACACCGACAAAGCAACAACCTCCCTTGTCCTCGGCCACACTTTACTGCACACCAAACCTCTCTCTCTCTCTCTCTCTCTAATGGAGAAAAACTGAACTGCTTTAGCAGAGACACACAGCAGGGTTTTGAAGGGGAGGGGAGTTTAACTGGTTGGGACTTGGGGAGAAGGGATCGATCAAGACAAATCGTGACTTCTTGTATCACGAGTTTCTCGTGATCTTTACATATATCAATCTCTATATGATATCAAACACTGTTTTTATATATATATATATATATATATATATAGAGGAGTGATTAGGTGCGGGTCGTGCGGTCGTGCGGCGTCGACCACGGGCCGTCGATCACGGGTCCATCGCATCAGACGGTCGGGGGCGATTCATTTCGACCGTTGGATGCGATCGACCCGCGATCGGACGATTCACGTCGGATCCGCACGACCGCACGACCCGCACGCTATCACTCGCGTGTATATATATATATATATATATATATTCTGCAAACCTGCATGCACCACCCCCAGTATAGCAGCATTTATGTTTTTTGTTTTTCCACTTCTCTCAACTGAGTGGGGGCATGCACATGTTTGCATGGCACCTGCTGAAGTGGAAGAGAACATGATGTGATGGCAAACAGATCATTGGAGGGACGTTTTGGGAATAGTTGTGAATTACAATGATGGGGTGTGTGAGGTATTTTGGGAGCAGATGTAATGGATCAAACACCTTCCAATATTGATCATAAACCAAACTCTCATACCCCCAACGCCCCTCTATCTCTTCTTTTTCTTCTTTGTGTTGTTTTTGTTTTTTTAACTGCTATGCAGGCTTTAGTATTATTTGAAGATAAATAAAGCAACACAAAAACCCTAGTGGGGGACAGACAAAAGAAATCACAATCTCTAACGTACCTTCCCATATATGCATTCAAGTTGTGATAAGATGTGACGCCATCAATTGGATAATGCCCATTTATTCTTGATTATGTGCTGTATTTGTGAACGTGTAGTGTGTTATTGTTCACATATAACCTTGGATGATTTCATGCAAGGGGGATTAAAGTCCCTCCGCGCTGACATTAAGCTGACCGTTGGATTTCGATTGAATATTATTGTTTGCTTAATCTGTGATAAAGAGATGGTTGGGAAAAGATTAATGTGTGATAGGAGATTTAATTTGTTTCACTTAACCTTAACTTTATAGCCTTACTTTTGTCTCCACATACACGTACCCTACACCTACAAGCTTATACATCATTCATTCTTTGTTTGTATTAAATAAAGAAAATGTCTCACACAATCCTTGTTTGCAGCTCCATGATTCAATTCTAAGAAAATAATATCATATAATAAGATATATTTAAAAAAATAAAGTGTATACATATTCTAGCAAATTATATGGATCTGAAAAAAATTCTAATGATATGTGTACATCTTGTCTAAAAATTTAGATGAGATGACAAGCACAAATGCAGATGTATAATGCATGTGGATCATAAACGGGGGTAAAGATCATTGATGGATTATAGAAACAACATCATAACTTATTAATATTGAGCAGATATTTGAATTTGAATAAAATATTTGAATTTAAATGATTATCTAAATTATCTGATTTATTATATTTATAGCCGGATGATAATATTTATTTTATTTTCACCCATATAAATATTCAATATTTTTTAAAGCTGATACCCCAATACCAGAATGATTTGGATCCCTTTTATGATGTCAATCAAGTACACAACAAATTAATGAAATGTTTTATTCAAGTAATTGACTCGCTTAAAAAAATTGAGTGGGCCGGGAGCTACAAAAGGATGGATGTAAAGAAATGGGCACCCAAATAAAATTTTATAAATGCATTTATCATTGGGGGAATTAAAGTAAATAAAGCAGGTTAAACATAAAGAAGAGTTTGGTATTAGTACTTGGGCCAATTGTTGGGGGAAAGGAGGGGGAGAAGCCAAATTAGCATACATAAGCCAAAAGAAATAAGAATTTTAGGAAAGAAAGGACAAAGGTGGTAAAGATAGGTGACACACACACTTATGTAGAGAGAGAAACTGAAGAGAGAAAGAGAGAGAGTATCTCTGTCTGTCTGTCTGTCTGATCTTTTGTTGTGGGAGAGAGAGAGAGGGCTGAAGAGGCGTGTGTGTAGTCACGTCGCAAAAAGTAAAGCTTTTCTGCTCTTCTTTATTGTTTTTTTCTTCTTTAACTCTTTCTGATAAAAAAAAGAAAAAGAAAGAAAGACTGTTTTTAAATTTATTGTTTGTTGTTTTTACTTTTCCCTCGGTTTCTTCGATGATGTTTGAATATTTTGGGAGTTTCTGAAGAGGGGATTCTAATCTCCCCTGCAGAGGCGGAGAAGGGGACGGGAGGGGTTGCTATTGACCGCGGGAGGACTCATGAATTAATGACTGACAAAATTATTGATGTTTGATGTACTTCTTGTTGTGGCTGTTTTTTTTGTTTTCTTTTGGGTTTATTCAGATTACTTTTTTTTTGTTTGATTAGAATGATTAATGTGCATTAATGGTAGGGGAGCCTCTTCAAAACAACCACCCATATTTTTTCTTTCTTTCTTAAAATAGGAATGTTTTTGTGTGCTAATTTACACAGGATGTTTGGCTTCATTCGTGACTTTGATTATTAGATAATTAAGTCTAGAATTCTGAATTTAATTACCAAGACTGAAAGCACAGGATATATGGATGGTTCTTCACAAAATTAAAAAAAAAAAATATTAATCCCATGTGAAGGTTTGGGGGATGATTTTGGTTTTGTGTTGCCACTGTTATAACACTTTACCTAAAAAAGAGTTATTGTGGTAGTGTCTGTCTTTTCAGAGAATGCAGTTGCCTTCAATTTTTTTTTGTTTTGTTAGTTCCCTCCACTCACTTTAATGACATTTATATAGTTAATTTTTTTTCACATTTTATGTAAATTCAATTCACTGGAGTATTGTATAATAACCACCAAAGAGTCGTGGAGATGGGGCAGCAAAGGGAGAAGGGGTAGTTGGCGTGGGGTTAGGATTCATTGGGGGCAGAGAAGGATTAGACTGGAGTTAATATTTTTTAAAATGATTTCACATGTGATTTTCTTTCTTTATCTAAAGGGGCCCAGGAATATACTGGTGTTATAACCGCACCCTATATAATAATTGGGAAAAACAAAAAGAAACCACCTTACAGAAAATTTGATATACATTGAGGAGCGAAGTAATCGATTCACCATTCAAATAATTGTCATGGTAACCTTGATCGATTTAGAAATTGCGTCTCAATTGAAAAGTTAATAAATAAGACTACAATATTTGATATTAATCACGGTTTATAACTATGTGATCTCTGAGAGTATAAGTTTAGTTTAACTTTCATAGATTAAATGTTTCAGTTTCATTTCTTATATTAAATTTAAGTTGTATAATTTAATTTGATTCAAGTAACAAAATGGATAAATCTTAGATATTTAAGGACAAATGATCATCATAATACTCTAGTAAAGTTGAATAATTTTTAAATTTTACCATGCTCAATTAATTATGTTAAAATAATTAATATGTACACATTATCTAGTAGAACTGTTCAATATGGTGTAATTTCCTATATATTCCATATGCATACGTATTTTATGTGTTTTTTATGTTTTTAAGTTTTTTTTTATTATCATTCCTTTATTATTGCCATCATAAAATTTGAAACAACATGTATATATTGGTATGTATTATTTTTCTCAAAATAATGAAAGCTGGTATACATATTCAAAGACCCACATGCTGTAGACGTATACGAATTAAGACTTAAAATCAAACTTCTAAAACGTACTTTATCTGAGTATTGTCTTTCAGAAACTGAAATGCAATCCATTCCACATTCAGTATATACACCCGCGAGATCGAACAATTTAAGTCAAATATATGTTGCAAATGCTTATTAACCCATAAGATACATTGGCAACAAAATAATTTGACATTTGAATGTTTCCGCATGCATCACTTATAACTCTTTCAATCACGAAAATTAAGTACACACAAATAAAAAAATTCATTTTTTTTGGAATATAATATCCTTTCATATAGATGAAAAACCTGATCGAGCGTAATGCGAATCGACGACGCTAACGAGATATACTGGATATTGGAACTGGGGCTATATAAAAAAATTGTATAGCAGCGCAGCACTCTAAGCCAAAACAACTTAAGCATAAAGTGTTTATTTATATACTATTACAAATAATTTCATCTAATGATCTAGGATTATACTTGTGATATATATATATATACATTAAAAGAGAACATTAAATTTTGTAAATGAGACTGAATTACAATAAATTAAAATATTTGTAAATAGGACAAAAGCAGGTGTTGATATAAACACTCACATTTACAATCATGCTAGTGTAGTATCTCATATATCTTTAAGGAGATATATATTTTGCTAAATAAAAAATATATAATCTTTAATTTCTTCTAGATGAATTCATACAATTTATTGATTCACGTATTTCATTTTGATGAAAATAAATACTTTTAGATCATGTACTCAAATTCATTTGCGTAAGATAAAAGGTTTACAATTTTTTTTGGATATGTATTTGTATCTTTAAAAAATAAAATACATATATGAATGCATATATTTGTTTATATTTTTTGTAACAGGCGTAAGCATGCGTGTGTGCTCTATTTATTTAGAAAAATATTAGACTTAGTTTTCTTTTATATTTCAAAATGCTGACTATGTATGTTTTTATTTTTTTAAATTATAAACATAATTTACTGATATATATGTTCTAATGAAAAATGCAAATTGTTCTATTTTAAATTGAATGAACCCAACTTTAATAACTGTAAAAAAAATTATATATATATATATATATATATATATATATATATATATATATATATAATCAAACAATGCATATATTTCGTTGAATTTCTAGTGATAACGATATATTTTGAATGGTAAAAAAACCTAAGTAAATCAACACACCTTTTTTTTAAAGAAAAATCACTGGACTGTCCCTGAAATTAAAAGAGAGAGACATAAAGTGGGGGACCTGATCAGCACCCCCTACATATACATTTAGAAAAAAAAAACATGTTGAATGCACATTCAGAGGTAGACACAGATGCAGTAACCCTAAAAGACCACCAAGCCCTTCAAATCCACCATTTTTCCCCCTTCTCTCTCTCTCTCTCTTTATTTTTATAGAACCCTCAAACACTGCAGCAGTAGTGAGAGTGGTCTCCCCCCCCCCCCCCCCCCCTTTCCCTCAAAAACACAATCCCTCCTCCCCAAACATCAAGATCAAATCCGAGGTTGTTGATCAGTCAATCAATCAAATCATCAATCAATCTCAAACTCCCCCACCTAAAAAAAGAGTGAAAAAAACAGAAGGGAATCAAATATCCTCGTCCAATCAATTAAAAGAGACACCCAAGGAAAAAAAAAAAAACACCTTCAAAAACATGTCATCCCCTTCTGCCTTTTCTCTGGACCACCTCTCCCCCCCTCCTTCCGAGCAACTCTGCTACGTCCATTGCAACTTCTGTGACACAGTCCTCGCTGTATGTCTCTCTCTCTCTCTATCATTACAATTGTTTGTTCAGGTGAGTTTGTATGTGATCTGTATATGTTTTGTTTGTTATGAATGGCAGGTGAGTGTGCCTTGCACCAGCCTCTTCAAGATGGTCACTGTGAGATGTGGTTACTGCACAAACCTCCTCTCTGTGAACATGCGAGGGTTGCTCCTCCCAAATGCAAACCAGCTCCACCTCGGCCACCACCACCCTTTCTTGACCCCTTCCCACCCTCTCTTGGTATATCAAACACACACAGAAACATGGATTTCCTTTCTCTTATTGTTTTTTTATTTATTTCATGTGGGTCTATCAAATTCTATTATGATGTGCTTTATATTTTGTGATCCCCAGCAGACACTTCAGGATGAGATTTCATGCCCAACGCCACCGCCGCCACCACCACCACCAACTGGTTTGTTTTTCGATCAAACCTTAGTGAATGAATCAATGATACCTGTCAAAGGAGCTGAAGAGCTACCCAAACCTCCCCCAGCCAACAGACGTGAGTCGTCGATCATCGATCTCTTCTTTGTTTCCTAACCTTAATTTTTCATTTTTTTTCTTTGTGTCAATCTCATCTTGCAGTACTGGAGTTCTAATTTTCCATGGTTACATTATTTTATTCATATTTTTCAACAAAAAAAAAATAGAATCCTACATAAAAAAAAACAGTTACACCAATGTCTTTTCAATGAAATTCTCTTTCAAAACCTATCAAGAGACCAGTTGGGGGAAGGGGAGAAAAGAAAGGAGAACTGTGTACATGCCCCAAAAAGAGAAAAAAGAAAGAAAGAAAGAAAGAAAAACATGCCTACAAAGGCTCATAACCCAACCATTGGTGGTTGTCTTCTGGTCTGGTCTCTGGGAGAAAGAAATTAAAGAGAAAAAAAAAAGGTCCCTTGAAATAGCATTAATTGCAAAACCCACACCTCCCTTCCATGGCCTGCACTTTCACAGGCTTTTCCTGTAGTAAATAGTATCTGTATATCAGCTTCATCTATGACAGTACCTTCAATGGAATTCATTTTCTGTTCCTATTAGCCATGTTACAATGTCTTTTCTCTTAGGGTTAGGTAACGGATCCTATTTGTAGCACCGTACCTTCGCCGTTATTTATTTTCATCACTTCAATTTTTTTTTCTTTTTTTTTATATATTCACTAAAAAAAGGGAAAAAAAAGATCCAAAGGTAAGATATTAGTGAACCTAAACAAAGCAACATAAGTGTATCCATACATAAATGTTACATGTAGCATATGTGTTTAATTTGTATGTACGTGATGTGTTTTTAATGTGTGCAGCTCCGGAGAAGAGACAGAGAATTCCCTCGGCGTACAACCGCTTCATCAAGTAAGTTATAAATTTTTTGAAGTGATCACTCATTCTTTCCCTCCAATCACAACATACATTAATGTTGTTTATTAAACCTAATCAGATCATGGATGAATGAATGAATGCAGGGACGAAATCCAGCGCATTAAGCGGGGAACCCCGACATAACACACAGAGAGGCCTTCAGTGCCGCTGCGAAGAACGTAAACAAGCCTTTCTAGGGTTTCTAAACTTCATTTTGTGTTTAGTTTCTTCACTTCCTATAAGAATCTTTTAATCTTTTTTTCTTTGATTTAATTCATTCTTTCTCAGTGGGCCCATTTCCCACACATCCATTTCGGTTTGATGCCTGATCAGGCCCTCAAGAAGACGACTGTGCGCCCTCAACAGGTTCTCTCTCTCTCTCTCTCTCTTCATGGCTTTCTTTTATGATTTTTTTAGCCTAAATAAAGGATGGGGGGTTCTTGTTTTGACAGGAAGGAGAGGAGGTTCTACTGAAGGATGGATTCTATGCGGCGGCAGCGGCGGCTGCAGCAGCCGCCGCCGCCGCCTCTGCTGCAAATATGGGTGTCACGCCTTACTGAGAAGCTTCACTTGTGGTGCTGGTGGTGTTGGTGTTCTCTAGGGTTTCAGCTTTTCAGCTCATTAGGGGTTTCTCTCTTTGTCTCTCTCTTTTAATATCTTTTTTAACTCTCTCTCTCTCTCTCTCTCTCTCCCCCCCCCCCCCCCCCCTGTGTGTATTATTAATCTGAACCTACTCACTGCGGTTGATCTTTGGACTTAACTAATTCGCACAAATCCTAGTGTTAATGGCTCTCTCACACTCATTCTCTCTCTGGGTCCTTTTATGTCTCATACTACCTGCCATAGTAATGATATTAGGTTCAAAGTACAGTGTTCTGGGTACTATATATATCAACTATAAATTGATATCGTACTATATATATATATATATATATATATGGTTCTTCCTCATCTGGTTGAGAGAAAGCTTATCATCTCTTATTGAAATCAAACTGCGGATCAGATCATCACCTGCAATTTGTGAATTTGAGGTCAATGCATGTGCACCTTTAATTTTTTTCATGTCATGGTCTTTTTTTCTTTTCATGTCATGATCTTTACATGTTCTTTCTATGCACAGAACCTATTGAATTAGGTATGTGGACAATAAGCACGAGATTTGGCAATCTAGCATTAGCATTGTGCAATACAATTTATGACAGATTTGTTTTTGAATTACATATTTCAGTCGTGTGAGGATCTTTAGTTAAGCCAGGGATAAGTAAAGAATGTGTAATGTCTTGTGGTTAATAACCTGTCAAGAAACACTTTTGCGCCAAGGCATATAGATGGCCGCACTCAGTATGAATTTAATTGTACTTGTTCTCCTTGTCAAGAGTACTTATTTTTATATATAGCTAGGGTAGGTTAGCATGCATTTTATGAACCTAACATTCTTCCATATAAAACCTAAATAAGAAAGAAGATGTTTCCTAGGCTTTTCTAAGCCTGACTTAAATGAACTTCGATAATCTGATTTAAAACATACATCGAATCATATAATAATTTTGATATTGTGGCTTCCTTGCGGGGTGTGTAAGTGTGAAATTTGTAACTTCTCACATTCAAAAGAGGTGGGTGTCCATGTGAGAGGGGGTGAAGATTCAATTATTGGGAGAAAAAAAAAGATAATGATATACTTTCTTTATGAAGTTCCAACATGCATACACTTTAATAGAATATATGCTTTAAGGTATGTTTGGTTGCATGATTGCAAAATTGATTCTACAGGAATCTGAGTTTTAAAACTGATTCTACAAGAAGCTCAACCCTTAGCTTTTCAAAATCACAGTTTTTTAACACTATTAACCTGAAATATATATGTAAAAAGCCGTTACAGTAAAAATGTTTGGTTGCATAATTGCATAAACAATTTCTTGGAATCGCAAAAATTATACAATCGCGCAACCAAACGCACTCTACAGCAACCAAACATATATCTTCATAAAAAATAATAATTATACACTCTAGTGAATTGTATGTATATATATACCCACATCTAGAAAACTTAAAATAAATTACATGTTTCATCTAACCAAACATATATCTAATGGGACCCCAAAAAAATATATGAGGTTGATGTTGCATGCAGTCCAATGTCAAAAAGTTCATTGGATTCCATGATATATGGTGTCTATTATATTTTTTTGATCTTCCAAGATGAGGAGAGAAAGTGGGAGGGGCCATTATATTCTTGAATCAACATCTGGGTGTCAAAAAGGAAAGAAAGGTCCAAAGCCATCTCTTGATGGGCCACAGAAGACTGAATGATTCAAGCGAAGCTACTCACCTTTTTTTATTTTAATGTGGATGTTGTGTCAGGACATTCATGAAGTGAGACTAGTGTCGTGTATAGAAGGTGGGAGTCGATGGGGGCCATGTGAGGCTGAAATAACCAGATCAGTCAAGAGAGGATTGTTTTTGTAGATGCACAAGTTTCTTTCACTGCAAGTGCCAACTTGGGTTAGTGTTTCACACACATAATTCAATTGAACTTACTCTCTCTCCCTACTAAGTTTTTCAATACATGGGTGGGCCAAGTTTGGGAGAGATATGAAGATGATGATGCGCATATGGACATGATGAGAACAGATAAAAAGATAAAAAAAATCTCATGATCGATCTGTCTGGATAGATAGTCAGATGTTAGTCTTGTCAATCAAATGGATGCTGATAGGATATGCCCCCCTGACAATCAGGGATATATGTGTCAAATCTTCTGGACTTGTTGGAAATTTCAGTGTGTTCTGCCTTTCTTTAAAATCTTCTCACACATACTAAAAAAATATGTGTGTGTTGAATCTATGTTCTCTGCACAATCTGTCCTGACATGTTCTCTCCATATCATTATTTCCCAGGCTAGCTTTTCAATTTATGTGTCTGATTCCAATCTTGAAATTTGACTACATATGTATCCACGGTGCAAATAACAATCAAATCATGGCTTTTATTCATGATTGGAAATCACAGGTCATTTTGAAGAATAATTTTCATCACCCACTTCAATTAGAAAGACTAGTTGCAGATTTAGGGAGTGTGATATATATAACCTATCATTTTGACTTTGGCCATGACACAAAAATGTGACAGTAAATGATTGGCAAAATATGACACAATTTGATCATTATTTTTTGGTGGTTATCAATTGTTGTCATCTGCATGCATGGGCCTGCAATGCTGACTCAGCTTAGATAATTGAACAATGATATCAGAAAGACCAGGTCAGCATTTCCCCCCACCCAGCTTGTCAAGGAGATGAGTGACACAAACGGCAGCTGATGAGACTTATCCCTTCAAATTTTGTCGGCCAAGTTTAATTTGCAAAGCTGGAAATGCAGATTTTTTTTCTCTTGTAGGTGAAGAAAGAATGGCATGTGAATACGTGATTATCATGTACTACATCTTTTATAACTGTGCAACTTATTTTGTTGAAAAGAAACTAAGGGTCATAGTTTAATAACTCTGATCTAGAAGGTGAATTTTTCTTTTTAAGAATAAAGTTTTGATAAATCTGTGGAATGAGATATTTGATCTGGAATATCCATGAATGAACTCATGAATGTAGGATTTAAAATGTAATTTTTTGAGAATTTCAACAGAATGAGAATGAGAATGAATGACAAACTGATCATTTAGTTGACTATTCATTATCATTCTACTTCTACTAGAATAATCAGAAAAACTGTTTATAAAATCATCTGTTTCTATGTTCATTCCTTAACATCTCAGTCAAAATTTCTTTTTTCCATAGAATTTACTAATAATGGATCCTAGAAGGAGACATTCTCATTCTATATCGGAGATATCCCCTAAATTTTTCTAGTGGATCTCAACCATCCATTTCAAGAATTTTATTGGCTTTTGAAAAGAAAAAAAAACACCCTGTGGCTTTGTGGGTAAAACATGTCCTCTCTCTCCCTACTCACATCAAATTAATATCACATAATATAATCTTTAATTTCCTACACTAGATGATTTATTTGTCCAACTACTCATTCAGGAAGGCTTCCCGAGGGTTGACCAAAAAAGGAATAGTTTCATGTAATGTACTTGAAATCTGACAAATTTTACTTTATAGTCCGAAATTGTATAATGTAGGGTATTACCAAGCGAGTTAAAGGGGTATACAAAATTTTACCAAGCGGGAAAAAAAAAACAGCTGTAATGTAGGGTATTAGGAGTTAAAGAGGTTCCTTCCCTTTCCTGCCAAATTTTCAGTGGACATGGCTAATGCTATTGGACCCAAATCATGATGAACTCAACTTCATTAAGCTCTTATACTTTGCTAATGTATGTGTACATTGTTTTGGGGGTAATCAGCTCAAACTCCCACTACCTCAAGTTTTTTTTTTGATATTAATTGGTCGGCCATCACCTTATCCACTACCTCAAGTTGATACTTCATTATATTGCTGATTTGATTATATCTATGAAGTACTTAAAAGATTTATCTATGACGATGCTTTAGGATTTTCTAATAACTAGAAAGTTTGAGACTGTGTTTGGATGTGAGGTTGAAATATTAAGATTCTATAATCTTGTGTTTTAAACTCAGCTTTTGAAAAACATTGTTTTATTAGCTTTTCAACCACAAATTTTTTGTCTAAAAGGAATATTGTGATTTAAAAAGATAAATGTTGAAATGTGTTTAGATATAAACTTGAGAATTTTTAGTTTTTCAAATACATAATTTACTTAAACTCATATACAAACGAGACTTTAATCAATAACAATGATAATGAATTAATGAGGACTTCATTATAGAAAGTGCCAAACTGGCTGGTATACAGCTACATATTAAAATTTAATTATAAAAAATTAAAATTACTAGAGCATACGAATGATATAGACTTCCAATGATGGAAATTGACCATTCTTTTTATTTTTTGGAAAAAAAATGAACTAAGGCATGAATATTTACAAAATAAAGAAGTCTAAATTAACTTGGTGTGTGTAGACACTTGCGATCTTGGCTATGTGGTGTGGACGCAAATCTTTAAAGGGCCCTCTCATATTCGATCCATGTCAGATGTAATTATATAAGTCATTTCAGTCCTTACTTAAATTTATATCTAAATTTCACTTAAAATTTGAGTAAAAGCTTGATTTGATATGATATGTCTCCAACCATCATTTTATGTTTTACTCAAATCTTTTTAAAAATTCACATCTTTTTCTAATTATTTCCTATAAACATTTTCAAAGTCTTTTCCCTAAACATTTTTACTATTCAATTTTTCTTCCCTTCAAGATATTTAAAATTAAAAATTATTGTCATCCAATTTTTTGAAAAAAAATAGAAATAATATTTTTTATTGAAGTAAAAATAAGAAGTTAAAAATCAAATATGAAGACTTAAGAAAGATGATTTTTTTATTTTATTTCAAGAATGGTGAAAATTTTGGAGGGTGTGAAGACATCTAATATAATTTAACTAAAAGTGGAGTTGATAAAAAAAAAGTCACGTTTGAAAGAAAATGTGGAGATAAAAGGAAAAAAAGTTAAAATTTGGGTAAATTTAAGTATTCTTTGATTTGGATAAAAACTTGATTTAGTATGGGTATGAGTAAATGATTGGAGGAAATTTTAGATAACTTTTATTTAAATTTGAATTTGAGTAAAAGTTTAGATATAGGATTGAAGATGCTCTAAGCGTGATAAAAATTTCACATTCCTATAAACTGGATTTTAATGAATTTTAACCTACTTGATTGGAATTTATCGTACCAAATTAGTAAATAAAAAAATTATGCAAAAGAAAATTTATTTTAATATTTCATTAATGACCCCACCTAGCCCCTGGCCGCATTTTAGCTTCTGCCAATACTCCATAAATTCCAAGCATATTAGCATCACCAGTTAATCATTCCTATCAAGTGCCATCAAGAGCTTTGACTTGAAATTCAACCGCACCAAAAAAACAGACATCCCTGTAAATCCCATCAAAACCTTTTGACTTGGATTCCCTTCTCAACCCACTTGTCTCTGGATCGGACCCTAATCACCAAAAGCCTTACATACATCACAATTTTTTACTTTTATTTTTTTGGAATTATAACGTAAAAACACCTATCGTGAGCATGTAACATACAAACCACAGCCTATTTGCATGGAAATCCACAACACATACAAGTCAAGTAAAAAAAAAAAAAAAAAATTGCAAACAAGGGGAGGTCTGAACTCTGAATGAATGACTGAACCTTTTCAGTACCATTTTCGAAGTTTGCAGCAGTTGTCACGGGGGCCATGTAGCACTAGCTGTATATGCATACAAACAAGAGACTTTAAAAGAGGTGTGCAATCATGAGCTGTGGTTCTCCAGGGTGTTTTTTTGGTTTAATTATATGTAAGATTTCAGAAATACAAGTATCCCATATTCACGTTGAAAATTCAAAAAAGTTATTCAATATTCAAATACGGGATATATAATTATATGTCCAAAAAAATTCAATTGGGAGTTAAATATTGGAATAATCCGCGCGCAAATACAAATATCAATTGGGAGTGTCCATACGCATAACGCATGTCAATACATCTATTCTAAAAAATGTGGATCAGATATATATATATACATTATATATGATTATATTATATATTGCTAAATTCTAATTATCTCATAGGTAACTATTATATTAAAATTAAATAAAGAGAACTTTTTTTTATCTTATACTTGTTCCATTCCATCATTTGCTACATTGTTTCCAACTATTTATATAACTCATTAAATGAATTTTTCATTTCTCCTATAAGTCAATGCATGCAATTTATTTGAGTATGCATATTATTTTTATAAGAGTATATGTTTTCAATAAATGGTGTATGCGCATATTAAAAAATCAAAATATGTGAAGACCGCACATGGAGCTACATACATAATTTTTTTGCTTGGTAGCTACATACATAATTGTTCATAACTTTTTCCTTTTCTTAATTTAAGAGCTCTTTCTAGTGAGGGCCTTAAATATCGGACGTAGCCAGCTTAGGCCCTGTATCAAATATGTATGTAATCAAACCAAATTAGGATGGCGGTTAGGTGGCTAACTAGTGCTGATACTTTGTATTAGTAAAATAAAACTTTTGGAGTCTCATTTATTTTTTAGTTTAAGAAATGTAAACCCAAAGTTATAAATTTTGAAATATATTATTTGAAGTGGAGATAAATTTTGTTTCCGAAATTGTTTATTTTACTTTGATGTTAGATCTTTGCCACAGTGTGACCTAAAGACGATATTGGCTGGTTAGTTATTTTTTAGTTTATGATCTTACATTGTTTATATGTATTGGGAGGGATTATCCCAACTAACCCAACCTCAATCCCCCATTGTATTGTATTAAAGAGGGGACAATGGTGGGGGGGGAGTGGCAAGAGGTAGAGATCGGCTGGCGGATGGGAAGGTGAAAGAGAGAACCCCTCCCACCCAAAAAAAAAAGTCTCACCAAACAAAAAACGACATTATGGTTTTTGGTGGGGTAAAAATATGGGTGATGGGAGTATTAGTTCGTAGGGATAAAATTTTGGTTCTTACGATTATATGTTGGGCTGGGATACACTCACCACCTATTTTATTTGGGTCACCACCTTCATAAGTCTACCACCTCCCTTTTTTAAAATAATCAAGCCCACTATTTTATGAAAATCCCTTCCTAGATACACCAATCTCACCACCCTTCACACATTGTATCACCCTTCTCTCTCTTCTCTCTGCTACTTCTCTCATTCACCCTCCCGTTCACTCCCGCTGTGAGGATGTCGACGATAAGCCGTCGTGAAGTCATCTCCTCCACCCTGTGAGGTCCTCCCCGTGCCACTTTGACGTCGTAAACTCCTCTCTCTTGAAATATGTTAATATATCTATTTTTTGAATATATATTTTTAATCAATTGTTAATGGTGATCTCATTAGTATTATTGTTCATCTTGGAGGTAAATTAGGGCTTTGATAGAGAAAGCTAGGGTTTTTTTTTATATAGAAAGCTAGGTTTTATTTTATTTTATTTTATTTTTCAGATAGAAGTGGATTGGTTGAATTTCAATAAATTATTCAAAGCTAGGGTTGTGAATGAATTTTTGTTTAATTTTCATTAATTGATATGTTGGTGGTATTGGTTGAAGAAAAAAAAATTTCCCTTGGAGAAGATTATCGTTGGCATGTTGAACATACTCATGAGATGAAATAGTATACTGACAGTGATATGAAAATATACAATGACTCAATACATATTGTTGAGAACTGTATTTAAATAATAATGTAAATCTAATTTATTCATGCTCCAATCAATCTAGTAAATATAATCTAGAGAAAACTATGTTTTTTTTTATAGATAAATGAGTGTGTTGGATGAATTTGAATGGTTTAGGATTGAAAGGTAGAGTTGTGAATGCATTTTAGTAACTGTTTTAATGAAGTTGTTTAGGTTTCAACACATTATGTATGTATGTGATGTGGAAGGTATTTAAATGTGATATGATACTTGTTTATTGTGTAGCATACCACAAATGCCGCTCGTCTCCTTTACCCAATCATTGAACAGATGACAATTATGGAGGCTCTGCAAAGATTGACACGAGACGTTATACATTATATATTTAGAAGACTGAACACCACTTCTCACTTCTCTGCATCGTCTTCATGCAACGTAATGACAAAAGCAAAGGCACGATCGGCATGCATGAATTAGATGGTCCATGTTAGAAATTGCGTTTCAGTGGCTTTTGTGTATTGTCAAACGTCTATGAAGTGTTTTGGGCGGTGTTTGTTTTTGTTTAAGGTTTATCGAACATGAACTAAATGAAATGTATTTAGTTTGATCCCGATGTTTGTGAATTTGAAGGTAAATGTAAAATTTGAACATTTGAGTTGTATGGGTCTTAAGTTTTGTTAGATTACAAATTGACAATTTGGTTAATTTATTTTGATTTGGCATTTTTTTTGTAGGTAAATTTGAATATAATTATATGGTTTGGTTGTATGTTGAATGAATTTGAATGTCTTAACTAGGCTTTCTTTGTGTGAAGAGACTGGAGTGTGAAATGCTTTCTTTGTTTTCATCGACTGAGACATTGTTAATCAGAGGATCATGTGAAGAGACTTGAGCTTCATACATTTATGCATTCGACAGTAACCGTCTTTGATTACTATAATAATTGACACTGGTGTAGTCAAACACACAACTACAATTCATTCCGGAATCTACTTGTTTCCTTTTAATTCCATCGACAATGAGATTGTTCAGGAAATATAATTATGTAGACACCACATGTGTCTAACCATTCCAGGACCTACATGTTTTTTCTGTTCCTATCTACAGAGGCATTGTCTAAGAATGATAATTATGTAGACATTCCATGTGTCTAACTCATTCTAGAATCTATGGGCTTTTTTCCTGTTTTCATAGATAAAAACATTGTCTGAGAAATTTAATTATGCAGACACCTCATGTGTCTACCTCATTTCAGAACATATATGTTTCTTTTCTGTTTCTATCAACATATACATTGTCTAGGAAATTTAAGTATATAGACACCCCATTTGTCTAACTCATTTCAGAACCTACAGATTTATTTTTTGTTCACATCGACAATGATATTGTCTAGGAAATATAATGTAAACACTTCATGTGTCTAACTCATTCCAGGACCTATGGGTGGTGGGATTGACCAAACCAATTACTTAGGGTGGTGAGAAAGGGAGGGTGGTGCCTTTAATGCATTTTGGGGGATTATGCATGGATGGCAAAATTGTACATGCAGGGTGGTGTTTAACAAAAACAAGGTGGTAGGAATATCCACCCCCTTATATGTTCCAGTTTTTTTTATATGTGTTAGATTATATATGTCTTATATTATTGTGTTACACGTGTATATACAAGACCTAATACACGTGTAACACAACAATACACGTTCAACACAATAATATAAGACATATAATCTAACAATATGGAAATGTTCCCTTATGTATTTGGTGTTCAAACTTGTGCGGGTCGTAATCACATATACATAGATCCAATATAGACCTAAACCACACCCAGACCGTATTTTTTAATTCTGGGCTGGCAATGAGATGCCTATTTTTTTTAACATTATCCGAGATGGGTGCTGATACACCCAGATCCGTGCCTAGACACCGCATATATTCACGTTAACAAATCATACGCTTTTAAAGAAATTTTTTACATTTTCTATAAATGCATCCATACAATTCGTTGAAGTATATACTTTATTTTTTAAAAAACATTTACCTCATTAAATGAGATATACTATTTTTAAAAAATCTAAAACACATGAAAACCAGAATTGAGACTAAAAATAAGACTGGACATAATATTATCTGAGATGTAGAAGGTTAGTTTAGATATGGGTAGGCCTGTCAACAAATCTAGTCCTAACTAGGATCAACCTGACCCAACCCAATAAGAGAGTTGTGGGCCGGGTAAGCTTTTTTTAAAAAGAAAAAAAATCCGGAATATTATAGGAGGGGGTGGGGGAAGAGGGAGAAAGGAATTGGTTTCAAAACAGAGGAGCTGGGGAGGAGTGGGTAAGTAACAGAGATGATAAGATTGGATGGGTGTATCATTATGGTCTTCTGTGAGATTTTGAGATGTTGAGGAGATGGGGTTGGAATGGTGAGAATGACAAACAGGAGAAGAAAAAAAATCTTCATAAACCGAGTCTTCACCAGGTCCAGACCCGGGATGGTTTTGCTATATTTTCCTGGAAGCACTGATTCATGTAAAGAACCCCACTTCCACATGAATAGCTTAAACTGATGGATCAAACAATGTCACCAGAGACAAATAGATGAACAAATAGAATGGGAACTGTTGAGTAATCAGACTACACAAATATCATAGAAAAAAGAATGGCAGATTCCTAACCAACCCAAATTATAAATTGAAAAAAAAAAAAGGAACAGTGAACCATGGACTGAAACCAAAATTCTATGTAAAAAAATTCATATTGGCTGGATGAAATTTTGCACACCTATAGTCTCATCACAGCGGTTAAAACCCACCAGCAAGTAAAATCCAGTCATGGAAACAATCAAGAGAAAATCGCAATGGATGCAATTAGCGACAGAAATGTTAGCAGTTTTACACTAGCACCCATGATCGATGAATCCGAAGAACCCTTGTGGTGAACCTGCGGCCTGCGAATTCAGAAATTAAATAGAATCAGATCAATTTTGAATATTAGCGCAGGAGAAAGGAATTATGGATCAGGTGACTTACTGCTGCTTGTTTGAGAGCTGACCACAATAAATTGTATTACCAGGTTGTGCGAGCTCAGTTTTGTTGGTGATCTCTGGATTGACGATTCTTATATAAACTTCTTGCCCGCGGTACCATGTGTCGAGGTTTTCCGTACGTAAGTTCCAAATGCCCACATTGTCAAGTGAGACGAGGATTGCCGTCCATGCCCCAGGGAAAACCTACAAAGAACGTGCATGGAAGATTATATAAGCATGAAATGACAGCAAGATAGAGCATAGTGCCTCAAAAGAATTCTTGTTACAGCGCAGAAATGGACACTTAAAATAGAAGGGTAATGAAGCATGTAGGAAGACTAAAGTCAAACAACCAATCAAACAAATGAATGAAATGTTGCTCGGTAGCTCAACCAATGACCTAATAAGGTGTGCCTGAGAGAGTTAATCAAGTCCACGAAATTCTCTTCAGCAGATATATCAATTATATATCAATGTTACCATATTCTTATTATATCATATCATCAGAATTCACCACACAGGAAATATTACAAGTGTGCCTTCACCTCTGTACATCGCAGCATGGAAATTGAAGAAACAGGGAGGCAAAGCAATTCTGGTCAGATAATGAGAGATGGCATCAAACTTGAACAATATTTGTCTGTGAAACTATAAAGCTCAACAAGGCATCCAGAGAAGTTCAAAAACCTTCATTGTTCATCTATTATTTTCTATGAAAGATGAGCTTCGTCATCATATGAATATTCAAGCTGAACTTCAACTATTGATGAAAGATTAAAAAATGATATTAAAACACATTTACTAGGATGTGCATCTCATTTCCCTTTCCAACATTTTCCATGACATTTCACATCAACCAAATATCATATAAAGGGACTTATGAAGTATGCAAAAGAGAAAATTAATCATGGAACAACGCTTTTAATTCAAAGATATTTGTTCATAACAGCCAGGTCAGACAATTTAGAAAAAAAAATCTAAAGGCTAAAATTTTGCCTGCACCCAAATGAATTGGAGTCTTCAGAAAAAAGATATAAATAATAGAAGAATATTTTCAAATGTTAAATCCCATAATGGAGCGTTAGAAAGACGGAAATACCTGAGTTGTGCAGCGAGACACACCGTCCCATTTGTTGTATTGTCCCCTACTATTTTCTGTCCATTCTCCCCAGTCCATCCTGCAATATAACCAAGCAATCCTCTTGTTGATAACAATTCACGAGGACCGATGTACACAAATGGAGACTAAGAAAGAGATTTTACCCCACGACAAAAAATGCATAACCATCCAAGTGATAAGTCTGAACAGATGTGTCATTATTCTGCAATATGATTTCCATGAACCCCTTGTATGTACCATTAATTACAGATGATGCAATTTTAGGTGGTCCGTCAATTGGCTTAGTGGGGAAATCCAATGTGTATACTCCCTTAAGATCGAACTGGTCAGCAAGCCTCAGAGGTGTATCAGGATTCTTATATGATATTCCACTGAGTGTTGTTCGCCGTTTCCCGTCTATGGTCACAGGTGGTTTGTTCCTTAACACGTATACTTGTGTCACATTTATTGTACCATATCTGAAGGATCCCTGTGGGTTGGGGCGAGCAGCACCAGTGGTTGTATTTGTCCTGGTAAATTGATGGAAAAAATTTCAAGTCAAGAGAATCAAAAGAATACAATTGGCGAACTTGTCAAGGATATATAACACATATATTCTCAATGAACTTATCGAGTGCAACATTTCATATTTTTCCTCTTTTTCTGTGCTGCAACTTGTTATACAGATGGCGCCACATGTTTGACTGGCCTGAACCTCACATTGGATTAAATGGATCTTTTGTATTTTTTGGCAAAAATATAAGATAAACTACAGTAAAAATTTTAGACTTCAACTCCATTCATTTTAATGTAATGAAGTGGAGATAAGGCGGGCTGCTCAAAAACTACCAGCTAACAAGTGATAAAGGAAAACAATGGGAGGCTAGAAGTTAACAGCTACTAGTATATCACAAATTACCAAGTACTATTAGACACAGAATGCTTGCACACTGATCTATGTAAATATACCCCAAACACATATAGCAATGAGTCAATGACCCTCTGAAAGAAAAGGAGAAACAGCCATGGATGATGGAAACAATCACTTGAGAGGAATTAACACTGTGATGGAACAAGGACTTGGATATGGGTTTATATTTCGATGTGGTGTCTCTATATTTTTTAATTGTTTTGAGCCTCAAAAGCACTACATTCACATTCTACAAAAAGGTGCTGAATGGAAAACAAGAACAGACCTGATATTTTTTGCCTGGTTCATCGAGAAAGACTTGTCATATTCATCGTTTGGAGGAACTGGTAGAGGGCCAGAGGCTTTTCCCTTGGAATTTGAGTAGTGTAGAACAGCAACACCAGTAACTTTGGCCCAAATTGATTCATTCACAAATCGTGGACTTGCAACAATGTAGTAGTCACTACTTGCATTTTGATCCATGGTCACCAAGAAAGAATAAGACTGCCCAACATGAATGTCCAGGTTAGTGTAATTTTGCTGTACAGTGTATGTTCCTTCCGTCTCAACGAGGAGCATGTTGTGGTTTTGGATCCTAAAATTCAAACTGGTGGAGACTCCCACGTTGTGCACACGAATTCGGTATGTTTTCCCTGTTCCACATACAAGTCATCATCAGCCATTATACTAAACCGGATTTGCTACTAAACCATAATTTCCACAGTGGAATATAAAATAAGCAAAAAATTGATGAATATCACATATAAGTATAAGAACAAGTTCTTTGAAATCAAGGCCACAGTACATGCTCCGAAGTCTGAACAAATGCAGTCCATTTTTCATACATGAAAAAGAAAATGCTAAACATAAGAGTATAAGACTGGGTGAAAAATCTCAGTTTCCTATATATTGATCATTGATACTATTAGGGAATACATGAAAAATAAATATGAGTGTAAATAACTTGTAATTTTGTAAAGTATTAGAAAGAAAGACAATCAGCCAGATTCCATGAATAACACGCTATGCCAGATCAGAGATATATATATGCCAACGAACAGCTGCTGCTTTATCACAAAAAATAGCACATTGTACACAGGGTAAACGCTTCAAAATTTCTAAACCACTGCAATAAGGAAACAAAATCGATTAGCAAGATGTTCCAATACAATTCCAGGTCCCAACCTCTGCTACAATAAAAGTGGTTATTGGGTACTAATGTAAGGAGATATGGTAAAAACAATCACAAAATAAATGAATTCGCATGTTCTTTTAACCAAATAAAAACACACATCTAACATGCTATGAAGGCCATCAAAATCCCTAACATTTACCTGGGTTCACATTGATAGTCTCATAATCATAGGCATTCGGTACAAGTGTCCTATTGTATTGATATGGACCCTTCCCATTGATCAAGACACCATCAGGCATCCCAAGCTCCTGGCCACCATCGAGTTTCTTCCTCAAATCCTACAAAATAAAGCACACAAAACAATGGGCCATCACAAAAAAATGTCACCAAAACTGAATACAAACTAAAAAATGGCGAATTAGAAACTCACTGTGTGGTTGTGGTTGTACCAGTCCCCAATGAAGATGGTGATGTCCCCATCAGGCGTCCCGAATGGCACGGAGATCACCGGACGATTGTTGATGATGATCCCACCATACCCACCAGCAGCGCGCTGAAAGTTGAGTGAGGGGAAGTAGTAGAAACTCCCAATCTGGTCCTTCACCTGGAACTGGTAGGTCCAGTTCCACCCGGCCGGGATCGGGCAAGTCGTGCCCAGAACACCGTCCTGCCATGAATTCTTGCGGTGCTGGACGCCATCCCTGTCAGAACGAACGGTTCAGATGATCAAATAAGATGAAGAACGAGGGAGGAAGAGAAAAAAGAAAAACAAAAATGTGGGTACCAGGTGAGAAGGAAGGGCTCGTCGAGGTTGTTTTGTACATTGACGACGAGGTTCCAGTTGGTGGTGACATTGACGATGGGACCTGGGAACTGTCCGTTGATGGCAATCACCTGCAATCACCCCAATCCAATGAAGAAAAAACAGGGGAAACCCTATATTAGTCCCTGATAAAGAAAAAAAAATAAAAGAATAACAAATGAAATACTGAATAAAGCAATGCTTGTTGGTGAAAACGCATCAGATGAAAAGGTTGAAATTCTGACCAGATTTAGGGTTTAAGATCCTTGCAAAAAAAAACAGGGGAAACCCTAAATTAGTCCCACATAAAAAAAAAGAGAATAACAAATGAAATACTGATTAAAGCAATGCTAGTCGGTCAAACGCATCAGATGAAAAATGTTGAACTACTCACCAAATTTTACGGTTGAAGATTCTTGAAAATAAAAATAAAAAATGAAACAAAACAAAGCAGAGGAAACCCTAATTTAGTCTCGGAAAAAAAAATTGATTAAAGCATTGTTTGTTGGCAGTAAAATTGGACAACTCATTCTTAAAAATAAAAAAATATATATTTAAAAAATGAGACGGATCAGAATAAAATAAAATAAAATAAAATCGGAGGTGGCTAAAAATAAATCATTATGAAAAAATGTTGTAATAACAAAATTAGCGAAAAAAATCTGGATCCTCACAACAACAACAGAGGATGTCCAAACCGAAAAAGTTAAACAAAAAAAAAATTAAAAATAGAGAGAGATAGCGAACCCGCTGTTTGACGCCCAGAGGAGAGACGTGAATGTAAGAGACGTCCCAGTCGAAGTGAGCGAACGGATCCGCCGCAAAAGCCACCGCGACCAACGCCGACGCCCAAACCAAGCCCAACAACACCTTCGACGCCATTGATCGGAAGCTTCACCACAGAAAAAAATGGTACTCTCTCTCTCTCTCTAGCTCTCGATGTCCTTCTCACTTAACATTATCTGAATAATTTAGTATTCTGAAGTGACGAATCGTATGTCTGTTGTCACTGATGATCGAAAGAAGAACAAAAATCACAAAATCAATGCCCGCACAGACTGACCGAAAATGAAATTTTTGAGGGTTTATATCAGTCGCACTTGGGAGACAGCGAAGATCCAGCCAGTACAAGCATTACTTCCCAACGTCGGCACGTGTGGGTCCCCCCTCGCCCGTGTGAATCGCGCGTGCGAGGGAGGGAAGGGACATGTGATCCTCACCGTTGATCTCATGAGCTTTTGAAGTCTAAAGCTTTTTTGATGGACTTGATTTCTTTGGTGCCACGTGGATTCGCTTTTTCGGGACGGTTTAAAAACTTGGTCAGAAGTCAAAGGGGGACCGGGTGCAGTATCTGATTTGAGTGAGATGGGTTACCGACCCTAAAATAGGACACGTGTTTAAACCAGGGGATATGTGTCAGGATACTAATTCATGGAGTCAAATTTTGTATTACTTGACGTATTATTAAAATTAAAGTATATATTTTGAATAATAAATTTATGATTTTTTATTTTTTTTCAATTTTTTTCAAACTAATAAACTTTAATATACCCAACACACTTTAGTTCTACCTTTAACACTTTTATGAGTGTATATTGATATGAAAATTTATATTCATTATTACATGTTTTTCTTATAAAGATACATGTTTAATACTTGCCTGTGAATAAAATTAGATTGAACTAAATTTGATTGAGAGAGGAGCAATAATTTTATCCCAGTTAAAATATATCAGTATATACAAAAATATGAAGAAAAAAAATGATTTCACAAGCGTTCATAACATTATTATAAAACTTATTTTTACAAATAATAATTGATTTATTTATAGTCCAAAACAAAAATTGATCGATTTTCCAAAAACCAATGATTCAATGAGTGGATTGATATTATATTTTTAATCATTCATTTATTCTTTTTTTACTAGACTCGCGGAGCACCCGATTTGTGTCTCGAGAAAATGAAGAGTTTTTATGAAGGTTCTCACGAAACGGTCCCCGAGAAAGAAAAAGAAAAAAAATATGTATTTTAAAAAAAAAAACGGGGAAGAAAAGCAAAGTTTGAAATTCGAATCCGAAGAGCCGTTGTGGGGCGGTAGTCGAAATCTTTATTCATCATCTCTTTTATCGATAAATTACTATTTTATAATGGGGGAAGCGTAACTTTGTATTATACGAATCTCTGATTTTGTTACATTAAAAACTTAGGTCCTTTTTTTTTCTTTTTTGTCTTTTATGAAGACTCAAATGCACCTACACTCACATTCATGCACCAATTTAAATGAGTCTTGATTTCATAATCTCACAAAATATTTTGTGATTTTTTTACTTTTATTGGATGGCTATTAAATGTAAAGATGCAACATTTTTATTTAATGGTTGCATTTTCCATATATTGTTTGACATTTGTTAACTTAAGCCTTAATAGTGGATATCCAGTATCTGTATCCAAATTCAAACCAAGTATACGTAAAATAAAAATATCTAATGGATGTTAAAACAATATATGTATATGAAATATTCAAAATATTGATATCATATTATGCATAGAAATCCAAATAATTACTATTCTAAAAAATCATTTTACCTTATTTAAAAAATACATGTAGAACGTATTATATTATATTTTTTTATCATATTAATACATTTAAATTTATTTATATTAAAATGTAATACTCCTAACTATGACAATATCTTCTGGATACATATTATTTTATTTGCAAATTGACATGCTTATGTTAAGTGTTAACCACTAATTTTGCAAAGATTAATCAAATTTATCAATAACAGAGTTATTTTTTAATATAAAATATTCATATATTTTTGTAGCAAAAATCATGGTATTCATATTCATTATTAAACCATTTAATTTTTTGAATGTCTTATGATTTTTAAAATTTCAGATGCACATCCAAAATTTAAAATCTACATGCGCTTTCAATGCCGCATTAGAAAGGGGTACTTTAGAAAACTTTTGAAGATTATGTTTTATTACGAATCATCATAATCCAAACTCAATTTTCAAATGTCTCTAAATGTACAGTCCGAGCTATGAAGAAACAAAAATACAGTTCTTAATTATAAAAATCTCTCTACTATCCTAGACATTTTACTCTTTTGCTTTTGTCAGACTTTGGATCCAGATGCATTCTTCATGTATTCGGATTCCCGGAATGATGTAACTTCATTTTCGAAGTTATAAAAGGGCTACCCATTCTTTAAAAAAATCATCAATACTATAAATAATCAACAGTTAGCATATTCAAATATAATAAAAACGATAAAAAAAAAAAAAAAAGAAGGTAAAGCTTATAATATAATTGTGAAGGGTGGTTAATGGTAGGGCTGACCAAAGAAAAAGATAATGTGGTGGGACCCACTTTTTCATGTTGCGTGGTGGTTGATGTTTGAAATAAATAAATAAATAATAATGCCCTCAAGTTAATGAAACTGCCAAGAAGACTCCCTGTATTTTAGAAATATGCATTTATGCCCGTTATTTAAAATATGCACTTAATCCATTTATTTCATCTACATCCCCCTCAAGTTTATGAAACCTGTAAGGCTGTAAGAACACTCCCTGTATTTTATAAATTTACACTTACGCTATACATTTTATTAAAATAGAAAAATTTGTAACATGAAATATCACTTTACCACTTATTATCATCCAAGTATTTGAAGTAATTAAAAGCTTCTTACATCTCATATTAATCATTCATATATTTTAATTAATATAAATCATTAATTCATTTCAAGCAACCATATTTTTTTCATGTTCTTATTTTTCTCATGGTACCGTGTGATTTCTTAGTAGGGGGAGTAAATGCATATTTTGAAAATACAGGGGTTGTTTTTGTAAATTTTGCAAAATTGAGGGGTCAAAATAAACATGTCAATTATCCAAAAAAATATTTGTATTCAATCCGAATCTGTATAAAAAAATACATAAAATATTCGATATCTGATAATCTGTATAAGTATCCGAAAATTTTAGGATCGGATCGGATCGGATGTAGCCTATATCCGATCCGAACAATATCCATATCCGAACTGTTATTTTATTTATATATGTTAGAATTAGTTTCAATCTTTAGATGAAAATTCAATGACTTATGATCTAGGATAAAACACAAATCTATTTAACCATGTTGGATACTTGTTTAACTATATTAGGATTTGTATTTTTATGTATTTAGTGGATACCTATTTAATCAAGTGAGGATTAGAGATTTTATAAATTCTTTATATTTTAATATGGTTCAGATATTTCTGATATTATCTGAATCTCGTATCCAGATTTTTGAATCGGATGCGGATATGTGTTTTAGAATATCCGTCGGATATCAGATACAGATATTTTTTCGGATATCCAATTCAGATACAAATATAGATCTATCCAAACCATATCCATCCGATTGACATACTTAGATCAAAATGCATTTTATCCAAAAAAAATAAAAATAAAACATTGAATTCTTACATTTTGCCATTCACACCACATATTATATACTCTACTATTATAGTATATGATGTTATTTCATAGTATATAAAACATGATTTTAAAAAAAGAGTGTGGGCGGATGCACGTGAGGCTGTACCTATCATTTTCAAAAAAATACTGTCAAACAATTTTATTTTTATTTTTTTTACCGAAATCAGTCTCGTGATTCGTTTAAGATATGGCACCCATGAGCAGGGGCGGAACCAGGCGGGGGCGGGCAGGGGCCAGGCCCCCCCAAGGTTCAATAGTCTGATTAATACGTTATGCATGGGTAATGAACTAATGAAAGGGATTTTTCATATACACCCCTCAAAATGTTTATATTATTAAGTATCCTCTTTTAAATTCTATTCCCAACAACACCCCCTCAAAAGGGTTTGAATTTAATCCGTGCTATTTTGAGTGATATTTTTGCATAATAGAAATTTTTTATTTTTTTACAAGAATACCCTTTAGAATATCATTCATGAATAATTTAAATAATTTGATGAAGTATAGCTTTAAATAGTAATTCATTGGAGTTATTCGATAAAATGAGATTTTTTTTAAGGGTATATGCAAAAAAGATCCTAATAAAAATGAGTGGGTTTGAATCTGAAAAATGTTCTCGTGTGCATCTCGATTAGCATGCATACATTTAATTTTTTTAAATGTATACTTATACAATAAAGTATATTAATCTGTTATAGAAATAATATACATGCTCACATGTACAGCAATAGTGATTACGAATATACAAATGCACTTGATGTGTTATAGCTCATTGAGAATTGGAGTTATGGGTCCTTTTTTATAAAAAAAAATTGTAAAAAGCTTTGTTTTCACGAGAATATTAGTATATGATTTTGAAGAGTTGAAAATTTTAATACTTGGACGTTTTAATTTTTTTTTGTTTATTTTGATTTTTCATCATTAATATATTGAGTCTTCTCATATTTTTTGAAAGTTAGGTTTTAAAATTTATTTCCAAAATTTAGGGTTAAACAATTAGTTATTTACTTCATATTCATTTTTATAAAAAAAAATTGGAGCTTCATGTTATCTATTTTTTGTGATGTGATTTTAAGAATTTTTTTTAGATCTTATATAAATTATTTCAGATCACTAAATACAAGTAAATAAGTAAAAAACTAATTTTTGATATGAATCGATCACTGACTTGATTTTATCTTAACTTATCACATATCTATAATTATTATTTTTTTTATCTTACTCGTTCTCTCTTTGGCCCCTCTTTATTTTAATTTTTAGTTCCGCCCCTGCCCATGAGGAACGTCTATGCACGTGTTACCATATCTTCCTCAACTGCTTTGCAGATGTAACTGCATATATAGGTGGTTGTGGACTTGTGGTAACACCTCCCTCTTTTACAGATTTATATCTGGGTGGATTGGAATATTCTGTGTGTGTGAAAATCTGGTAATTAAGGTAGACACACCAAACAGTGAGAGGTCTTGACTCTTGAGAGATACTTGGGTGGTGTCTGTGGGATTATTTCTAGTAAATAATCTCCCGAATTGTGTGTAATTCTAATAGAAGAAATCTTGTAGTCTCCGTTTGGATACCGGATAAGCTTCAGATAATCTCGGATAAAATTTTTTTTGTGTTTGGAAAGCTCGGATAAATCAAGATAAAGTGTGCCAGAATAAATTGGTATAAAATAGTATATGGATTCCAATCAACCCCTAGAATAAAATTTATCCTAGGTTATTCCACCTAAAGAATAAGTGGGCCCACTGTCAAATCAACTGTCATCACCTCTTATAAATCACCTGTCAAATCAACTATCATTACTTTTTTACCTTTTATAAATCTTTATCCATATCACATTTTACCCAAACAACAAAACATTTATTCTTACGATTCCTAACGAGAATAATTCAAAACACAACCAAACACAAAATCATTTTATCCTTATTTATACACACTTATGCTCGGATAAATCTATACCAAAGAATAAATCTTATTCTACATCCAAACGGGGCGTAAGGTTTAAATGGAGCGTTTGATTATGTAAATTTATGTTCCATATATACTAATCAGTTGCATGATCCATGATTTCCAACAGTTAGAGACGTACTCATATATTCTATGAGATAATATATTTAATAAAATAAAATATACGATTATTCATTTCTACAAATTTGTTCACACAACATTAGCACTTTTAATAATAATAATAATAAGTGTAATCAGAGTTATAGCTAACATTATAAAAAACAAAAGGGGGAAAAAGAAAAAACCAACTCATGCCGACACACAGCTCATATTCCCTCAATTGCTCATATGGTATTTCTCTGTGCAAATAATAACAAAGCGTGTGACCTCTTTGTCCAGCTTGTCAATGCAAATGCAATATAATTGCTTGTCAAGAATAAATTTCAGACAAAAGAAATTGATTGCTTGTTTTTAGTCGTTGTTATAACCAACCAGTCCGATTTACAACTTCATATACCTCATTAGCTACCTACATCTCTACAACATTGTAATTTTTGTTTTACATATTATAAATGATTCTATACAATTTATTAAAGTTCATATATATTTTATTTTTCTAAAAGTACATACACTATTAGATGGTGTATACCACATTTTGAATACATTGAGATACATCAATATATTTTATTTCTTTTTAAAAAATTAAAAAAATTAATTTTTATACACTGTGATACTGTGTATACAGCATTATCACAATGCATAAGTGGTTGCGAAATTGTTTCTAAATTGCAAATGGAGTTACAATATGAATTGTGTATATCAATGCTGATATTATTTTATAAAAACATTAAAAAAAATTACAACTATTTGTGTTGAAAACGGACCTGAATATGATATTTTCCTCTTATTTTTTTAAACTAACCTTTTATTCCCTCTCAAAGGATATGTTTGTCTTCGGTCGTATTTTGGCTTTTCTTGCGCCAACGAACAAAAGAATTTCAGGTGTGAATCAATTGTTAATTAAATGTTTTAGATGGCTTGTTGGGTTTGTTTTATGTGTGGAATGGTTTCTCAATTGTTAGGTATCTAATGATAAATTATGTCTTAGATCATGTGCCACGGCAATCATTTTCATTAGCATAAGTCAAGCTGTGCTGATGGAAGCACAACTGTGTGTGTAGGGTATATTATTAGGTGGATGGAATAATATCCCAAGAAGCACTGATTAGGATTTCTTTTCTAGGTCATATGTTGGAGTATCCCACATGGCTTTGTATTAATGTTAATTCGGGTGTTGTTATCATTGCAGCATGTATTTGATTGGTGCTGGCCTCATTGATTACGGTGACCCAGATAAACCAATAAATATTTTTTTATTTCCTTACAAAAATTAATTTTTCACATTACAATAGTAGATTATATTATGCAACAAGCGATTGAGGGACCGTCTTTGGACTATGATGGGATTGTAAAACAAGGGTGCGTTTGGTTGTGCGATTGCAAAACTGATTCTGTAGGAATCTGCGATTGCAAACCTGATTCTGCAGGAAGCTCACTTTCTCAGCTTTTTGAAATCGCAGCTTTTAGGCACTATTTACCTGCAATCGCTGGATTTAAAACTGCGATTACAAAATTGTTTGGTTACGCAATTGCAAACGCAGCTTCCTGTAATCGCAATCGCAGCAATCGCACAACCAAACGCACCCTAAATGTATCAAAAGTTATGGAGCCCCCTAATAACATGCCACTGGAGATAATCTTATACAGGACTCCTCAAGAAGCTATCAGCATTCACAAGCCATTTGGAGGCCTTTCCAAAGAGCTGTGAATTCCTTCATGGATTATGTTTCTAGACTCCCTTGGGTTCGTATTATTTTTTTTATGAAATTATTTTATCAAAAATCATTTTATTAGAAATCATGTTACTATGAATCCAGATTCTGTCATGCTGTTTGATTCACTAGTAGATTTCTGAAAAAAAATCATTTTTCAGTGTTTGGTTCACACATGGATTTCTACAAGGAATTTAATTCAAATGTCTATAATACTCTTACTATTATATATCTACTTATAAAATATATTTCTTTATCCATATCACAGTTATAAAAAATAATAATTTATTTATAAATATTTTTATAAATATTTAGCGAATGCAAATAAATAAAACTGATTATAAAATTAAACATATAATAATAGTAATTTTTTAAAATTTATTGAATATTATGAACTCCTCTAAAAAAAGAGAAGGTAGTAAAAAAGAGAGGAGGCTGTGTATTTTAAAAGGGATGAAAATAGTAATTTAATGAATTTGTAATGGTATAATAGTAATCTAATTTAAAATTCCTGATGAAATTTGAGATGAACATCACAGAGGGTAGGAATCTAATTCCACCCTATTTTCCCACACATGAATTATGAATTTTAATTTCAGTATGACCCACAATTACCATCAAAATTATGACTAACCAAACACTGGATTTTACACAATTTTCTGGTAATCTCACATGGAATGAAATTTCATCCGAGGTTCACACAAACCAAACACACAAACCAAATAGAGCCTATAGATAGAATATGAAACCAGATTTAGACTACTTTTTGGACATTCTACTTTAAAAAAATCATATTTAATCAAATCTCATTTGAAAATGCCTCTTACTGTTACAATTTTTGAAAGAAAAAACCAAAAAACTTTTAGTTATATAACAGTTTTCAAATATTCTTCATTTAAAATTATTTTTAAAACATTTTGCTGTTTTTTTAATCTCAATACAATCATAAACCAAAAATTATAAACTGTACTGAAATCCAAGTAGAACACTATTATTATTATTTTTTAAAATCATCATCCCTACATCAGTTCCTAATCTGCTCTGCCGAAAACTACCCTGTATACCTCACCCATACATGCTCTCTCTCTCTCTCTCTCTCTCTCTCTCTCTCAAGTGGGTTTTCTAGGTATTTCCCATGCCAGTAAATGTCAGCCAGAATCCAGAGCAGGGCATACACACACATATGCACATGTATATATGCAACTTTCACTCAAACAGATAAGTTTTCGTGCCCAGTTATCCCGTGAATGAGTTTTAGAAGAACAAAGAAAAAAGAAGCAAAAACAACAAGAAAAGCACACGATGCAACAACTCTCCTTTATTTCATGAAAGAAAATGCACCTGGCGAGCTTGTTCGATTAGCGCTTCAAACATTTGGGGGAGGCCATATTTTCCCAAAAAACTCTTCCAATCTGTTGGTTTGGTTCACATAGCCTTCCAGTCCAGCTGCAAGCAGCTGTTCAGCACCAGGTCCCAGTGCTGTTTCAAACTTTATCTGGTCCCACTTCTGAAGCTGCATAATAGCAAGCCAGTTACATGCAGTTGATGAAGGTTATATTGACATAGAAAAGGTAAATTGAAAGATGAGCTGGGGCGAACACTGGAACAGCAAAAACATTTTGATTATCCAGTACTGCTTCAGCAGAATGTTACTGCTGACAGTTTATGAGACAGGTCATTTGTCATAAATTTCAGAATAAACTAATTTCTCATATATGATTGTCTAGATAGCATAAATATGAACCTGTCAAAAAATCGGATGCATATCAGGTACATATATGTAATTAATTCCGGAATGGATACCAATATTATTCAGACAATTTACATGTCTCAATATAGACTCTAGTTGGAGAGATCAAGTGATATATCACGGATGAGAGATGGTGCGATAAAAAAAATGAAGATTGAAATCGGGATTCAGATGTTCTTGTCCTTTAAAGATCATATAAAGAGAATGCAAGAGCTATTTAAGTTTTAAAGATTATGATTAATCATACAAGATAATTGAATTTAAATAGTATATAATATAAACATACATAATTAATTAATACATATCAATTTTTTATATTTTCAGATCGGAAATTACATTGATATCCATAACTGTTTTTAAATCATTATAGATGTTCAAACATTAGATAATTTCTGATTTTGCGAATACTTTATTTGGAGCGGACACTAGTTTTTTTTTTTTATTGAATAGTCGACGGGCTTTCATGAATCAATGAAAAAGTAAACAATTAACAAATTACTGGGAAGTTAAAGCATCAATCTTCAGTATATTCATTTAAACTGAACTGACCAAAATCATAGGAAAACTTAACCAATCACACATGTAAAACTTATTTGGTTTCATATTTTGGAGAAAGACATGTTTAAAAATTACTTGTGTCATGCATATGTTTATTCTAGCCAGGGAAGAATTACCTCTTCCTCAGTGAAATGGTAAGCCATGGCCGATCCTGGAGATAGCCTACTGACATAGGAGTACTTCTCATCAGGATAGGTAATGGACTCTTTAAGTGATTGCAATATCTTCAGAGGTGCAATTATGTAGTCAACCCTGAGAACCAAAAAAAAAAGTTAAGTTTATTCATAAAGTCGTCCTTGTGCAACCTTTCTCAAAATAGTTTTTTTTTTTTAAAGGAATGAGCATCTTCACCCCAGAAGGCTGAACAAGTCTTGCTTGTTGCGAACTGCCGCCGCCATCAACTTTGATTTATACCCATTTTTGTGAATGTAATTATATGTCTTTGTTACCTGCAAAAAAAAGAAAAGAGAGATGACTCAAGATAAAGCAAATTGGGTATAGCTTTCTGGTTAACAATTCTCCCCATAGATACCCAATTATTAACAGCACATTGATTTACTAGTTTAGGTGGCCGTACAATATAAACCAATATAGTCTTAGAATTTGTCAGAGGAGGAAATGCCCCATGACTTTACATGCACATATAGAAGTTGAAAATATCAAAGAAAGTTATGAAATTCTTGAAAATGACCACTCAGGTTGACATTGCCTGCCTATATATTGCAGAAAATATCCTTGCCCAACTACTAATTTGGAAAGATTCTCTCTACTAAACTGGGCCTAAGGCTAATCATGCCAAACACACTGAACTTTCTTCCAACTCGACACCCAAGCAAGGCCTTTTTTTATAACAGGAAGGATACACACAAGTGTAAAAGTTCTAAATGATGAAAAAAACACTTACATGAATAAAAAAATGCATTTAGTTGATCAATGTATCATTACAGAATAAATGCAGAAACAACTGAGAGACAGATGCCTCCAAGAGAAAGGCAAGATGAACATTATACTCTAATCTGATATGCCCTTCACAAATATCCAACTTAAAAAAAATAGCAAAACATCAGAGCTATAGCATCTTTGAGAATGTTTAATCAATTGTCTTAAAGAGATCTTGATTACAGTATATTTTTTACATTATCAACAGAAGAAGACTAATGCGCAGGCCTTGATAAAGTTATGAAGCACTAAATACATATGCATAAAGTTCAAGAAAAGAACACTTGGAAGACTAGACATCACAAAGTATAAGAAACTAACCAGTGCCAGTCCAGGGTCTTCTCCCTTCTTGACAGCAGCTTCTATCTCAGAATCACCAGAATGGTTTCTAGCCCAATCCTGCATGCATCATTTACCAATCAGCTGCCAACAACTACAAACACATCAAGCATAGTAAAAAATATCTACCCTAAGGCGACCAACAAAGATCTGGATGACAGAAGCGCCAGCTTGTGCTGCAGCTGCTGCTTGAGGAAAGCTGCACAAGCAAAAAAAGAATGATAAGATTCAGAAATAGAAAATAAAAGGAGCACGAACCAGAATTCTTGAGATATGTATAACAAAAGTGATCTCTGCTTCTTTCATCGACATAAGGCAAGCAAAACTTGAATATCTAAAAAGAACAGCATCACTAAGACACTAACAAGCAACTCCTTAGCAGTGAAAAAAAAACTTGCATCAATAAATCCAAGATATCATACTTATTACATTCATACATCTGAATATTCCAGAAACAAGAAAAAATAACTTTTATCAATAAATCCAAAGATATCATTCCGATGCAATAGTTATTGTGTTCTCAGATGCCATACGCATCGATGGACGGTCATTAATGACCAAACTACATGAGTACCAATATATTTCAGTACTCAATAGCATAATTTCAAAAAACAGGTTGGGTTTATCTACATAATTTAATTACCCTCATTCAAGTGATTGAAGGTGCACATTAACAGTGTGTAAGAATGCTGATGACATGTGGTGATGATGTGTATTGAGCTGAAATTTCCACATTTTTAACAGATATCACACAAGTTTCGAACAAAACACCATGTTGTGGAAGATTAGCTTAAAAAAACAAAAAATGGTGCTTCATTTGACAAGTTACTCCAACTACCTGTAGACAAATGTTAAATGTGTCTGGATGCCCTCAGATTCAAGCAGTCTTGAGGCTTCTATCCCCTAAATAGATAAAATAAGAAAAATGAGATAAAAATAGAATAGAAAGGAAGTAACTAGAGCATGTATTGCACCTCAATAATAAGCCATGAAACAAAGTAAATGAACAAGTTTTGCACCCTCCTCTCTGGACATTCACCTGCCAAGTTGAGGGAATTTTGAACAACAGACGTTCTGCAGGGACTTCTACATCATTGTATAGTTTCAACAACTCATGAACCTGGAGTATTTGATAGAAAGCATTAAATGTGTGAGTGAGATTAGTTAATTTGGGAAATAGACAAATAGTGAAATATATGATAAACAAGACATGAGAGCCAAACTAAATCCGTTCTGTAGGTCAAATGCTTCTTGTTTATTGGGTTTGATCTGTTTAGCCAAAAGATCACAATGTCCAATATACAATATCTTGAAAAAAATAAATAGCTAAAGTAAATTATAGAACTTTATTTAAGCAGGAATAAATATGGAACACTCATTGATTACAATATCTTGAATTCTATCATGAGATCATTAATTTCATACGCTGAAATGAAACAAATGAAATGTAAGACTTAAAATACATGGAAGAAAATGATGTTACCTAATACAAGGGGAAAAAATGAAAAGTCCACTAACTCCAATGCTCCATGAACTGAATGATTTTGGTTTATTTTAGTGTGAATTGACAGCAGGATTTAATACAACAACTAGCTTTAATTTATTGAGAAAACTGCATGATTTTTGT
Source organism: Acorus calamus (assembly GCA_030737845.1). Lineage (NCBI taxonomy): Eukaryota > Viridiplantae > Streptophyta > Magnoliopsida > Acorales > Acoraceae > Acorus > Acorus calamus. The sequence goes on along the minus strand of CM060868.1, from coordinate 4,638,038 downwards.
TTATTTAGCCTGAACAGATAGTAGAATTCAGTACAGAACCCAGCTCAAACTAATTATGCATGTTGAATGATTTTTTTCAGCATTACTAACAATGTAAATATTATGTGCATTCTGCCAACACTGTCATGTGCATGGAAGGTGCCACCTTGTTCATCCCATTGACCACCTATAGTTTTTTGTGGAATGAAAGAAACAAAACCTAATCTCATTCAAACTAGTAGATATTAATTTTCAGGTTCAATAGATTGCCTAAAAATCTGAGACTAAAAAGCAATAATCATAGTCAAAGTTTTCTTATACAAAGCGATCATAGTCAAATTAACAATAGTCTCCAGGGAAAAGGAAGAAAAGAATATTTCAGTTCTCCAGTGCTAACAGGTAAAGAGACCACCATGAATATATAAACAATTACAAAAAATGACAAAGCTCATAAAGAACAACAAAGATCAATGGATCAGAATTCAATCCTATTCTACGAATTTAGGGGTTAGATATGTACATCAGAATCAGTATATGATAAATCAACTAAACTTCATTACAAAGAACATTTAATATTAATTCATCAAGACTTAAATGCTGCGGATCATCACAATCAAATAATCTCCAAAAACCAACTTTTCTAATCAAAACTGCGCAGAGTTTGGGCAGGAATAAAAATTAACCTTCCGAACAATGCCATGAGTATCATATGCCAAACGAGCATCCACTTCAGTCGAAACCCGTCCGGGGACCAGCCTGGCCAGGTCAGCTCCCACATTCACCAAAGCCTGCCCATCCACACCATGAATTGTTTCTTTCTCCGTCCCTCAAACTAAATGATCATTTTTTGATTTTTTAAATATAAAAACCCAAAAAATGATCACTAACCCTGTTAAAGAAGCAAGACAATCTAAGGCTAGGGTCCTTCTGCTCGTAACACTCGCTATCTGCAAGAGCAGTTTCAATAGCGCTCTACACACACAAAAAAATACACACATCAATCATTCACATTATGAAAGCAAACACAAAAGCAAATCCTTTCGCACCTTGAATTTCGTATCGGGGAGGCTACAGATGCCCAAGAGGAGCGAAGAACTCACGGTCGCCGCAGTTGGTGGAAACCTGCACTTTCATTTCTTTTGTATCCATCTATGTAGAGAATCATTGAATCCGATCAAACAAAACTGTCAAGTGAACTGGATTTACCTCTCGAAATCATCGAAGACGACGGTGTCGGGGACGATCTCGCTGAAGCTCGAAACGGCGTCCAATTCCGTGCTCAGCTCTGCATCTACAGAAGAAGCTTTGGCGGAGAAGACGCGGAAGCTCGGGAAGGACCTTCGAAGGGGGAAGACGAGACTGGGCGGCAGCGGAGGCGATTCGGTGGAGGCTTTGGTCCTCCCGATCTGTCAAAGCAGGACTTCAAAGATCACAATTTGAAAGAGATCGAGATGCAAAACGTTGATGCTGATAACAGAGAGAGACGGACCTGAAGAGGAGTGAAGAGAGCAGATGAAGGAGACACCGGTGATGACATTTTCTTTTCCCCCAATTTGAATCAGATTGGATTTCGAGTGGAATTCGAGTGTGCTTTTTGAGCTTATAAAGGGCAGTGGTGGTTTTTCTTAAATGACGTGTTTGCCACTACAATTTGGTGGAAATCCGCGTGAGTAGGGGCGACAGGCAATGACGGGTGGGAGGGTATATTTGGGATTTTGGGACCTCGCAAAGGGGGTTTCATGGATTATTGGTTTTTGGAGCTTTGTGGTTCGTGTTTCCGGAGATAACGAGGTACGCTGTTTTGTTTAAAAGCTTTGTAATGGTTATTTTAAAGATTTAACATATATAAATCAATTAACAGTTTGTAGCATTTTGGGTTGATGCTCTGTTTGGTTCTCCAAATTTAGGATTTTGAATTTCAATTTCGTAAAACTAATGTAATATCTATTATACAAGTTTCGTTTCTATCAAATTGACATTGCTAAAAAATTTATAACAAGTTGACGTAATTCTATTTAAAAAATTATATAATTAAATAACTTTTCACGAGGGGCACGATTATCCCCACATCTCCATATAATAGTGGGGGGAGAGAAAAAGAGGCCCGAGAGGGAGTTACACGAAAGGTGCGGGCTATCATTGGGCGGCAGGTGGAGGCGGCATCGGGTTGAGGAGTTCAGGGAGAGGAAAGAGAGAGAAACCGAGGGTTTAGAGGTTGTTGGACAGAGAGGGAGAGAGAAATAAAAAGGGTGGGATTACAGAATGAGAAGAATGTGTATATTGAGAGATTTCTATTTCTAGCATAAATGGCATGTTTACAGTGCTTAAGAAGAGAAAAAGTTAAGGGAGTTTGTAATCTAATTACTTGATATAATAAATTATTTTATGTTCTTTTATAAATATAGATAAATTTTATTGAACCACTTAAACATATCACTTCGACTTTTAAATATAGATACAGATACTAATTTCAATAATATTTTATGAATAATCATATTAATTTACATGTTTTCTAAAGATAAGCATGGATTTATTGACAGATATTTGATTATATACTCATAATCACCCAACAAGTATATAATACAATTAAATCACTGATATATTATAATTGCCCACACCCATCATTAGTTTCCAATAACGAGAAGACAATTAATCAAGACAAACAGATCAATAAGCCTATACATAAAAATAAAAATAAATAAAAAACTAAAAAGACAACCAACACCATGGGTATTTCCTTTTTTTTGGGACCACAAAAATGGTTCTTTTAACTCCAAAATGCAAAAACTATATTCATGAAAATGGATCCCCACAGCATCAGTCTTATTAGTTAGAACTCTCCCTCTATCCGAATAATTACAGTGCAGCAGTTGATTTCTTCCATCTCACCAGTGACTTGAGGAACTCCATCACCTTCATATATCAAACAATTTTACATGAGATCAAACATTTTCACTAACAAAAATTGATTTGGCAGAGAAATTAAGCTTTACCTCAGATGGGTCTCTCAGAGAATAGAAGGCATTGGTTTCCTTAGGAAAAGAGGACACAAGAATCCCATATCCGCGGTTCTTCTCGCGTAAGACCTAATGATTTGAGTGATTAACACTTGTGAGTGATTTGAAATTTTTTAGGACCATCAATTCTGCATTCCATGCTAAAGAATGTCTGTTCACCTTAAATGCATCTTCATCAGTATTGTCATCACCAATGTATAGAGGAAGCACATCCTCGCTTTCAAGTTCTGTAAAGTTAATGTAAAAATATGTTATTATTTAAATTTCAACTCACGACACTTAAAAGAGACTGTAAAAAAAAATAACATCCCACCAAGTGATTCAAGCAGAAATTCAACTGCTTTTCCCTTATTCCAATCAATGATGGGACGGATCTCTAAAACCTGTAAAATGAATTTCACCAAAATCAAATCTACTGCAGTGACGTGGAGGGGGAAAGACTATGTTCTATTGCAATATGTTACCTTCCGCCCGTAATTCAATCGTAAACGAGGGTAGCCTTTTAGGACTTCATGAACACATTGTGCCACAGCAGGCCAAACCTGGAATTGAATTAAGACAATTGTTTCTTGACCTTATACAACAGCCTGGTTGAAAGATGGAAAATGATCATAGGACATGTGACCATTACCTTTTCATCAATGTTTCGATAATGTACAGAAACACAGAACTTATTGTTCTCAACCTTTGCACCTTCAACATCCTTAGTTTTTTCGATGAGGGATATAAAAACCTGCAACGAAGGACACAGTTACAATCACATTATTTTGAAAATTAGAGAAATTCACATGCTTGTAACTTGAGCATGTATAAACAACCATTTACCTCATCAATCATAGGAATAAATTCGTTAGCAGGCTGGAAAAGAAATACTTCCTTGCCCTAAATAACATACAGAAATCCACCCAAGATACAGAATGTTAGATAAATGAGAATTCCTTGTCCACAAGACTTATAGCAAACTTCTGTAATTCTATTTCACCACAAGACCTTCCTATGATGTCATCTTACATTATGTATAATAGTGTTAATGGAGGGATGTTCCCCTCAACCATCTTATACACAGAAGCTGCAGCTGTGCTTTTCACATCATGCTTATAACATTACAGGGATTCAACAAAAAATGGATCTCACCTGCTTGTCAGTAGACCGGATGCAATTGGGATGGTTAGCAATGGACATGGTTTCTCTCACTGGACTGACTATGTCCATTCCATGACAACCAGCATAATGGACATCTGTCAGTCCTACAAATCCATACACCTGACAATTATTAAGGCAAGGGGTGGTATTGATTCAGTCAGGGGGAAAAAATACAGAACAAGAACAGAACTACAGTAGAATACATTAGGAGTTCAGCACCCACATTTCACATGAAATTTGAAATCTGGTATAGACCCATATACAAATGGACTTACCTTATCACGGGGCCGTCCACTAACAATAGCTGTTGGAAAATACTTGGCAACGTTTCTCACAGCAGCACGCATCTAAAGGAGGAATGTCCATAATGAGAAAAAATGTCAGAAAAGTGAAGAACATTTCTAACACTGCACTTGAGGTAGAAAACTATAATGTACCGCATTCGTCATGAAAGCACGCTCCGGGTCCACTACGATGTTCGCAAGTGTCCCATCATAATCCAGAAATAATGCTATCTTCTTCCCATTTGCATTACGTATTATTTGTTCAAAGGAAGTTATAGCAGATGGATATTTAAGCTGCACATAAAAATCAGATGTTGTAATAGGCAACCTGGGAATGACCTAAACTATTATCATGTGAGCAGCAGAGATGACTTACAGCCCAGGATCGATATGCAACTTCTTCTTCAGAAACAAAATTTATGCCAAGATCTTTGCTCAACTTCTTGCGTGGAGGAGAGGAGGATTTCATGGCATCAAGCCACCCACTAGCACGAACATCGTCGAGCTTACTAGGAATTGGCTTCCTTCTAGGGACAGTTAAAAATATACCAGAAGAGAATGTTTGTCCGGATGGTGAATGAATCAAACCAGAAGTCATGCCTAATCTTGACTTATTCAGAGGCACGGGATCAGTGAGGACAGGAGAGTTGTGGTTTGACTTCAAGTCCATGGGATACAGAATACAATTGTGAATCTGTCTTCGATGGGAACCAGGAATCTAAAAGCTGTATATGTAAATGGACGTGACAAGTTCCTCTGCTCCTTGAATCGAATGTTTACCCAACCCTTTTATCTATGAAGAACCACCTTTTCAATGTTTTCTTGTCACTGCAATTGTGAGTGAGGCCCATCAAGCGGAGGCTCCCTGTGTACTGGTAAATGCAGACGCACTAGATTGAGCATCAGAATTAATACTGAAGGTTCAAAGTTACCTTTTCATCCCTAAAACTGCACTGCATTTATAGCAAGCAGCCAATCATTGGCCAGAGGCCCACAAGTAGATCAAAGAAAATCTTGAATCTGAAGTTTATCAACTTGAACAGATATTTCTCTTCTGCAGAAAGACATGGATAAACCAATTACAGAAGTCCAAAGGCATAAATCAACATATCATAAGTGACATATAAAAACACAGACCCTATCTTGTTTATTTTCTTTCCTTTATAACATTGGCCACCTCAAGCTTGGATAAATCATTTGGGATTACAAAACCAGCATCTAATCTCTTACAACCTATAAGCAAGTCCTAGTAGACGTTTCATAGACTTTCTAAACCCATTAGGATGATCTCCAAAAATAGACATATTTATGACTTGGATTAAAACAGCTGATCATTAAAAGCTATGTAACCTGTAAAAATCGTTGACCAACAGTAGCTTCTAAAAAAAACCACAACATAAATGACCCTGACCAAATGTAGCTTATGAAGACCACAAAATAAGAAAACAAATGTTACATCTGTCCTTCTGATCTTCAAAGAGTCAATATGAAACCCCGACCACTAATTAATATACTGACAAAGAACAACTCAGATCCAGACTTCAAAATCCTTTTGTTGTGTTCCAAGCAAGGCTCCAAAACTTCAGACAACTGATTAATTGACATGACAAAAAAAAGGCAATAGTGCTTAATAATGTTCCAATATGTCTTTTACCATATACAGTTTTCCTATGATCAAACAGGCCATTGTTCAACAGTCAAGCCCCACCACATTGGATTCTACCAGCAAAGGCCCTACTCAATAATATTTTTACACTCTTCCCCCCCCCCCAAAAAAAAAAAGAAGACACAAAAAGGGGAAAAAATGATATGGGGCTAAAAATATGGAACATGTGAGAAAATTTATAGTCAGAACAGATAAATGTTTTGTTTAGTACAGTAAATACAGTAAATATGAAGATAGTTAATCTATTTTCTAGATGTAATATATCATTAATATGCAAAATAAAATAAATATAAATTACATTGAATATGAACGCAATGACCACACTAACTCTTTAAATTTTGAAAAATACAATAAATCACTCAATTTGATGAACAAAGTGTACTCAGCCAATAAGTACCGGAGATATTCAAGCAGAGTATTTTCCGAACATTCAGATTATCTAAAAATTTAGTGATAATGCCTCATATCTTCCACATAATACAAGCCAATTATACCAACGTGATAAACTGATAATGCATATTGTCCTAATTGTTTTTTTATTGGTTATTGTCCTAATTGTTGTATTATTAGTAATTTGCTCTTCCACTTTTCTTTCTTCTCGTCGATTAAATTACTTTGCTTGAGATTTTCCCCACATAAGAGGTTATAAACCAACAATTAAGGAAGCATAAAAAAAATATTCTGAATGATGCAAAAATTATAGACATTTGTAGACTAGCTCATCTAGTTATACAAAAAGATTTTAATTCTATAGAAATGTTTTTCTATGAGCATTGTTACACGTTGTACATGAGACAAATTTGTAGACAGTCCATATAACTCAATAAATACCTTGTTGATAAATTTTCACATTTTTTATTAATACATTTTTAATGCTATACACCTCATTGAATGATTTTTCTTTAATAATAATAAATGAAATATATTATTTTAAAAAAAAAAACATATGCAAACGACATGTGTGGGATATAACAGTTTTTACCTAGTATTTTCCGTTTTTTATTTATCATAGAATATATAGCAAAACCAATTCTTTTATGCTTAGATTGAAAAAAAAAACATTCACATTTCACATGTGGATGCACCAAGGCAGTGGACTGTTGATGATAACTTTCTCAGGTGACCGAATAACCATAATCGTATTCAAGGTATTAAGGTACGCTTAATAACCAAAATATCTGCTTAACAATGAAATGGTGACCAATTTTTATCATAATTTTTTTTATTGTAAAACACATTTTACTGATCACCCTGTAGGCTTCGCGTCACATGTTTTTAGTTCCCAACATAAGTATCAACACTATCGAAGTCAATTTTTAAAATTTAAAAATTCAAAAATAAAAAAAAGAATCAAAAGAATCAAGGATAGTAGAAACCTGGGTTGCTTTTCATCATTTTGAAAAAGATCACTGCCGCACTCAATTTTTTTTTTACACTCCAAAATATAGTTCTATATATCTCGTTAAAAATTCAGTGAAACATATATCTTATTAGACGATGAATATACCTCGTTAATTTTTTTCTATCATGCACTAAAAATATTTTCATTCAACTCAAAATGAAGCGATATGCATTTTTTTATTAAAACATATAAGATGATCTTTACTATTTTTATAAAAATAAAAAACATGTCTGAGTTTTTATTGATAAAAATTATTCAATTTCCTTTAAAAAATCATCAACTCAGGTTCCCCAACATTGTCATTTTGGCACTTAATTATTTTTTAAAAGGGTTTTTTAGTTTCCAACCCTAGTAAAACAAGTGAATTATTGAAAACCCCTTAAGAAAAATAATTTTATTATTAACCTCTTATAAAGTTACTACATCTTATTAAAAACCCAAATATTCATGGTTATTTAGTTTTCGCCCCTTCTAAATAGATAATATATTTAAAACCCCCTTCAAATACGCATTACTATTTTGGGACCCCTCAAATACAAATTATGATCTAGTTTCCGCTCCTTAAAAATAGAAAAATTATTTAAAATCACACACCATTTCTTAAAATTCTTACAAATTTCATACCATTTTGTATGATGTAACATCATTCACATCATTTGATATTAGCTAATTGTACTATTATATGCCATATTATACCGATCGTGTTGTTTCATTCCATTTTGGACCATTTCATAATATTATGTACCAATCGTACTAATTTTTTTCAATCAATTATGTGTGTGTGTATTTGTGATTAATAAATGCCAAAATAAACTATAATATACTTATATTAGTAAGTGAATCATTTGGATAGCTATATTAAACAGTGTTCTAAAAATCGGAATAAAGCTGCGCCTAGGCGGCGCCTTAGGCGGAGGCGGCTACTTCCTGCATAGCTTAAGCCGTAGGCAGCCTGTCTAAGCGGCTGGGCCTAATCGGCCGCCTAGGCGGGCCAGTCAGGGTCGGAGGAGGTGTTCCCGGGACCTGTAGGAGATGACGGGGGAGGGAAAGAAAGGACCGTTGCCAGCGTCGAAGGAGGCGGTGGCAGCGCTGCTAGAGTTGGTGTTGACGGGGGCGGAGGAGTGCACGGTCTGCAAGGAGGTTTTGGGAAATTTAGTTGAGAGAGATCGATCTCGATCTCGATCGATCCATAGTTGAAAGGGGGGGGGGCGTGAAAGGGAAGAGGTGTGTTTTCTTTATTTTTATTTGGTCTGCAGGGATGTGAAAGGGAAGACATGAAAGGGAAGAGGTCTGGCAGTTGTCACTTGTATTTTCATTCTTTAATCTTATTGTTTCTAACGGGTGTGTTTTTGTTTTTTGTTTTTTTTATAAAAGGGTGGCTTATTTTTTATTTGAAATGTGAAGCTATATCTTTCTATTCACTTGCTATGCACGTGAAAGTAGAGGGTTTTGTAATTTGTATGTTTATATTATTCCATTTTTCATGTTTTAGAGTTTTTATTCTAATTTTGTACATGTCTAATTAGGTCTACATGCATATTTTCATATATTTATATATTATTTTATATTATTAAAATAGTGACCGATTAATCCCCGCTTAACCGATTAATTCCTAGTCCTCCCTCAACCGCACGACTAGCGCCTAGCGCTTTTTAGAACACTGATATTAAATAGAAACCCCACATTTAATGATGTAGTATTATCTATGCATCATTTTTTTAATGATTTTAATAAGAAAAGAGACATCTAGGGTTTTTGTGAAAGCAATCCAAAATTTTTAAGGGGTTTTATAATAATAATAATAATTATTTTGAGGGGTTTTTAAAATAATTTATCTATTTAGGAGTTGTATAAACTAAATAACCTTAAATTATTGGGTTTTTTTTAATAAGATGTAATAATATTTTATGGGATTAATAATAAAATTATTTTTTTATATGGGTTTTCAATAATTCACTTGTTTTATCAAGGGTAGAAACTAAATAACCTTTTTATTCAAAAGCCCATTGGAGATTGGAGTGGACGCCATCATGCCGACTTCAAATTTTAATTTTTTTTTAGAAAAAAAAATTAGGTGAAGACTCATAAATAAATAATTTAGAGTTGATTATTGGAAAACTTGTTGTAACTTGTAAGGAATGGTCGACAATATTCTAGTAAGTCAGATTGGTACAGATTCAGTTTTGAATTTTAATTATCAAACGATGTTGCCATCAGTATGGAAAAAGAAAAAAATACCAAAAATCAAGAATTGCCTTTCAACATTTTCTGTTTTAGATTCCAACTTCACTTGATTGTGTTTTTAACCATTGAAGTCCTCATCTCCATTATCGGCTCCATAGTTTTGAAAAAAAAAAAAGAATTTTATGCGTCCAGAAACATGTACCCAGGATTCTGGATTCTTGGTTCATTAAAAAAACAAACTGAAAATGGTATTCACAACATAAATCTGGAAGCCAATAAAGTATTTTTTAAAAGCTCCATGAATATGAGAGGGTTACCTAACACATTTTCCGAATGATGGTTAAATAATCATTTTTGTTATTAAAATTGATCATTGATTAATTTTTAATTAAAAAACCAGTCATATTCATATTCACATAAGCTGTTGCTCTTTTCAGGTGGTATTTAACTCATATAAGTATGTATTTTATATTTTATATAAAAATAATAATTCATTAGTTAGGTTAATTCCGATCGCCAACCAGGTGAAAGGAACTGAAGTGGTAGGTGACAAGGGCTTCAAACTTGAATAACTTCTAAGCACTATAAGTACATTTTACATAACTAGGCCTAACAAATACGCAAGTATATTATATAGTTTACGCTCATAGAAACTTCGAAAGACACCCAAACAGGTACTATAGGTAGACAAAGCGGAGATGATTTATTAATCCTAGAGAAATTCAAGTAAATACAAACAACTACCAAAGATGGACCCATCAATAAAATTTTAACAATAACAACAAAACCATGACAACATGCAATGTTTAATATTAAAATTCTTAGGCATGATCGAAGAGCCTACACTAAAACATGGCATCACCAAGAGTTGCTAGTTCAATATGACATTTTTTTTTCCATAAATTAAAAACAAAGCGTGATGTCGTTGTTGGGTTTTCTTCCAAGAAAACGTTGATGAAAATTGATGACATTATGTCGACACAATTTTGTGCTGTTACTGAATTTCAACATCACATTTAACAAAAACTAGATCTGATGTTACTGAATTTCAAAAACAAAGAGACTTCAAGCTTTCAAGATCCAAAAAAATCATCAGAACGAACAATTGAAACCATCAAAACGAAAGAAAACGAGATGTGGATTGAAAGGTACCTGAACGAACCGAGAAACCCTAATTTCCGGATCCAGAGAGAGAACACAATCGATATTCGAAGAGATTGCGAGGAATTCAATTCAAAACCCTAAAAGCGACGAAACGATAGTCGTTTCAAAATTGGGAGAGAAAGTGAGAGAGAGAGAGAAAAAAAACGGAGAGGGGAGGTTTGAGAGCAGGCGCGGACGCTGTATTTATAGGGTGAGGAGACGTGTTAAACAAGGCAAACTCACAATAAATCTTTTCTTTTTTTTTAAAAAAAAAAATAATAAATTCAAACCCACCGAAATACAATAAAATAGTAACCGAAAAGTAGCCCAAATTACGAAGCTTTTCACCTGTTATTACTATTATTATTATTATTATTATTTTGTGTTTGGAAACCGAAAACCGTGTTCGTTATTTGTACAGTGTCAACCGACCGCGACCGGTCACATCGAAGTAGACCGACACGTGGCTATGTGGGCCTTACCACGTGGCGCCCGTACCACTTGGGCCCGCCACGTAAGGGCCACGTCTGGCCGTCGCTTTCGTGCCGAGCTGGCACGTCTTTATAAAAAATGGGGTTATTATTATTTATTTATTAATTTAAAATAATTAAATTAGGGTCAATGGGAGAGGCAGAGGTGGATACACGTGGGACGATTACGTGTCAAAAATAGGCCGTGAAAATGGGGTGGAAGGACTCGATGCACGTGCGGGAGAGGCCTTTCACGTGGATCCCACGTGGGACCACTTTGGTTTCATTGTTTTCATCGAATAGGGTTTCTGGGTTCAAATTTCGAGATGGTTTTAATTAGTCGACATGGGACGTTCAAGTGGTTTATAAATTTCTATTTTTATTTTTCCAAGGGCATTAAATTCATTTTGACCTGGCTTCAACGTGTTTGTAGTGGATTATGTAAGTTTTTGTTAAATTTATAATTTATTTTTTCAGTTTAAATGTGGTGTTATGACATGAATTTATTTTAACTTATATATATTAAACGATCATAATCTAAAAATTATGATGAATATATGATCACGTAATGTTTTATATAATTTTTATTTTAGATTCAACTACCTATATGGCTATATCACGTAGTACAAATAACAATTGTGTCTTCTTCTTTTAAATAACATGACGTCAATATAACTTTCATATATTAAATTGATAATGACAGTACATTTTACAACTATTTCAATAAACATCAACTATTACCTAGAACTCTAGAAGCATCTTGATTTTTATAAAAATCTGAAAAAATATACATGTTTGTTCATTCTTGACATCTCACATCAAATTTCTCATTTCCTTCGAGTCCATCAAACCAGATCTTTTTTTAAAAATAATTATATTTACAAGTTTGACATTTACGTGCAGCCTAGAAAATGCAGAGAACCTTCAAAATAAAATCAACTCCCTCCAATATCAGTAAATTAATATTAAATATTAGGTTTTAGAGAAAACAAAATGAAAAACAAAACAAATGATGACAATGGCATACCAAAGATTGCATTTCATTAGATGTCAGCAAAACTAAGCGATTTTATTCAGATTTTATTTGGGTATGAGAATTTTATTCAGAAATGGCATCAACAATGGATGGATTTGAAGCCACTCTCATACAATTATATAAATAAATAAATAAAATACCCATCAAGTGATTGTTGGTGATGCAATTGGATTTGTCACCTTCTAAGGGATCATACCTTGCCAGCTGCTTTGATGTTACTCCTTTGTTTGGGTGGTAGGGATCCTTCTTGGCCAATTCTGTAACTAATCTCAGGTCCAGATTAAATCCATCAAGATCCTAAACCGAGTCTTACAAGAAGAACTTATTCAATTTCTGTAGTCACTGTCTACATATTTGTGCATAATATAAACTTCATTTAACATTTTTTTTTAAATTATGTTTGCTCATGGTACAGATTTCATGGAGATCCTCATGAAGATAAAATATTTCATGTGGCTTAGTTATTATGCATGAGCGCATCATGACTAAGGAGGCATTTGAAACCTCATTTCAAGAAACCTAATTTGAAACCTAATTATTATGCATGATCACATCATTGAGTGTATATATAATGTGATAATGAGATATATATATATACACACACACTTCACTAGAGTAGTGTATAAAATATTTTTTCTATGTTTTTTTAAATAAAAAATATGATAGTTTATTTAAATATATACTTCAGTTTATATATAATAACATATATTTTTTAGAAAAAAATAGTGAGTATACCATACATAAGGGAAATTAAATGTTAAAGCATGGACCACTTGTGATCACAACATATACAGTTTCTTCTCTGCAATTGTGACCACACAACATATAAAGTTTCTTCTCTGCAATTAATAACCGTTGGTGACCGTTGTTATTTAAATCTCTTACAACGAAATGTATTCCAATCTCCAATTACTTGGTATCAAAGGCATCAATGATGCAACAGAATACGACTTTAATGTTTGAATAAAATTGTCAAACATCTCTCGAATTCCAGTGAAAGAAATTAAGTTCCAAGAAACATGGTATGTTATTGTAGGATTCACATTTTCATGTGTCTCATTTTCAACATTGGAACATGGATCGGATCCTTTATGCCTTCACACCATAGAAAGTCTTCTTATGATGTGTCTGATGATGTACCACATAGGTAAATTAAGGTTTACTTTTAATTTGTATATACATGCGAGTTATGCTGTATACGCCCATTAAAAGTGGTGGCTAGACAGACCACAGGGAGATTTTCCTGTGGATTGCCACATGCGAACATGTCCAGATGAGCAGGAGAAGGATATATACTATTGCATGTAACACAAAGTAGTGACATAGGAGTACTCTATGAATCTAAGCAATGACATATCAAAGCAACCAACCATTAATGAAAAGGTGTTGAACTATGAATAGCCACGAGCGATCAAACTTATCCCAACACTAGGAGTCTCAAGAAACATTGATTAGCATTATAGGGGTGTCATGTGGGGGCATTATATATGCCTGAAACAACTAGAAGAGCCCATATATATTAGCTCAATTATGAAGATTGGAGTTCCCCCAATTTGATATCATCAATTTTTTACCATCACATTCTCTAAGATTGTTCACTGACTTAAACATCATACTGTATCTAGCATTAATAATAAGGGAAAAAATGCATCTAGCCCCCTAAAAAGTGACTAATAATCAATAGGATGCCTCAATTTTGTCTTGGTTAAACAAATTGCCCCTTTGGTCAAATTTCCATCACTTTAAAAGGAATATACGTATAATTTTCCATCCACTTAACGGAAACAATAAATGTATATCCAAATAACCTCCTGTCTTTTGTCAAATAACCTCCATCTCCGGCATCTCCTATTGGAACAATCGCGAGAACCGCATCATCCACCTTCAACTCCCCTCCATGTCTCTCTGTAGCCCAATCCTCTCCTCCCCCCAGTGCTACCCCTCCATGACCCAACCTCCATGTCCCTCTCCAGCCTCGGATTTCAGCTCCTCCTCCTTGGATGGCAACTCCGTCGTGGACTCTCTGGCTCGCCGATTGTTTTATGTCTAGGGATATGATGGTAATTCAATTATGTTGGATTAATTTAACTAAACTGTAGGTTATCAACAATTACAGTAGGGTTTTTTTTTTTTTTTTTGTAGATTTAAGAGAAAGTGAGGGGGTTTTTTAGATATACTAAGATTTGAGGGGTCCCTTTTGTATATCGATCACTTTTCCAGAGGGTAGATGCATTATTCCCTGATAATTATTTAGTTCTATCAACTATCTACTCTCTCAAATTCAAAGAGCCTATCAGGGACACTCCCGCTACACTTTACTATATACACACTCACATGATACTACTATGATTTATTATAGATATATATTATACAAAAAAATATAAAGAACTCGAAACGAGACAATATTTTAGCCTTTGCACGCGCCATATAATTTATATGCTGGAATACCGTTGACATTGTTTTTGTAATCAAGTTTGTTTTAGAGATCACAACCAAGTATGATTAAAAGGTTTTAATTGTAATATATATATATATATATATATATATATATATATATATATATATATATATATATATATATTTGGATTGTGTAAACAAATAACCGTTACATAGCTTCGAATATGATATATATATATATATATATATATATATATATATATATATATATATATATATATATATTCTCGCGATTACGTGCGGTATGCGGTCGGTGCGGTTTACGACGTGGGCCGTCCGATCGCGGGTCCATCGCATCCAACGGTCGACGTGAATCGCACCCGACCGTCCGATGCGATGGACCCGTGATTGACGGCCCGTGATCGCGCACCGCACCGACCGTAAACCGCACCTAATCGGCTCCCTATATATATATATATATATATATATATATATATATATATATATATATATATATATATATATATATATATATAGGGAAGTGATTCGGTGCGGAAATGCGGTTGTGCGGGATGCGATCACGGGCCGTCGATCACGGGTCCATCGCATCGGACGGTCGGAGGCGATTCATCTCGACCGTTGGATGCGATGGACCCGCGATCGAACGATCGACGTCGTTTTCCGCACGCCCGCATTCCCACACTGAATCACTCGACTATATATATATATATAGGGAAGTGATTCGGTGCGGGAATGCGGGAAGCGATCACGGGCCGTCGATCACGGGTCCATCGCATCGGACGGTCGGGTGTGATTCACATCGACCGTTGGATGCGATGGACCCGCGATCGAACGACCGACCGACATCGTTTCCCGCATTCCCGCATTCCTGCACTGAATCACTCGACTATATATATATATATATATATATATATATATATATATATATATATATATATATATATATATTTCCGATAATATGCGGTCGGTGCGGTCGTGCGGATTCGACGTGCGTTGTCCGATCGCGGGTCCATCGCATCCAACGGTCGACGTGAATCGCACCCGATCGTCCGATGCGATGGACCCGTGATCGACGGCCCGTGAATCGCAACCGCACGACCGCTCGACCGTATAATATCACGACTATATATATATATATATATATATATATATATATATATATATATATATATATATATATATATATACACACGGGTATATGAGGAGTGATTAGGTGCGGCGTGCGGTCGCGTGCGGTGTCGATCACGGGCCGTCGATCACGGGTCCATCGCATCAGATGGTCAGGTGCGATTCACATCGACCGTTGGATGCGATAGACCCGTGATCGGACGACGTACGTTGGATCCGCACCGTGTGGTCCGCCGCACGCTATCACTCGGGTATATATATATATAGGGGAGTTATTGCGTGCGGCGAACAGCGGGTGCGGCAGCGACTACGGGCCGTCGATCACGGGTCCATCGCATCGGACGGTCGGGTGCGATTCACGTCGACCGTCGGATGCGATGGACCCACGATCGAACGACCCACGTCGCGGCCGCACCCGCCGTTCGCCGCACGTAATAATTTTCATATATATATATATGAAAATTATTACGTGCGGCGAACGGCAATTGTCCAGATGCTCCTTGATCAGGGGTTTTTTTTTTGCCCCTAGATTCTTTTTATTTTTTATTTACTCCTGAAATTTGGTCCTATTTTTTTTTGCCCCTGACCAGTTACATAAATATTATATTTCCGTAATTGATTGTTAAATATATATAATTGATTATTATATTTCTGTAATTTATATGTGATACCCGAGCTACCCCTTACACAAAGTTATATAAATACAGAAATATAATGTAATACATACAGAAATTATATAAATAATTACAAATATTTAATAGTTGTCTACAAAAAATATTAAAATACACAAATATGTTTAAGCACAAAATAATTATATATACATTTTCAATGTCATTGCAATATCATCTGTATGTGCATTCAATGTACGCAAAATTGTTAGATACAATCTTAAAGTTTCATTAAAATAGATATATCAATTGTTTGAATTATGATATTTTCTTCATATCTTAATGATCAGTTGTAGTATCCCCCTTAATCCTCTTCATTTCCTTTTGGATGAAATGAAACCCACTGAATTATCATTGAACTAGAAATTCAATGTATTTCATAACGAAAAACAGGCTTTCCAAGCAACATAAAAAATACAACAAACAGTTAAAACACCTAAATAAATTTATGAACAATTGTAATATTTTAGTAGAATTACTTTTGATCCATGTACTAAACAATTATATAAACTAATATTTATATAACTAATACAACAAAAACTACAAATGTAATACCCAACAACATAATCTATCATTTACAAATAATTACAAATTATAGAAATGTAATAATCAATTACATATATTTAACAATCAATTACAGAAATGTAATATTAATATACGGATGAGAATCGTGGCACTAGTCAAGGGCAAAAAAAAATAGAATCAGATTTCAGGGGTAAATAAAAAAAAATTCAGGGTAAAAAAAAAATTAAACCCCTGATCAAGGGGCATATGGACAATTCCTCCTATATATTATTATAACATTTTTTTTTATTACGTGACAATTAGGATGGGAGTACTTCGTTCCAAATATAGCATTATCTGAATAACAAAAAAATCTTCATAAATATTCAATCTTATACACACATACAGAGGAATAACTTTAAGCCCCCGTTTGGATCCGGTATAAAAGCCCGGATAAACCCGGATAACAAAAATTGTGTGTTTGTTTATCCTGGATAACCCCAGATAATGTATGCCAGAATAAACCCTCATAAAGTGGTATATGTATTCCAATCAACCCATAGAATTAAAGTTATTCAAGGTTATTTCATTCAAAGAATATGTTGGTCCACTGTCAAATCAACTGTCATCACCTCTTATAAATCACATGTCAAATCAACTATCACTATTTTTTTACTTTTTATAAATTCTTATCCATATTTTATTCACATTTTACCTAAACAACAAAACATTTATTCTTATGTTTACCAAAAAGAATAATTCAAAATATAACCAAACACAAAATCAGTTTATCCCTATTCATACTCATTTATGCTTGAATAAATCTATATTCTAAAATAACACCTATCCTCATTTATCCCTATTTATATTCATTTATGCTTGAATAAATCTATATTCTAAAATAAAAACTATCCCCATTCTAAATGGATGCTAAATCTTGTTTGTCTTAAAAAAGAAAACTTTAAATATTGATGTGGATATTTTAGTTGATCATGTCTTATATTTTGTCTTGGGCTGTCGCACCATCTACTCGTAGCTCACGTTTGTAGGTTTGTAATAATTGAATTTTAAATATCTTCATTCTATTATATTTTGATTATGAAAGGACATGTCTATTCATTGTTCGAAGAGCCTCGTGCCAATGAGTAATGTCAACCCCCTATTATTTTACTAGCTTTATCTAATTAAATAAAAAATTAAACCCCTCGTGTTTGGGTATGACATAAAATACTTCAATATAGATAAATAATCTAGCATAAATAGTTATATACCAATGAAAAAAAACCTTTTCTGGTTGATTAATTACTTATGTTTTAGTAATTACTATTGAAAAATATAATAATAAAATTCTTATTATTTGGTTAATCAAGAATGAGGTGTGGATAAAATATGAATAAAATTTTATAAAATGTAAGAAAATAAAAATGATATGACATGTGAGCTATCTTATTTATAAGAGGTGATGACAAGTGATTTGATATGTATGTCACCCTTATACCAGTATAATAGATTGGTTGAAATAACCCAATTCAGAGAGATGCTAGAATATTAATATCAGTTTGCATAATTATATACCTCTATTCCATGCAAGCATATACACCTGTTTTAATTGATTAATTTATTCACCCATAATTCAGGTAATTTCAATGTTATTTCTCTACCAAATCATGCCATTAAAGTATTAGACATACATGACCTAATTAATAATCGTTGATGAAGCAAAAACAATAACCCCCCACTTTGTTTTCGCCGCGTAAGATGAGAATAAATGATCCACTAGAGATTTTTAAAAAGGGAGAACATATATATTTTTATTATATGATCACAAGTAGAACATCCAATTATATATTGTTTTATAGAGAAATATATATAGAAATAATGGACAACTAATCAGGTGCATTGTATGCCATTTTGATCATTTTTAATTAAAGGCATGCATGAAAGTGTAGGTTAATTAACATTTTTTATATGATGTTATGATGCTGCATTAGCAAAACAAACAGAATTATCACTGCTTTATGCCCATCGCATTGACTTACCATAAATGGAACATGCGACATGTACAAACAAGTAGGCAACACAACACACAGATGGTAATAATGTATGTATTCAATTAAATTGGCATAGATTCTTGCGTGCCCAGGTATTCTAAAGCAGTGGACCATTCTTGTATAAAATAAAAATAACATAAGCTAACTTGAAATATTTTACATTCCCTAAATGCATTGATTTTTATTATCTTAAGATAGATACTTCTTTGTGATGAAATATGTCCATTTACTAAACCTTAATTAGATTTAGCGGTTAAATGTTGTATCTTTTACCAAACAAGACACTATGATTCTTGGAAAATTTTATATTCAAATGAAATTTTAAGCACTTTGACAAGTTATTTTTTGGTGAAAAAATAGTTTTCCAGTCCTGATTTTAAGTGTAGTCTTAAAGAAATGGTATTTCGTTGGATAAATAATAGGGTAATTGATGTTGCATATCAGGGTTAGACAAGATAAAATTAATTGTTAATTGTGAAATGAGACAAAAGGAGTTAGCTTATATTTCATGTCAAACTGGGTTGTTTTTGGAAAGAAATTGGAAAAATCTTTCCTCCCAAACAAAGCTTTTAAAAAGTATAATTTTCACATTTTTTAAAAGCATATTTTTTTTAAAAAAAATGAAGGTTTGATTATAGAACGCAATCACCCATTTGTGTTTGAATCCGCTCTTGTTATTTTTTTCACTTTTTAAACATAGAAACCGACCAAATGCAGCCACTCTGCATATGTCATACGCAATTGTGGGAAGCCAAATTCTGATGTGGATGCATTAGAAACAATGTCCTTCTCATATCCATTCATGTTTGGTGACAACATTCACGTTATAAAAGCTAGACTTGGCGAATTACCTAAACAAGACAAAATGTGGTTTTTTTTTCAAAAAATGATAGAGCTTAGAATTTCACCAATGAGGATGGGTCTACAAGTAATTTACATATGTCTACGGTGGTTTTTTTTTCACAATGTTTGTCAAAGCATTGTTTTCAGGCATTGATAGACGTCATTCTTTAACATGGTAAACGTGAAACGTCAGGTACGGTCCCGCAATACCGCATGTCACTGCTTCCATGTCGAAGATGCACCTACAATGCCCATCCAAACGGGCCTTAAGCTGCTAAGCAAATGTTAAAAGTTAGAAATGTTAATGCTAAATCTCATTTGCAATCCGGTCATGTTTTCATTTATTTTAATAATCATATGCTTCACTAACGAAATATGTATTTTTATAAAAGCTGAAATATATATTTCAATTAGTTAAATGACATCATTTATAGAAAATGAGAAAAAATTCTAATAAAATGTAAGATCATTTTACAGTAAATGGAGGGAGCAAACGAGATATATAGAACTGTATCTGATACTATAGTAAGTGTAACAACTTTCATTGCTAAACATGTATGCCAAACATGATGGAGAATTAATAATTTGGTGGACCTAATTAATTATATTTAGGTCTATCTAATGTTAGGTTGACTTTTCGTAGAACCAATAAAATTCTACACTGACATAAGACTGGCAGTTGGAGATTTCCATAAAACATAGATTCTTGCAAGTGATGAAGGTTGCTTCCATGACTTTCGAAGTCCAAATAAAGATTAGGATACATTTAAGCCACGTTTAGATGTGCGGTTCCACCACTGGATTTCCAAAAGCTCATCTGTTTTTTAAAAGCAAATGTTTCAAGAAATTGTGAAATTAAGGGAAAATAATAAAAATAACAAGACAATTAAGGGGAACGTGACATTGTTGAAAATCATTTGAATCCGCGTTTGTCTTTTCCACTAGGTAGCGTTTGGTTGCCGATTGCACGGTTGTTGCGATTGCAGGAAGTTGGTTCTGCAATCGTGCAACTAAACATTTTGACGATCGCAGTTTCCTGCAAATAGATTAGGCAAATAATGCTCAAAAACTGTGATTTGAAAAACTGGGGGATGCAGTTTTCTGCAGAATCAATTTTAAACCTAGCGATTGCTGAAAATCAGTTTTACAATCACGTTACCAAACGCTACCTAAGAAATTTTTTCGAATGTAATTCCAAACAGAGCCATTATGTTTGAACGAATTTGAACAACATGTGAAGATTCTTATTTTGTATTAAACTCAGTTTCAACCGCCCCTAGTGATCCAATTTAAAAAAAAGAAAGAAAATAACACCTTTTAATAATGAAAAATAGCTTTTTAGGAATATAACAAGATTATGTTACGAAAAGTGTACGTCGCCCTGTTTTGAATTGAATAAACCTATTTTTAATAAATGTAAAAAAAATTTAACAATGATACATATGCTTCACTAAATTTCTAACAATGCACATGAGACTATTTTAGACAATAAAAAGACCGAGTCTGAGTGTAACAACGTTCCTGTAAGAAGAAGGTTAATGCAACGTATAGTCTTTTTTCTAACATCAATTATAGTCTACACGTGTTTTGAAATTTTTTAAAAATAATATATCTCATCTAATGAAGTATTTATAAAAAATAAAGCATATACTCGAATGAATTACATGAATACATTTATAAAAAAACATAAAAAATTTCTATTGATGTTCATACCTTATTAATATAAATATATGTTTTTGGTGATTTTCTATCGTCGAACAGAGGAAACAGTCCTGTAAGAATTATTGTCCCAACGCAACGTGTATGGAAGGCCCGTCACTCCGTCAGGACTTAAAGAAGGAAGGATAGGCCGTGCTGGGCCACCCTCCCAGGACTGTGGGCTGGTATCAGAATGGAAGGCCCATCCATTAGGCGGAATGGCCGGCCAATTTTACACCCTTGGACGAAGCAGAGGTGTTCAAACTTAGCATTGATATACTGAGTCCGTTTTGTAATCCTATATACTTGATAACATAATTATACTGCATTATCATAGTATATGAAGTTCTATTATAATATTTTTCTATCATTTTTTTAACTTGAAAAAAAATACATTAATATATCTCAGTATATACTTCATTTCATATAACAACATGCACTTCATTTGGAAAGTAAAATTTAATAAAAAAAAAAGATGTGAACTGCAATTGGAGCTGCAATAGGGGCTGGATGTATCATTTTCCAAACTCCTATTGAGAGTTTGTTATGTACAGTTTTTTTTCCAGTCCTTTATACCTAGTTAGCCACGTGTGCTTGCTTATATACTATTAGAAATTTTATATATTTTTTATAAACGAGTTCATACAATTAATTGGAGTATATATAACATCTTTTATAAAAACATATAATAAGATATGTTATATAAAATTATAAAAAATAAAAAACATGAGTGAACCAATTTAGGGTTGAAAAAAAAGGTTTGTAACATTATTTTTTAGAGAAGGAAAGAAAGACTTGGATGGGAAAATATGGGGATCAGTGTCACTAAAAGTGTATATGAATGATCAATTTTTAATATGTTAAGTAATGGTGAGGTTGTTGAGAAAGAACCTTTTCCTTCATGTCAAAAGATATCTATCCAAACCTTCAACAGAAAAATCATGCCCTTTACCAAGTGGAACCTTTAGCATTTCCCATTGTCTACCCATTAGAAAAGCCTCTGTAGTAATTCAAAACTAGTTCTTATATAGAAGGAAAATGTTCCACGTACGATCATTCATGCAAATTTTCTTTTAATTTATGTTTATTATCCAATGAAATACATAATTTTACAAAAAAATGAAGTATATATTTAACTAAATTGGATGCATACATTTCAATGTTTTTTGTAATAAATTATTTATTGACGTAATATAGTCATATAGATGATTTGACATTTGCAAAATGTCTGAACAAGTATATCAGCACCCTGTTGAGACCTGTTCTCCATTGATCCTTATTTGGGCCATCTATCCTGCTGAGATTACAAAAAGATAGTTTTAAGAGCTTCAATAAATGATTCATAAACGAATCAATAATGGAGAATCTATTATTATAGATAATTCATAAACGAATCAATAATGGAGAATCTATTATTATAGATAATTCATAAACGAATCAATAATGGAGAATCTATTATTATAGATAATTCATAAACGAATCAATAATGGAGAATCTATTATTATAGATAATTCATAAACGAATCAATATAATTCATGTAAATGCAAATCCAAATAACTGAATTCATGTTTGGGACAGAAAGAATGGGAGACACAAAACAATTCATGAGCTCCTTTATTTGCTAAATCATCACCATCTGAGCCTCTTCTCCAGCAATTTTTTCATGTGTGAACCTTGGATTGTCTTTGGAAATCTTCATGTGCTTGAATAACAAGGTGGTCATCTTCCCACTCATCACGGTATGTCTCCAGCCGGGCCACCCTGTTCTCACTGGTGGCTACGTACATTTGGCGTCTCCAATCCTCTACAAACTCACATCCACATGCAGCAGAAAGCCAGTCGTCGTAATCAAACTGCACCACATTATCCAAATATCAGAGGATGACCAGGAAAAGATAAAATGAAGTTGATTTTCAATTAATGGTCATATATGTTAACTAAATGCGAAAAATGTGTATTGTCATGTATGAAGGGATACCTCTTCTTAACACTCACCTAGTGAAATTTGCAAGAATTACAAAATGTGCAAACCAGTTAAATATCGAATCTTGGTCTAGGAACCAATACAATCTTTTGAAGTCTATTAAGTTTTAAAATATAAAAATATGATGATTATTTTGTCACATTGATTATACATGAGCATTAGTAAAAAAAAAAAATGGATATAAGGAGAAGTTTTGCAACTCAAATGTAGAGGTAGTGAACCGAATGGTTACATGTACAATCAGAAGCTTTAAGCAAATAGTCAATACTCAAATTATCGAGCAGATAAGAACGTGGAATTGCTTTTATGATCCAGAACAATTACCTGATAATTTGAAAGATTATGCGTATATCTTTGTGGACAACATGAAGATTCTAGTTCTGAGTAGAAGGCATTTACATCATCCATCATCTCCTGCTGAGTTGGAAGAGCTATCCTCCCAGACAACACGCCAGCTACCCACTTGCTTTGTAACTCGAACAAGGGGAAAGGCGCAACCTGGATAAGAGTGTTTTTTCAGACGAAAGACTCGAGACCATAATTAAAGCGAAATTCTTTATTGTACTTACCAACAAATCCTCCAAGTAAATACCAAAAAACAAAAACAAAAACAAACCTTCCAAGGTAATCCAATAAAAGAAAGCCAGGGGGCCAGTAATGGAGGAAAAATGTGTTTATAAAGAGGTCCAACACGATTGTCATCCACAGTCACAATCCCTTTTGTTTCAAGGAAAGGAAAATGGTACTTGTACCTAGAGAAAATATTAACCAACTGTTACACAAGCAGTACATCAGAAATTCAATATTGCTTATAAAAATAGATTCCTGACACCAACCATAAAAATAAATTCCCAGTAAAGACCACGCCAAATGTCATTGTATATAATTTTATCAGAACCTGAAACTGGCACCTTAGACCAACTCGGCCGTATCGGCCAATACTAAATCAAGTTGAGACATAGGAAGTCTAGCAGTACAGATGAAGCCTTCGAAATTTATGTGCTTTGCTTTAACTTCTTGGAAATTAGGAAGTCATACACATTCATGGTGCATGCATTTTCTCATGCCAAAATAAAGCAAAATGAACCCGCAGTTGACTTAAATTTCAAATCTATCTTTTCTAGTTGCATACCCGGTGCAATGCAAGATGACATCTGCCAGCATTGAACCTCCACCTTCAAATACGACTGTACCATCTTCGTGGGCACATTCTATCTGCATGATTTTTCATATATTAGCATTCTTTATCCAGTTTTAGGCACTTCATTGAATTCCTCTCACCAGGCATGTCATGGAATTTCCTGATTGAAGAGAGAGCTTATACCATAGAGCGAAGCCACATGTTATCATAACCAGGCTGTTTCAATTCAGTTCCAGGAGGTGCAGATCTTGATGCTACATGGACAGCTTTAGCAACTTTTGCAATGTCTCTAGAGATGTCAACTGCACTGGCTGAACCACCTATTAATACCACTACCTGTAAATAAAAAAAATAAAGACAATGCATTAAGAACTGGAACATGCCAATAAGAGGATTGAGTTAGTCCAAGACTACACATTCATTGAATTCAATAAGAAGACTCAAATGCCCAAACAGGTAATCTACCAATAGTTACTGCAGTAATTCAGTAAATAATCAACAGAGAACCATATATTTAAATCTGAATTCATACTAGATCGCGGAATGGCTCAGGAACACGATAGTTGTGGCTGTGCATTTGCTTCCCTGGCCATGTATCAATACCTGAAAAAATAATAGAACAATTAATAGGTATAAGCACATAAACATAGAAATGCCTGGATCATCTTAAATGGAAACATGAAACTAGTGACATATTCTGCTCCTGTCGGCTGTCCATATAGAAGTTACAGAAAAATAAATTTTGTGATATTTTGTTGCTTTTATAGTACTTTCAAGAAAGATGGAAAAGATCAACAATTCATGACCAATAACAAAACAAACAAGCTGAGAAACAATTTTTTATATATTAATTCATAATTCATACTGTGCATGCCCATGTGCCTGTAGGTCATTGGTTGCCTAACAGAGAATAATTGAACTTTGCATGTCTTAAACCCTCCAAATAGAAAACTTCGCATTGACCTAATACTTACTTCAAGAAGATGCCTCTATTAAAAGGTTAAAACATGATTGATCAGAGGCATTTTTACTTCAAATGTGCCTCAATATGAACTATCCAAACCGATGAGTTATTTATCATGCCATTCAAAACTTGGAGGCTCACTCTTCAGTATTAGAATGTGACTCCATGGAGTACTGGTTATTCAGCGAACCCAAAAGAAGCTTATACTCATGAATGTTGGGTATAAAGTGATAAGACATCAGAGCTACCACATGAAGTCTACACTCTTCCCTTAATTATGTTCACTACATGTTACTATAATTCACATAAAATTCTATAGATGGCCCACCATCATTTATCATCACATCCCACAAAGTGAATCACAATGGTGATTGAAGGACGTTCTCTCAGATGAACTAAACGCAGATTAACCATTTTGAACAAAGAAAATGGATTCCTGAGATTAAAGCAGAACAGCCATTTGCCCAATAAAAACCCACACCTAAAATCCTAAATCATCAGCTCATATCACCAAATAAATTCGATCTCTGAGATGAAAAAAGCACGACAAAAATAGCTATCCTCCGTACTCCCAAGTTAGTTACAGGAAAATTTTCTAATCACGTGTGTTATCAATATCTTTTCACACATTGCACATTCTCCACATTTCAAGACAAACAACCACCTTCCTGGGGCTTGGCAAAATAATTTTAAAAAAAGGGTTTTAATGTCCTAACTCCAGTCTACCACCCTAATGATCTCTGCTACACCCAATATATTAACTCATCTCATCATTTCAAAAACGCAACTTCGAACATTACAATGTAACAATATATCAACTAAAAGAAAATCAACATCTAAAATCTTCTTCTTCCTTTCCCTCTGGTTCTAATTCACAACTACCACTCAAATTACGACACTCATTCATTATTCACAAAATCAGAACCAATAGAATCCCAACAATTTCAACATTTCATACAAAGAAATAAAAAAAGTGTACCCTCATCCCTTTAATTCCCACAGCCCCACAAAATCGCAGTTTTCTCATTGTAAATGCATATATGTTTTCTGTAACTTTTGAAACACAAAATGTAATTTCTGTAAATATTATATGTAAGTGCATTATTATGCATGTCATGCAAAATGCTAACCTGTAAAATAATAGAGAAACATACGTTAATGCATAATACCTGAAAATATTATATCACAATAAATACATCAAACCACTCATATTCATCTAATGTTTGTATTGCGATATTCTTTTCCTACCCTAATAAATTAAGATGTATTTAATCTGATCATCTTCATGTCATTTTGGTTGAAATCAAATCCATTGTTAGACCTTTGAATTAGCAAAGGTACATTATTAGGAAGAAAGCGCAGTTCAAACTATATTAGAGATGCAATAATTCGTCAAACACTCAAATAAATCGAACACCAACAAGTGTGTATTTCATGACAATATAAGAACCACATATATATTAAAGTTATACATCAATATATATTTCTTTAATGTTTTGCAAACTATCATTTTTACATGACATGATATGTATTTATAGATAATATTTATATAAATTACATTTTATGTTTTCTTCAAATTACAGAAAAAATATATACACTTAAAAGGGAGAAACTATGATTTTGTGGGGGCTAAAATTTTTTTTTTCAAAAGGTGGGGCAGATAAAATATTGGGGGTTAGCTGTAAGGGTATTTCGGCAATACACCCAAAAAAAAACCAAAGAAGCCTCGCATACCTGGAATTTCTGCAACCCGAGGCGCCGTATAGTGACCATTACAAACAACGACCCCGTCATAAACCTCACTCATCTCCTCCTCTCCCTCACCGTCCCCGTCCGCCCGTCTCGACCTCACCATCCACCCTCCGCCGCCCGAATCGTCGTTGGTCATCCCCACATGCGACACCTCCGTCTCGAACCGAATCATCCGCCCCAAATCGAAATCCCGCGCGAAATCCTCCAAATAACGCAACACCTCCCCGTGCCCCGGGAACCTCCGCCGGTCCCGCCCGTCCTCCGCCTCCTTCGCTAAGAACGGGTAGTCAAGGAAGCCCATGGACTCCCTGGGGAGGTTGGTGCGGAGCGATTCGTAGAGGCTCGTGTGGACGACCCTCCGTCGAGGAGAGAGGCTGAGGGGGTCGGATTCGACGGCGGCGTCGTAGATCCACGTCCCGCCGACGCCGCCGGCGCGTTCGAAGACGACGACGCTGTGTCCTTCCCTGCGGAGCTCGCGCGCCGCGACGAGGCCGGCGGCGCCCGCGCCGATCACGGCGATTCGGCGGGCCGTCCTTGGGGGTCGCACGTGCGGGGCCGCACAATGGTTCGGGCGAGTCTGGGCCGCCATGAGAAAGACGTGTTGGTTTTTGTGTGTTTTTATTATTATTTTATTTATTTATTGATGGCGTGTGAGGTTGAAGTTGTGCGTTTGATTGTGTGACTGTAAAACTGATTCTACATGAATCTGCGATTGCAAACCTGATTTTGCAGGAAGTTCACTTTCTCAGTTTTTTGAAATCGCAGCTTTTGAACATTTTTTATCTGTAATCGCTGAGTTTAAAACTACGATTACAAAATTATTTAATTACACGATTATAAACGTAATTCCTTGTAATCCCAATCAGAATCGCAATGCAATGCGCAACCAAACGCACCCGAAGAGGTGTTGCGGTTGCGGTTTGAGCTAATGGTTTTGTTATTCACGTGAGTTACTGCTTGTGAAGTGGGCCCTATTTTTCTGGCAAATCATAACCCTTCAAAGTATCTATCACATCCGTGATCATTCTGTACTTATATAAGTCAAATCAAAGAAAATAAATGTAAGACAATATTACATTAATCAGAGATTTTAAATTTCCTATAAGCCGAGACAAATGACTAAAGAATAATATTAGTCTTACGTAGTCTTTTTTTTTCGACAACGAGTCGCCTGTTCTGTTTTTTTTTTTTTGTTTTTTATCAAGGGAAAGTTAAGGGCGAATTGCCCATATATCCTTGGACTAACTCTTTCATTTTTTTTAGGGGGCAGATACACCCACCACCCTTATTATCAAACCCACATCCTTTCTGCACCCACCACCTGAGAATTTGATGTTGCCCAAACCCACCACCTAATAAATACATATGCATTGGAACACCATACCCACCACCCCCACATCTTTTACAAATCTCTCTCTCTCCCTTCTCCCCTTCCTCTTTCAGTGCCCTCTCTCCCTCACATGATCTCCACCTTGCCGATGCTTCCCGCCGCACGATCTCCACCGTGTCAACACTCCCCATCGCACGATCTCCACCGCATCGACTCCCCGTCGCACGATCTCAAGTTAAGTTTTTTGAGATAAATGTAGGTTTTTTTTTATAGAAATATGTGATTTTTGGGATAAATGTAGAGTTATGAGTTGTTTTAGGTGAATAATTGGGTAACAATGGTATAAAATCTACCAATGCTTAAAGATCATTTATTTGCATGTTTTTGGGTTGATTTAGGTTTATGTATTAATAGAAAAAACCCTCACAGACCCAGGTCGACGGGAAGATTGTCGAATCTGCCATCATCAGTTCGACACAGAGAGGGTCGAACACACTGAAAACAGTCGACCATAGCTAGGTCACATCAGAATTTTTTAGTTGCATGGAAAATAAGAATTTTTTTTTTTTTGGTTGGTAAATCAGAATTTTTTAGTTGCATGAAAAATCAAATTGAGATTTTGGTTGATGTTTGTCAGCTTATGGAGCTCATTTATAACCAACATTAGGGGATTGTCCATTGTTGAGATCAACGGGAGAGATTCCTTAGGGAAACTCAAAATCAACTGTCTTAAAAAAATAAAATAAGAATGGGGTGAAACATTTAATTTTATCGTTTTATATATAAAAAAACACTTTCTTAAGCATTTTTGTGGAATGTTTTTGTATTTGAAATGTTTAAGTTGATATGTGTGTATGAACAACTGACACATGAATGCTTCAAGATTGTGGGGTATATGAATTGTGTACAGATTAGATATGATGTACCTATGGAATGTCATCACTACTTGAAAAAAAAGCAAACACACCCAGTTCGACGAAGGTAGTGTCGAAAAAAATAACTCAATTCGACAGGATTGGAGTCGAACAACTAAGCATCCAGCCGACTATAGGTGGGTCGAATTCAACAGAACGTGACTAGAGGAAGTTTTGGGTTATATCGACATGGCTGGAGTCGAGCATACACACCCAGTTCGTTGTTGAACACGAAGTGGACACAATCCTTTGTATATATGACCTGAGCTTTCTTATGTTCATGTGAAAATAGATTTATTTTGTTTACATTATTTTGAGTGTTTTGGATTGAAATCACAGAGATTTGCTATTAGCATTATGTGTCCTTCCATTTTTTGTTAAATTTTACTGACCCGAACCAACTTAAGAAGGATGCAAATTTTAAAAGGCATAAGTTAGAGAGAATATTTTTCAGTCTCCCTTTTGAATGCACCAAATTTTATTAGATAGAACTTATGATACAATACCATTCATAACCACTAAATTTTATACACTTAAGACCTTACGGGTAATCATTTTTTCTTTTATACTCATGAAAGAATACCTCCATTACTGATATTGTTCTTTAAGGAATGCTTTGTCATTATTTGTCAACACGATAAAGATTTCTCGATCTCTAGAAGGTCAATGTTTGCATGGTAACTTGAAGCCCAGCAGGAGTTTTGATTGATGGTTCCACTGTCAACATGATAGCGTGTTCTCGACTGCTCCATTGTCAACCTGATAGCGTTTTCTCGACGACTCCACTGTCAACGTAATAGCGTTTTCTCGACGGCTCCACTGTCAACCTAATAGTGTTTTCTCGACGGCTCCCCTGTCAACCAGATGACGTGAGCTCGACAGAGCCTCTGTCAACCCGATGATATTTGATCGACGACCTCTCTGTCAACCCGATGGAGTCAGCTCGACAACTAGGTGGTGGGATTAATGCCATTTTATGAAAATGAGAAACTAGGTATTTTGGTAATATTGCATGGTGGGACTAGCAATCAGGGTGGTGGGAATAACCGCACCCTTTTTTTTATATGTCTAAATTTTTTTTATTTTTTATTTATTCCTGTAGTTTTATTCTATAATTTTTATCTTTGTTTTTTCTTAATACCATAACTATCCCACATATAAGACAAAATAAAATCATATTTTTCTTTTTTTTCCCTTCTTCTTCCCCCAAACCAACACGTTTGCTTCTTCTTCTTCTCCAGTTGAATGCCTCCTAGTATGCCGACGCTCTTATTGCAATCCGTCATCGATATCGTCACCGTTCACGTCGCCGCTTGCCGATCCACCATTCACACCGTCGTCGCTCGCCGATCCACCGTTCACACCGTCGCCGATCCGCCATTCACCTTTACACCGTCGCCATTCACCGCGCCTCTCCCAACTGTCCTCCAAGAACTCCTTATTTAATCCTATGATGAAATGATGTCTTATTAATCATCTTTGCAGTGTTGAGAGAGAGAAAAAATGGCTTTCTGAATGGTGTCTTTGAAAGAGTTTTGTAATGAAAAACATCATTTTTTTAAAACTAATTGTGCATTGCTGTTGATTTTGAAGAGATCCTAAGTTTAAATATGTTTCCTGCTCTTTTATAAAATCTCACCTAAGATAACTTTTATGGTTTATTTTTTACCATTGAACATGAACTTTAATTATAACCAATTATGATCATAATCAAATTTTGTTAATCATGGTCTCATACATACATACATAACATAAAGAAGTCTTCGGTATATACTCAAGCAGATATTCAGAATACCTCTTCCCCTTATCAATTTACAACTTCCTCTTATTAATTTACAGACACCTTGTATATTAGTTACATAAATACATTTTCTAGTTATAGTAACTAACATAGGTACTTACAGAAAGAGTTATAGAAATACGGAATTACAAAAATAATATATATATATATATATATATATATATATATATATATATATATACACATGATTACATATATTTAATAGTTTACCTACAGAGAACATTCAATATATACAAAGATGATTAAACATAGAGTGATTATACATGCATTCCTATACTGTTTTTTACAATAGTTTCAAGGAATGACATGTATACAAAAATGTAAACTTACAATGTGTTCTCATTTTTTTTACCATTGGCTGGTGCCACCTCAGCTTTTGTAATTGTTTATAAATTATTTGTAATTGGTCATTACATATCTGTAAAAAGTTATTGCATTTATGTAAATATTTAAATTATCTGTTATTTACATATATGTAAGGTTAGTTTAATTTCATAAATGATATTATATTTATGTAAATATAAATGATATTATATTTATGTAAATATTATATTCCCACATTGTTGTTATTTGAATGATTTTGTAAATAATTTATTACATTATGTAATTCTTTATAAAGTTTTTGTAATTTATAATTACATATCTATAAAAGGTTATTATATTTCTGTAAATGTCTGTTATTTACATATATGTAAATGCTTAGTTTAATTCCATAAATGATATTACATTTCTGTAAAGTTGTATGTCATTAATTTAATTTTATATATAATGTTACATTTTTATTCTACAAATGATAATTATTGGTTATGTAATGTTGTAGTTTCTGTAAATAATAAGTACAATTCTGTAAGTTGTAATTATATTTTTATAATTGAGCATTACATTTTTGTATTCATATAATATAATTCGTCATTACATTTCTCCTCAAATTTTCCTCTAAAACCATGTATGTATAAAACGAACACAAATAACACTTTTTTTAATAAACTTAATCAGTATTCCTTCGTTTCTTTTCTTCCCCTTCTCCATTCCTGTTCACCTTATGTGTAGACCCACTTCTACAAACGAAATTCTTGGATTTCTTCATCTAAGTTTTTCAATTCAATCCATAAAGAGAAAACCCAAATAAAAATAATAATAAAGTATTGATTAAGTAGGAGCTGCAATTCTTGGTCAGAAACCAATAAAATACTAATATTTGGCTATGATTGTCTCTTGCAATCCAGCTCTTCTCGCCTTCCTCTTTTTCTTCCTCTCATCATTAGCCATTCAAAAATCCACCAAACCCCCTCAACAACACCCAATAACTCACTCATTCACTCCACCCATCAAGACCTCCTCCGCATCCACAACCTCCACCATCGCCGCTGACTCGCTGCCGCATGCCCACCCTCTCAACCCCCAAACTGGTGGTGATTGGTGACGCGTTGCAGCGACAGTATTAACGACAGCGGATCGGTGTCGGGGGCAGCAATTTGAACGGCGGGTCGGTGAGCAGCGATGTGAACGGTGGCGGTATGAATGTGTGTCGTGGTTGGCGGCAAGAGTGTCGGCGGATAGATGTTTAGTTGATTTGGTGAAGAAGGGACATTTGAGGGTTTGTTGGTTTGTAGGAGAGGGTAGTTCAGGGTTTATGTAAAGTTAAAGGGTAAAAAAAAAAATGAGACCACACTGCAGGGGTACAGAAAAAATAAAATAAGATTCAGGGGCCTAGAAAAAAATGAAAGGGTTGGTCCAAGGGTATATGTGCAATTCACCCGAAAATTAATTAGAGGCCACTATGGACATCTTTGTAATAATAATAAATTCTTTGATTTTTTTTTAAGTTTTTAAGTTAGTGGTGTTATTTTGTTGAGTTCCTTCCATTTAACTTTCATTCATTATATTTTTGTTCTTCCTCTTTTATCCCTAAGTGATCATGATTTGTCTCTTTATCTTTCCTCAACCTCTCTTTTTCTCTCTCTAATAATTCAAACAGATGTGAGACCACCTCCACCAGTTCTTCATTGCGCCGATCTCGACTCAACGCCGATCGCGTCCCCCGACCTCTCCCCAACGTGTTCCGCGTCCCATCCGCAAGTTGTCTCCTGGTTCTATGTTATACTGTGTACACTGTTATTCCTAATATGTACATTGTTATGCATGTTACAAGTTGTGTGTGTTACACTACATTTATTGTTATGCATATTGTGTACACTATTATACTTCTTACAGATATCAGGTTTTGTGTTACACTATATACATTGTAATATTCTTAATGTGTACACTTTTATACCTGTTACAAGTTCTATGTTTTACAGTGCGTACACTCCTGTTACAAGTTATATGTTTTACAGTGCGTACATTGTTATGCTCATTTTGTACACTGTTATACATGTAACAAGTTAGGCTCACTGACCGGGTTGTTAGAGGGGTTGGGCTCGCGGACGAGGACACGAGAGGGGGTAAGGCTCACGGACGGGTCGCGAGAGGGGGTAAGGCTCACGGACGGGTCGCGAGAGGGGGTTAGGCTCATGTAGATGGGGGTCACGAGAGGAGGGTTGGGCTCACAGACAGGTCACGAGAAGGGAGTTAGGCTCACGGATGGGAAGCGGGAGACGGTCGGGGGCACGATTGGCATTGGGGTCGAGATCGGCCCAATGGAGGGCTGGTGGAGGTGGTTTCACAACTTGTTGATTTGTTTGAGGGAGAAAAAGAGAGGTTGGGGGAGATAAAGAGGCAAATAATGTTTATCTAAGGGTAGAAAATGAAGAAAAAAATAGAATTGATGAAAGTTGGATGGAATGACCTAAACAAAATATCATCATTAACTCAGGGACATAAAAAAAATAAGAAAAAGTCAAGTGATATATTGTTATTAGAGAAGTGTCTCCATGTACCACTAATTAATTTCCCTTTTTTTAATTAAATATTAAATAATTTTATAAAGTATTTATAAAAAAAATTTAATATTTTGATATAGTAAATATTCCGGTAATGAAGTACAAGTGACAAACATGATATATGAGTTCGGAGAGCTAAGAAAATATGTGTATCATATGAATTTCTTGTAAACCATTTTTTAAATGAAAAGAAAATTATTGTGTTCAAGAAATACGTCCAACAATCCCACGTAATTAATGTTAGAACTAATTCTCAAAAATCATGAAAAATATTGTATCTCAATAAATCATAATTTTAGGGAATCAATATATTAAGATATCAAGAATAAAAATAATAGAATTAAGAGATAAATGATTGGAATCGCCTGGTCGAGAGGCACATAGGAGATACTATCCTTGAAACGAATGTGTACTTCATACGCACAGAGTTTTACCGACATAAAATTTTCAAGATACAACTTGACCTGCGAGATTCCGTCGACTTCCCGTGGTGCGATCAAATAGAGTTCTCGAGTCGAATCCTTGAATTGTCAATGCACGGAATGAAATAGTAAGCCTTTATCAAGATCAATAAAAAAAAAAAAGATAATGACAAAATGCACTCTGTCTTTTTTATTTTCATATGTTGGGGATATGGAATGGGTGATTCCGATTATTAAACAATGGAGAGACATCACTTCCATATACAGAGAAGGAAGGATGAAACACTCACATTGAATTCACACATTATTAAGTTAGTGATAAATGACCCATTTGAAACTTATGCATTTATAAGCAATTCATGCATACATATGAAACGGTTGTAACCACTAAATGATAGTGTATTTAGAATGAAATAGACCATAGTGGATATTTCACTTTGAACTAAGTCATTTTAGCTCACTCTTCAACTAATCACACAACATAGCACGACATAATGAAATAGTTCTTCTTAAAGGTAGCGTTATATGCCTTGCGCTGGTATCTCGTTTCATGAGTGTTCTAGGGATCACCCTGATTCCTATAGATTGTGGCCCTACGATCACACAACTCACATAGGTGGGTCTCAAAGGGTACCTGTAACCAAACATACCATGCTTCCGAGTATATGACTCTAGGCCTTGATCTCATTAAGAGTATAAACTCAGCCTGCACCATTACAGTTGAACATTGATCATCGTAGAGAAGGAATAAGATAATAATATCTTAATTCAGTACTACTCCAGTCACTCGGCCAATTTATAAACCACATTAAACTTCATTTATGGGATCTCCAATCACAGAAGTTGGGTACAAAATTGAGGTGACACATTAGTGGATATCCATCCCACTCGATGAAAAATTAAACTAGCCATAATAATAATATAATCAATATTTAAACATTTAAAAAATCAGCATTTAACTAAGAGCGGAACATCAAAATCAGAAATCAAATAATATAGTAGAAAGAATCTCTGATGGCAATTAAATTTAACAAATTTATGAAATATGGATCATCTCTATCCATTTAATGAATCTGCTAGCTGCAATTGTTCTCCATGAACACATTTAATTGGATCTCCTAAGAATGCTCGGATCCCACACTGATATAAGTATGATATCTGAAAAAACTGCCTTTAATTCTCTGTGGTTGAGAAAGAACATCAAAAGGATTATATATATATAACGAAAATTGCATGCACATATATATAACAAATGGTACAAATGTTCTTATAAAAGTTAACAAATATAACCCCCGCAATGGTATCATCCATATCCAATTCATCCATGCAATTTTTAAATACTATCTAAATGCATAAAATATCATATACATGTATCTAGGCGCGTATCATAACCATACATATTAGTCGAATGATAACAACTCTTGTAAATGCATGCTATTGTTTCAATCACATTTACCTTCTACGTGCATGCATTCAAAAAAAAAAATGAAACGTATGTAGAATATGCATTAGTAGTCATTTAAAAATCAACGCAGTCCCAAAATAAAATTATATTATTAATTAATATCTGATTCGGTAATAACAGGTATAACCAAAAAATTATTTTGTATCCATTTCAAGATTGTTAGAACTAATTCTCAAAAATCATGAAAAATGTTGTATCTCAATAATCATAATTTTAGGGAATCAATATATTAAGATATCAAGAAATAAAAATAATAGAATTAAGAGATAAAAAATTGGAATTGTCTGGTCAGAGGCACATAGGAGATGCTATCCTTGAAATGAATATGTCCTTCATACACATGGAGTTTCACTAACATAACGTTTCCGAGATACAACTCGACCCACGAGATTCTGCCGACTCCCCGTGGTGCGATCAAATGGAGTGCTCGTACCGAATCCTTGTATTGTTGATGACCGGAATGGAATAGATAAGGCTTGATTAAATTAATAGAAAAAAAAAAGATAATGACAAAATGCACTCTATCTTTTTTATTTTCATATGTTGGGGATATGGAATGGGTGATTCCGATTATTAAACATGATGGAGAGACATCACTTCCATATACAGAGAAGGAAGGATGAAACACTCACACATTGATATCACACATTAAGTTAGTGATAAATGACCCATTTGAAACTTATGAAACGTTTATAACCACTAAATGATAAATTGTATTTATATTAAATATAATATAATTTGGATCATATATCCAACAATTAAGCGTTAAAAAACAAGCACATAAAGATTGTTTTGAAGCCCAAAATAGCCCAATAAACCTAAAACAGTCAAATAGGGATTCAAATATCGCATAGGTAAAAGGATGAGTGAAGTGTGGCTTACAATCCCATTATTATTAGAGTTGAGGGTTCTGCAATGGCGCGTGTATAAACTTTTTCTACTCTTTTTCTGTCGAGATCATGAATTTGAATCTCTTAACTTACCTATATATACAAAATAAAAAATAAAAATCATAGGGAGGTCTTTTATATCTTTGGTTGACATGGATGAAGAGGAGCGGCTTTTTGTTATTGCATGTACACGTAAAATTATATTTAGGAAAATATGAGACCCAATTTTTTTTATCAATCAAAACTCAACCCACAGATTTTTTTTAAATAGTAAACATTATCTAATGAGGTATATACTTTAATAAAACGCATATATCGATCCATTTCGAGTTGAATGGGCCCATTATTAGTAAGTGTAAAAAAAAATTAACAAGGTATATATATATTGTCTAACAAGATATATGATTCACTGAATCCGTAACGAGATATATAGAACTGTAATTTGAACTGTGAAAAAAAACAGCACCCTTATATCTAACTCTTAAAGAAGATGAAGATGGATCATCTACTTGTTCTTGATTTTACTTGACTAAATCAAATAGTTCACGTTTCATTACATGAATGAGTCGTGCTTGTTGAATGGACTCATTTCATTAGATGATTTTGGGTCGTTTGATTATCCAAGCATAAAATTAAGCATTAAAAAACATGCAAAGGAGGTAGAAAAATTGTTTTGAAACCCAAAATAGCCCAATAAACCTAAAACAGTCAAATAGGGATTCAAAGATAGCGAAGGTAAGACAATGAGTGAAGTGTTGCTTAACAATCCCATTAATTATTAGTGTTGTCAACACAGAGACACCCCCAAAAAAATGCCAACCCAAGAAAGCCCAAACCGCAAGAATCAAGAACCGCCCCCCGAGCGCGCCCGAGCAAACCTGCGCCGCTCGAACCGACGAACCGACGCGGGGTCCCCGAGCCCGACCGCGACCTGCGCGAGCGCCACCAGATAAGCGGCGGCCTGGCGCGCGTCCATCTCCCTCACCATCTCTGCGAGCGCGCTCGCCCTCAGCCTGTTCGCGTCCGCGAACACCATCCCCATCTCCTCCTCCAACGCCCCCGCCGCCTCCACCGTGAGCCCCTCCTCCACGAACCTCTCCCGCGCCTCGCGCGAGCGCGCGACGAGGCAGGGGACCATGAGCCGGAGCCCGCGCTCGATCTCCTCGAGTCGCTTGAGCAGGGCAGGGAGGGGGGGTTGTTGGGCCACGTGGGGAGGAGGGAGCGGAGGAGGTTGGTGAGGAGGTTTGGGTGGAGGTCGCCGAGGAAGAGGAGGGGGTGCTCGAGTGGGGAGCGCCACTCTGGGTGGAGGACTTGGAAGACGTCGTGGCGGGCGGCGGCGGAGAGGGCGGCGTAGTAGGATTGGAAGTGGGCGTGGATGAGGTCGACTTGGGTGGAGAGGGTGGTGGGGGTGGGGGAGGAGCGGAGGAGGGGGAGGAGGGAGGAGCGGAGGTGGTCCGCCCAGTCGAAGTAGTAGTCTTTGAAGGGTCTGCAGCGGTTGTTGTTCTTCTTGCGGGTCGCCATTGAAGGGGGTTTGGGTTTGTTTGTTCGATTGATTGAGAAAAAGTGAATTGAAGAACCCATTCAAGAAAGGATTATTTTTTTGTTTTTATATCAATGTCGGGAGAATTTTGGAGGGAAAAGGTCATGTAAACGGTCGTTTCATATCCGGACCTGAATTTAAAGGAATGGTGAAAGTTTTAGATTTTAATGATTTATTTTATCAAAAATCATTTTACTTAAAATTATTTTATCCAAAATTTAGATTTCACCAAACTGTTTGGTTGCTGGTGGATATATGTAAAGAATCATTTTATAATGTTTGATTCACACATAGAAAATGATAAAAGAATTTGGTTTAAATGTCTAAAATATTATTATTAATAATCTTATACATATATTATAAAATTTATTTCATTACCCATATCACAATTATAAAAAAATGAGTAACATTTTTATAAATATTTAACAAATATAAATAAATAAAACAACTGATTATATAAATAAATATATAATAAGAGTAATCTTTCTAAATAAATCCCCTAAGATATTTTATTAAAATGTAATTAGTTTATTACGGGTATAATGATCATTAAAAATCAATCACATAATGCACCAGATTTTTAGAGTCTTATATTCCACTTTATTTTCCTTCCCACGTATATTTTGAATCATGTGAATTTTAACACTTTCTCACCAATCTCCAAACAAAATCCATTCTAAAATGATACGAATCAAATAGGGCTTAAGGATAATGTAATATATTATCTATTTAACCTAGTCGATCATTTTCCAATATCTTGTTTTATCGATTAATTTTATAACTTATTTTGTTAGTAATATATAGCCTAGTTGATCATTTTTTTCAAATACTTTTTAGAATATGAATGACGTGGCTTTTGATTGGATTCACGAATACTTGGCTTTATGCTGTAATTATTAACTAGACATTTGTCTGAATTATGTTCTTCGGATTAAGATAATACAACTTAATATCGTTTGGAATAAATGAAAATTATTGTTCTCCAGACACGAGTACTTAGGGATGGAGGTGGGGACCTTCGCGTTTGCATAACACGGCGGTGGTCGAAGCGCAAACGTATGAGGGACCGTTTGGCTATGCGTCTGGGGCGCGTTTATGCCGACCGACGTGGTCAGGGACGGAGACAGGGGGCGGGCTGGGGCTGGGCCCCCAAGCAAACCAAAATTTTTTTTGTGTGGGCCCTCCCACATGGACCCTTAAAACAACTAAAAAAACAAAAAACCTATTAAATTTTATCACCCAACACCATATGCAACATCAAATCGTCCTCTCCTCGCGCCGCAACGCGTCACGGTGTTAGTCTCTCTTTCTCAATTTTTTTAAATTTTTTTGTTTATTTTTATTTATTTATATACTATACATACTTATATAACCTAATCGATTCTTTAGTTATTTATTTATTATTTGTTTTGTTTCATTTTTGTTTATTATCACATGATTCGTTTAATTTGGAATTGAATCTCTTCATTGTGTTACTTATTATATTGAATTTTTTTGCGTGTTACATGTAAAATTATTTTCTTTAAAAAAATATATAAATTTTATTTGAATTTTTTATAATTGTTTAATTCGTTTTGATGTTTGGGACGAGAGAGAGAGAGTCGAAGAGAGGAAGAGAATCTAACAATGAAAAATTTAAAACAAATGGGATTCAATTGTTTTTAGATATATTTAGAAGTTAGAACAAATTATGTAACCCTTTGGAACGAGATGATGCTTTTAGATCCAAAAAAAATAATAGTAAATTTCTTTAGGAATTCTGTTAGCCAATGAATTGATTATTGGTTAATGAAGGAATTTTGTGGTGATGATATGTGTTTGTTTCTTTTTAGGTAGTGATAGTGCATTCCATGAAATAATTTTTTTTGTGATGGTACTTTACTTACCAATACACAAAAGTCCCTCTAACGATATATAATTTTAATTTCAATTAATATTTTCTATTTGAATTAATATGTGTTCCATATCATTTTTTATTTAATTTATGTTTGCAATTGAATTTTAGGTCAAATCATGAGTAAGATGAAAACGATTGACTCATTTTATGCGGTGAAAAATCGTCGGGCACAATTGAAGTACAAGATATGTATTTTATTTTTGTGGGTATTAAATGAAAAACATCGATTAAATATGCATTTATGCATTGATTTTATGAATCGCTTGACTTTTGACACATTTTTTTCTTAAATTATCATATCATATTTTTATATTTTAAGTTTTTTTTCTCTTAGTTTAATTCTTTATATGTGGCCCCCACTTATTCTAATTCCTGGCTCCGTCCCTGGACGCGGTACAATGAAAACTCACAAACAAACACAAAACTCGCGTTTGCGGTTACCATTCAATTCATGCGTTTAATGTGTAATATTATTCACTTCTTCGACGCCTCAAAACATTGATTCGGCGGACGCGGAACGCTTCAACCGACGCAAAGATGCTCAACGCAGAGCCAAACGGTACCTAAGACAAAGATTGTGTGAGTTATCAACACGAATGCGATAAACCCGTTTGTGTGGATGGTTGCGTCTGCCAGTATCCACGAACTCCTCCCTCCGCCAAACGGGGCCTGAGAAAAAGTGAATTCAAGAACCCATTCTAAGAAAGGATTTTTTTTTATATCAATGTCTGGAGAATTTTGGAGGGAAAAGGTCATTTCCACTATTTTGGCTTCCTAGATGTAGAAGTGGGCTCAATCAGAATGTCAGACACTAAGGATTCATTTGAAAACACAAATTGAAAAATAGCTTTTGGAATAAAGCTGTTTTTTAATATGATTTTAGACCTTGACTTTTTTAAAATGTTTTTTTTTAATTCAGAAATCAATATTTGATAGAAGTTTAATGTTTGGTAGAGAAAGTTATTTTTCAATTAAAAAAATCGATTCCGATAAAAAATCGTTGTTTTCGAACTTTTTAAAACACGGATTTCGAGAGAAAAATTAAAAGGAATTCAACTTTTGATTCTGTCGGAATCCGCTCTGTTTAGCTGCACGATTTTAGGATTTCAATTTTTCAAAAAGTGGAATCCGTTTTAATCGTGCAACCAAACGGACCTAAGTGGTTATAAGGTGTCAATCGAATTAGAGATGACGAAAGCAAAAATATACAATTACATGTCCACCTCATTTGTATATATATATATATATATACATACATGCTAACCAAATTGAATATGAGTATATTTGCAGTAGCATAAAGTATTATACGTACCTCCAAAATTTCTTCATTCTCCATTGCTATAGTGGGACATAGCTATAAAAATAATATATTATAAAATGCGCACCAATAGAAGTAGATACAAAAACTTTGCATTCGACATTTTAAATTTTTCTAACACCGGCTTCTTGGGGTATTGCATTCTAGTTCTTAGATATTAATTATAAAAGAATTACAACAATAGAGTTTTATCCTTCTATAATTAAAATATTGTTTATCACTTTGAATGAAAATACTGAGCTGCTATAAACCTGATGCGAATATGATAATTGTGTTTATCTCAAATTGTTGATGATGATTTATATATTTTTTACTTTTATATGTAGATGATATGTTGATTGCCTCCAAGAGCGGCATATATAAACTCAATTGAAAATACAATTGAATAAGAAATGTAAGAAAAATTGTAGGCATGGAAATGACAGAGGCTTGCAAGCTTATACTTACTAAGTGGACTCAAATTGATTTTGTTCAATCAGCCCCCTCCTAACATGTTCGGACTGAGGATTGATATAACAATTATTGTTGTGTATATACAGATATATATATATTAATATGATGTTGTGAATGGCCAATATGTAATCCACAAACAAATGCTCTTTTGCTCTTCTTCTTCTTCTTCCTCCTCTTTCTCATGTCCCTAATGGTCATAACACAATGGTTCAGAGTTTAACGGTGTTACCGATAGAATCTGGGTTCGAGTTTTAACGCTGATTTATCTATCCACCTATTTATTGGCGATTATTAGAAAGAATTTTTCGTTGGACCGAGACAAACAGGCGGAGGTAGTCTTTCCAGCTTGACCGTAAGGTCAGCCACGGAGGTCCTCCGATATATATATATATATAAAATATTTTATCATATATAAAGGCTATATGAACTTTCTTGCAGCCTCTTAAAGGCCCCTTCTATATAACAGAGCTATTGCTAAAAGAAAAATGCTAAACTC
Source organism: Acorus calamus (assembly GCA_030737845.1). NCBI lineage: Eukaryota > Viridiplantae > Streptophyta > Magnoliopsida > Acorales > Acoraceae > Acorus > Acorus calamus. Next base: position 4,595,155 of record CM060868.1, on the reverse strand, counting down.
AGTCACATTTATCAATCAAAACTCAGATCTCACAGGTTCTTTTTTTTTTTAAATAGTAAATATAATCTAATGAGATATATGTTTTGATAAAAAGTGCATATCGCTCTATTTTGAGTTGAATGAACCAATTTTTAGTAAATGTAAATAAATATTTAATGTGGTATATACAACATCTAACAAGGTATATGTTTCACTGAATTTCTAACGTGATATATAGAAATGTGTTTTGAATTGGAAAAAAAAAAGTGTAACAGTACTCTTGCTAAAATGACCCAATACCGTCGACATTCATGTGACATGTGTACTGACCTTAGGAAAGCATGTGTGAAAGCAAGGCCTAAAATGATTTGGATCCACGTGATGTTTTTTTTACGAATTTTGAAGAAATACAATATTTTCTGGCCACATTAGGCATTAATTTGATATGGATTTGTATGGCACGGATATTTCACAGTATGAAGTATCTTCACTGGGACGATCCTTATTGTCAAAAATGGCTGCACAAACTCAATCCCACATTACTGTTTAACATTCGACATTAAATGCAATGGAATATATCAAGCCATTGTTTGTTTCTTGTAAAGATATCGACTACCAACTTCGTCATAAAGGTCAGTTTAAAAATAAAAAAGCCTCTGTCATTAAAAAAAATGTTTATTTTATAGTTTAAATAAAAGTAATAGATATGGCTTAAAATAGATGTGAAATAAGATAGAATGTAAATGAATGATTTCAAAAAAACATATTTGTTTGTAGAGAATAGGTGTATATATAAGTATATAACGGAATATGTGAAAATAATTAACTGATATTGTATTATCTAATTTATTCTATTATACATCCACTAATATAAATAGATCTTATATGTCAAATCATCTGTCACCACTTCTTATAAATGAAAAGGCTCAAAATCTCAAATATTGTCAAATTATTTTTTGTATTTTGTAAATTTTCATCTATATTCTATTTATATTTTATCCACAATTATCCGTGGTTAACCAAACAATAATTTTTTTTATTAATTATTACATTTCTCAGTTAAAATAACTAAAAACACAACTAAACAAAACGACTTAATTAATCCATAAGTATAATTTTTGCTTAGTAATGTAATTTCTATTGCATGCTTTGCCAAACCTGTCCAAAGTTTGAAGAAGGAAAAAAAAACGAATTACTAAACCAGTACCCATTCACAAAAAGAGTTTTGAGAGTGCATGGCAGACTATACATTAGAATAAATATCTGTCTCACAATAGTTTACGTCCCTACCCAAAGGAGATTTGGTTTCAAACTTCGAGGCCTCTCCAATCCATCACTAGCTGCCCATTTAGTGACCCTACAAAAGAGAAACATCGTCTCCCTCCACAGTTGTGTTCTTCTATGTGAATGTAGGAACTCCAAGTACACTATTAGCAGTGAATCTACTGCCTTGTCCAACACTACCTAATTTAACAAGCTCTGTCAGTCATCTGGTATTCTGGTGGGGTGACATTTGAAAATACAACACACAGCTCTGTTTTCATCTGCGATTGTCATTTGGATTTTTTGTTGGGCAAGAAAAATCATCAAGATTATACAATATCTTCTTAATTTGATGACAATACCAGCTGTGCTCATGTCCTATTATGTCATATACGACAGATATATTAGTATTCCTCAGTTTTTTTTTCTATTTATGTCGTTGAATTGAGCTTTGATCTTATTCTAACAATAATAACATTAATAAAATAAAAAAAATAAAGAATTTAAAAATCCGGGCTCCATTTTTATGGATCAGAGATAGAATCCATGAACAGCTACATTGACGGAGAGGTGCAGTGACTGCCAACCACAGCCTATGCAAAACTCCAAACTACACAACCAATTAAGTCCTTAACCCTATCCCTTGCAAGTTGTTGCCAATGCCAGCTCCACAGTCAGGCAGTCTTGTCATCACATACACGCACCCCATTGCATTGAAAAAATATGCATGAAATTTTAAAAGAAAAAAAATTTATTTCACTTGATGCATTTACAATCACATGATTAATCAAGTAAAATACAAGTATTATAAAAACAAATAGAGGATATGGATCCCCTTATCATATATTACACCCAATGGCAGACCGACAACACCCCCCCTGGAGTTGATAGCGGATAAAAAGAAAGTTACAAAGATTCACATAGATCGTGAAATAAATAATCAACCATCCATATTGAAGAAGAATACATGACAAGTATTAAATAAAAAAACACTCATTGAAAGTTAATTTAGGGTTGATCCTGGACAAAGGACTTAAAGGCAATTGTCTAGTACCCCACCCAGAGAGAGTCTTAAAAATTATGTGTTCAATCAAATTAAATATGGATGATGAGATCTGTTAATTTTAGTGAATTAGTTTCTTTCGTTCCCCCAAATCAAACCTACAATATCTCACTCCCCAAATCTCTCCAAACAGCCATTTCAATTTTGAACTCTCTCAATCCAAAATATCTCTCTCTCAAAACCATCCGGTTTTCTCACTGTCAAGGCTTCCAGAATATTGTAGTGTCAACATAGTGCTCAAACCCTATTTTAAAGATATTTTTTATTTCATTATTTTTCTATTCCATGGAATTAAGTTAAAAAAACTTCGATTTAAAATTTTATTTAATTGAAATATCCATACATAATATTAGGTGCATGTATAATATAAAATGTTTTGCATTTAATGAATGTACAATATTGTTTATCTTTTAGTGTATTTGTGTACAAATTTGAAGGAAAAATGAAAGAAAGTAAGAGAATTTGAGTCAAAGAAAAAGTGGTGGTAAAAATTTTTCCCTTGATCAACTTTCATGATGTCTGTGCATATGGTGAAAATTTTTGGAGAAATTATCCAAATGCCACTGGACCGAGCCCCCTATTTTTTCCATGCCCCTTGACCGGGGGAATTTTTTTTTACCCTTACTTTTTGGTCCCCTTATTTTTTTATCCCTCCCACTGCCACCTCACATTATATTTGTAACTATAGTTTTAATTTCTATAACATTAACTATCATTCATGTAACATGTATTGGTTATGCAACTATAAATATATATATATAACTGTAATTTTAGTTTATGTAAGTTGATGTACAATATCTATAACTTGATTGTATTTTCAGGTTGACCCAGAATTACATGTTTACTATAATGAGGAGGACATTTCCAGGCCCCATGAAGTAAAGTTGATTGTCGACTAACTTAACATGAAAGCCATTCAAAAGAGAAGAATGGTAGAGGGGATGATGATGAATAAGGACAAGAGAAAACTGCTATATGTGGCAGAAGAGAGGAAGGGGAATAAGAAAAAGGAAGCAGAGGAAGAAAAGAGGGGAGGGAGGAGAATCCAAAGAGATGCTGATTAAAGAGCTAATGAAACATAATAACCAGCTCCAGCAGGAATTACAAGGGCTCAACAAGCGAATGCAAACCATGAAAGTGGACTATGATTTTTTCGTCCACAGTTTACAGAAACAAATCAACTTTTTACAAAGCGAGTCCAAAGATGAAAAAAAAACCAATACAGATTATATGAATGATAGTTTATGTTACAGAAATTAAAATTGTAGTTACAGTATAATGTGAGGTAGCAGTGGGAGGGATAAAAAAATAAGGGGACCAAAAAGCAAGGGTAAAAATAAATTTCTACTGGTCAAGGGGCATGGAAAAAATAGGAGGCTTGGTTCAAGGGCATTTGGACAATTTTTTCAAAAATTTTTCATTATTTTCTCTTAAATTCTCACCTATGGGGAAAGGAAAAGTTTTTCCCACTTTTTCTAATAAGACAAAATAGGAGAATGAAAGTGATGGAAAATTTTATGTTTTCTTTGTTTGACACAAATGTTAGCTTTTTAAATAATCAAAGGAAAAATTATTATTTTTCCTCATTTTCTTTCACTTTCCGTCATGCACAAACACAAAATTTGTAAATACAAGTTAAATTTTTTTTTCTAAATATGTATAGATCCCAGGTTTAAAATTTCGTTTAGGACCCTGTTAAATAAATCAATTTTCAGGGCCGGCTCTGATTTCAACGCTTCCAAAGCACACAAAATCACTAAGAACAATTATCTTAAACTTATAAATCAAATTAATATTTTAAAAAATACTTATTGTAAATGATACAATAGATTTTTGCTAATGTATTTTAAAAAAAATTGATTTTATTTGTTAATTGTAGGATATTTATTTTTCAGAGTTTTTGTTTGATACTAATTTTGGATGTTTTTTTCAAACACTCCCCCCCACCCCCAACCACCACATAATGCACATCCTGAACCCTATATAAACCCCTCCAAATCTCTCTAGTCCTTCTAACAAACATCAAGTCCTAGCTCCTCCAATTCCCTTTCAATTCAGACATGACTTCCTCCAAGGCCATAGCAACCACTTCTCTCCTCCTCACACTCAATCTCCTCCTCTTCACCCTGGCCTCCTCAACATGCCATCGGTGCCCGGGTACGGGTACGCCAGTGCCTGTGACTCCCGTGCCGGTGCCTGTGAGGCCCATCAACCCGCCCGCGGTTGTGCCCAAGCACTACCCCAGGTGCCCGAGGGACGCGCTGAAGCTCGGCGCGTGCGCCAACCTGTTAGGATTGACTCATGTGGTCCTAGGAAGCCAATCGAACTCCCAATGCTGCTCACTCATTGCCGGCCTGGCCGACCTCGACGCCGCGGCCTGCCTCTGCACCGCCATCAGAGCGAACGTGCTCGGCGTCAACCTCAACGTCGGCGTCTCGCTGAGCCTCCTCTTGAACGCCTGCGGCTGCAGCAACCCGAAAGGGTACAAATGCTACTAGGGGGATGGTGTGTTTGGAGGTTTTTATGTTTTTGCATGCATGGTTTATGTTTTCGCTTATGTTACTTGTCAGTTATCTTAAATGCAAGCAGTGAATAAATGTGCAAGTCCTATATACAGTGGGGAGATTATATATCAAATAAAAGCTGGAATGAATTTTCATCTGAATATATAGTGCTCGATCAGTTTTAGAATTTGATTGTGGATGAATCATTGCACGTGTCTCACTCATTGGACAGTAAATTAATCTTTTTGTTCTGCTTCCTTTGCAAAATTCATGGCTCTGCAAGTTATAAAAGTTTGTCTCCTACCATCAAAGACCTGATGTGTGGCTGCATCAGTTGTGAAACCCATGTTTTTTAATCAGTGAAATCCAATGGAAAGCGAAAGGCGATGTCGCACACGGCTTCTTTTTTCCATTGAATGTTGCCTCTTTTAAATCCGGCATCAATTGTTTTTTTTTTTTTTATATATCGGAGGGACTATCCGTGGCTGACTTTACGGTCAAGCTGGAAAAGCTACATCCGTCTTCACGGAAAATTCTTTCGAATAATCACCAACAAACAGGTGGGTAAGTCAGCGCCAAGACTCGAACCCATGACCTATCGATAACACCGTTAAACCCTGAACCGTTGTGCTATGGACACTGGGGACTGGCTTCAATTGTTTTTTAAACAAAGGATTGCATATTAAAAAAAAAAGCACTAAATCGATACATTCAATCTATTTTGCAGTTTTGTTTGTTGTACTATCATAATATGTATTATACTATACCACTATCGTGGTATATGAAAATTTAATTTTTAAAATTTTTTAAATAAAATTATTTATATCATTGCATCTCAGTGTTTACTTCATTTTTATATATTTTAATACATATTTGTATATATATAAAAAAAAAATGATGAGCAATATGAATGATACTACACTGATATATCATTTTTCTTCAGGCAAAACAAAACTATCGGCTTCCCGGCAGAAATTAAAAAAAAAACACTAAAGTCATGTTCCTTAAACTCGACTTCTAGGCACTTTGGGTGGAAATGTATAGATTGTATAAAACTTTAAAAACATGTTCTTCGCACTCCTACACAACTAAAAATTCTAGGCATTTTGCACTATCTTGTTGTGTGATGTTATTATCTCTGATCGTCTCGGAGTTTTACAGAGGCGGAACGAGTAATTAGAACAAGAGAGGGCAGGGGCTTAGAGACGAAATCTGTCAAATAATTTGCTGTCAGATTATAACCGATCGAGCCATTAAAGTAATATACAATTGAAATTAAAAATATTTTTTTCTTTTCACACTATGAAAAAATATTAAAAAATAATTTATTTTATCAAAAAAAATAAATAAATAAATCTTCAAAAAGTAAAATATTTATAATGATGATACCCTTTAAACTTAGATTCGAGGAACACATTTGAAAAAACTAACTTTCAAAAAAAAAAATTAAGAGACTTAAAATAATGGTCATTAAAAATCACAATGTGCACCATATACATTTTTTAGGAATGTGCACCAAAAATTAAGAGACTTAAAATTCATTAAATTTGAATTATTAAAAATTATCCCGAATAAATTTTTTATATTTAAATAGTTATCCAATAAAATTATATGATTATATTTATTAAATAAATCAAATTTATAATCAAAATATACTTAAGAATCACACATATATATATATACCAAAAATTGTTTTATTATAATCTATCTTAATATATATTCAATTCATATAATAGCATGAACTTCAATAGAAGAGTGTATGATTTTTTTATAAAAAAATGTATGTACAGCAATTGAGGCTGCACGAGAGGCAGGACATATCATTTTCCTTAGGAAAATGTTAGACTCGATTATTACAGTTTAAAACTCAGACTACACATGCTTTCATTTTTGTCCAAGGACTAATAAGATAAAAGCGTTTGAAATTAAGGATTTAAAATGAAATATGTAGAAGGGAGGGACAGATCACTTAATAAAATAGTTTATAGGGACTTAAAAATAAAATCACATTTCAAAAATTAAATGTGTATGGACGAACATTAACGGAGAGATCAGAAACAAAATATACGGTTGAATATAGAGACTTAAAAAAAATATGAAAAAAAGAGGAATCAATCCCTAAATAGACATGTTTACATAGGGGTCAACAATAGGCCAAGTCAGACTGGGCTGGCCCGTTGAAACAAGGCGCAGGCCTGGCCTTGAGCTGGCCCACGGCCAAAAAAGAGGGCACATTCTCTGCCCACTAGCCCGGGCTTGAGTGGCCTGACGGGCGGGCTATGACCCCAAATTTTAAACATCTTTTTTATTATTATTTTAAGTTGTTTATTGTATATAATGTTAAAATAATACAAATTTTAAAGTATAATGTTAGAAAAAAAATATTTATATCCATTGAAATTTTAAATAAAAATATTAAATGAATTAATTATTTGAAAAATAAATAACTACATGTAGTTGGCACTTACATAAATATTAATAATTTGTATAATTCAACCACAATTCAAATAAAAATTACCTAAAATTACATGTGACTCTTTTATTGGATTGTCCCCCATGGGTCTACAGGCTGTGCGCGTAGGCTGGGCTTTCGGGCCTCGGGCTTTTTGATGACCCCTACTTTACAAGGACTTAAAACTAAATATCCCAATAAAAAAAATTTAAAAAAACTTACCTAGTACCTTCAATTTTTAAATTGTTTAATTATGATTAAATAAATTATTTATAAAATTTAAAATGAAATATAAAAGGCATATGTTCCAACTAAAAATGAGTCTTTTATATATATAACCCTCCACCTACCCAATTTTTGTTAAACTACCCCCATTTAAAACTCTAAAACCAACGATATCGCCCGAATTCATTTCAACCAAAATAAATAAAATTGCTCAAATGAATTAAAAAAATGACATTTATGTACAATTTAAATTCTTTAGAATTAGGGGTGCAATTTGAACAGGTTGAACTTGACCCACCTGAAATTGGGCCGATTTGGGTTGAGGTGTTAGCGTTCGGTTTAACCCAAGCCCGAACCTGAGCCGAGCCTGAATCTGAGCAATCCGATCCTAATTTGAATTAGGTTTGGGTTGAGGGTTCAGGTAACTTGAATCAACCCAAACATGAAGTTCTCGTATCTAAATAAAATTATAATTCCTTAATTTGTATGATAAAATTTAAATTGTACAATTTATTATTATGGAGAATATTTCATTTCTATAGATTTCATATATTTTTTTATATAGAATCTTTCACTTCTATATGTATGATAAAATGTTCCTCGTCTTTTATCTTATTTATTTTTGTTATACGGAGAATTAACTATTGCAAAGCTTAATTGTTTAAAATAATACATTTTTTAAGTCAAGCCCATGAACTCAACCCAAGCTGAACCCAACCCAAACAAAATATGATGGGTTGGGTTCTCCAACTTCAGGTTGGGTACGGGTTAAGCTCCAACCCGACCAAACCCATGTGAGTTACACCCCTATTTAAAATAATATTATTAGAAATAACAAATCATCAGGAATATTTTGCTAAAATGTGATTTTTGATAGACATATATATGTATAAAAATATTTTTTGTGGATATTGATGATATTATCCAATTTATGTATAGATACAAAAAAATCAAGAATTAAATTATTCCTAAAATTCTTTAAAAATTCATAACTTTTCATGTATAATTCAGGTTCTGGTGATCAATAGCTCGTTGAAAAGATATTTTTGATATCAATAACGATTTGAAGTCCCATCTTTTAGGCCTTATCACAAGCCTAATGAGGTGGCAAAAAGACATTACTTACTATACTCTTTTTGCTTTGGATGATAACCACTCCCTAAAACATGTTGATAGTTTCGTTTTCGTATCTTCATCTGTGCATCGTGGAGGAGCATTAATTCTTGTATTTCTTTTTTGGAATATTCAATCAAATTCTTATTCATTCATCGTTATTAATCGATTTTTTTCTTCAGAACTGAATTTTCTATGAAGAACACTCAGTAGCATATCCAAATTTCTACTTTAGAGGAATTTGAAATCATTTATTCGTTTTTTTCTTCGATTTGGATTTTGTCTCAATGTTCGTTGGATCAGATTTGACATTTATTATGTTTTGGATTTGCAATTGAGTTCTATTTGCAATTGGTTTTGTTTGATATTAAAAAAAAAATGTTATGAGCCTGTTGGAATGTCAGTTATATATGAATTTGAAATTAACATTTTATGATCTACATTTCAAATGTATGTTAAATTATTTTAATCTAAAACACTAAACATTTTTATGTATTAATCGTCAGTTACATTTTATACTGTTTATTACATTTATATAACGTTGTTTTTGGACAAAGGTAGACTATCTACCACGATTTCATTAATCGAAGTATTGTAGTACATGTTCGAATATTAGAGTTAAACAAAGGGAACGAGGAAAATTACATAAAGTGAAAACTAATAACGAAAAGGAAGGTTATTTGGCTTGGCAGAAGAGGTATCTACCCAAGCCTTGTCCCAGCGCGGTATCACCCGATGCTAAGCACTCCTCCGTGAAAGCTCACTGAAGTGGCCCCCGCAATCCCCCGACCCCATGTCTTTATATAACATTGTTACATTTACATAAATGTAACATTACAGTAACATTTACCTAAAATTTTTAAATTTTCATGCACAATTTAAAAACAATCCTCTTCAATTGTGTGTTACATTGTACAAATTAAAGTATTACATTTAGGAAATGAAAAATAAAATATATTACATTCTTCCTTGTAAGCCACAAGTCATTCAATAAAATAATGACATCTAATGGGACTTGTGAGTAAAATTTATAATTGTGGGCCTCCGTATCATCACTGTTTCGATATATACTTATGGGTTATGACTATAAAATATAATTTTCAAATAAGAAAAAATCATAAGATATAATGACGTGGCACAATCAATATCATTTCAATATATCTTTAAAATTCTAAGATAAAATTAGTAGATTAAAAATATTAGTTTTAGAAAATAATATACTTTAACAAATATATTAGGGGTAAATATGTAAAATTGTGTTACACAATTGAAAACATTTTTTGTTAGTAATATAGATAAATAAATTGCTCTTTTTTATTTTTTTAAGTTTTATGTTTTTATTTTTATCCTTTAACAAATTTAACAATTACTTATACATCTCATTTATTTAAAATTTAATATTTCAAATCATAAATATATTTTAAGATTTTAAAATCAAATTTAAAAAAACCATATCAATATATTAAAATTTTAATAATTTGAAATTAAAAATATTCATTAAATCCATCTAATTGATCTCTATAAATATCATCATAAATACATTCCTAAAATAAAAACTTCCCATATTATTTTTTTTCTTCCAAACGCACTTTTCTTCCCATCAAATATTTACATTAATCATAAATTATTTCCATATACCTCCCCTCCATATTCATTCCAACCATTAAACATAACCCCTCATAAACATCCCACAAAATCCTCACTTTCCAAAACTAATTATTTACCACCATCTATAAATACACCCAAACAAACAAACCCAATAGATCCCCTCAAAATCCAATCCAAAATCACCGCCACCATGAAACCCCACCACATCCTCCTCCTCTTCCTCCTCCTCCCCCTTCTCCAGATCCAATCCCAACCGTCCGATCCATGCTCCGGCCGTCGAATCCACATCCGCTCTCTCCCCCCTCGCTTCAACACAGACCTCCTCCTCAACTGCTCCGTCTACACCCCCTTCACCGGCGACCTCTGCCCCCTCATCACCAATCACGGCCTGGGCCCAAAGACCCACACCCGCTCCAAGAGCTGGTTCCGAACCGACCCACATCTCCTCGAACTCCTCTTCCACCACCGCCTCCTCGAGTACCCCTGCCTCTCCTCCCCCTCCGCCGCCGATGCCGTCTTCCTCCCCTACTACGCCGCCCTCGACTCCCTCCGCTACCTCTTCGGCCCCGACGTCAACTTCAGCTCCTCCCACGGCCTCCACCTGTTCGACCACCTGACCCACAATGACCCACACCACCTCTGGTCCAGAAACTCCGGCCACGACCACTTCCTCGTCATGGCCCGCCCCGCCTGGGACTTCTCCCAGTCCCCCGACGCCGACCCCCCGATCTGGGGCACGTCGTTCCTCACCGTCCCCGAGTTCTTCAACGTCACCGCCCTCACCTTCGAGTCCCGCCCCTGGCCCTGGCAGGAGCACGCCGTCCCCTACCCGACGTCCTTCCACCCCGCGACCGTCGTTCGCCTCGAGTCCTGGCTCGCGCGCGTCAGGCGCTCGCGCCGCACGTCTCTCATGATGTTCGCTGGGGGAGGCGGTAGCATCGGCGCCGTGAATTCTCCGCCCAACGTGCGCAGGAGCATCCGCGTCGAGTGCGAGAACGGGTCCGGGACGGCGTGGGAGGGGTACGCGAGGGTCTGCGAGTTCGTCGACTGCTCCGATGGGGTCTGCGAGCACGACCCGATCCGGTTCATGAAGCCGATGCTGCGCGCGAGCTTCTGCCTGCAGCCGCCCGGGGACACGCCCACCAGGAAGTCGACGTTTGACTCGATCGTCGCGGGTTGCATCCCGGTGTTCTTCGAGGAGGCGTCGGCCAAGGCGCAGTTTGGGTGGCACTTGCCGGAGATGGATTTTGAGGAGTTTTCGGTGCTCGTGCCGAAGGAGGAGGTGGTTGCGAATGGGTTGAGCATTACGGAGGTGCTGATGGGGATACCGGAGGAGCGGGTGAGGCGGATGCGGGAGAGGTTGATTGAGATGGTGCCGAGGGTCATTTACAGGAGGCATGGGAGTTCGGCGGAGCTTCGGGAGAGGAAGGACGCGTTCGATCTCACGGTGGAGGGGGTTCTGGGGAAGATCAAGGAGAGGCTGAGGGGGCTGAGAGAGGAGGGTGAAGCATCTGTTGTGTAGGCTCTTTTTGTTTCATTGTTTTTTTTTTTAAGTTATTGTTGATTTTGTGTTTTGCTTTTTTTGTTCATGTAATCAACTGCTACAATTAAGAATCAAATCCAATACGGCGACATTATTCATGTGTTGAGAAACAAAATGTTGTTTTTGAGTTACAAAAATTCATTTGAATTGAGAAAAACCACAACAGTGCATTCAATCATGAAGGATTTCATTCATATTTCATCCCCACCTAACGATGGCCGAACCCCACGTAAGACCTGCACCGAACCCAGCCATGGCGATGGTGTCGCCCACCTTCACCTTCCCGGATCGCACGTACTCGTCCAACGCGAGCGGAATTGATCCCGCACTCGTGTTTCCATAGTTGGCCAGGTTTGATATGACACGGCCGTCTGGGATGCCTAGACGAGCGCGACGCTGTGGATGATCCTCTGGTTTGCCTGCATTGGAGTTCCATGGATGGTGTTTCAATTCTATGGAAACAGATTTTATTGATTTAACGCATAAAAACCAAAAATATGAAAGCAAAAATTGGAGTTGCAAAAGCAGAAGAGGGTGTTCAACTGATATTTTCCCTACCTGGTGCAGTAGTAACCAGTCGATGCTGGATGATGAAATGCCGGCTAATTGGAGTGATTTCTCTATCGATGGAGGGACACATTGGACTGCGAAGCGGAAGACCTCCTGACCGTTCATCTGTATGCAGGAATAGGAGGACCGACGAGGGGGAAACAATGGAGAGCCGTTCATCTGCGAGAGGACCTCTTGTTCATCTGTGGTGAGGACCGCCTTCAGGTTTCTGTTGGAAGGAGATGTAACATTCATATATAGATTTGAATGTCTGGTGGTCTCAAAAGGTGAAAAATGAAAACATACTTATGGCCCTCTCCATCGCTGTGCATGTCAAATCCAAACAGACCGTCCTCCTCGATGTCACAGGCCTGGATATGATCATGGTGTTACTAAATCAGGAGAGATGATCATGCTGAAGGATTGATTGCATGAGTCAACTCTGTTCCACTGGAAATATGGGCCACCAAGCAATTATGAAAAGCAAATCAAGGAATGATAGGAGATTCTTTCTTTTTATCTGCAATTCTCAAACTGGTAACGAACACATGATGTTATGAGATATTGGACTACATAGGTATAGTGGTCATTGTTCCAATAAAATCAAGGAACTTCTAAGATTAGCAAGAGGTATACATTTGGTTCTCTCATTTGATTATCATTGACATATGGCTTCACAAATTTTCTAGCTCTCCCAAGATGATTTTGAGAACTTTGTCACCTGGTGGAATGTGGTTTTCTGATGAAACGGACAGTAGTCGTACGATGGGCACAGTGATTCGTGGCTCAAAATAGGCTTCTCGCGCTCACAGTCATAATTTCAGTGGTATCTAGGGTGGCATGAAGTATGAGAAACACGGTTAGCATCATTGGATCTATAGTACTGTGAAAACGGCACATCACGCCCCCCTTTTTTATGATGAGGAATCCCAACATTGGGAAAAAACTGGATGTATAGAATCACTCACAAACCTTGTGCATCAGGTAAACTTAGTAAGATTTAAACCTAAGACCTATGAGGAACAAACTCATGGCTTTAACCTAAGGGCAACCCCATGAGGATTAACACACCACACTTTTTTTAAATCCTCAATTTTGTCGTGCTAATATATTCCTTGGAAATGGTAAAAGCTCATTCTTGTTTTTTTTTTGTCTCCGTAAAATGAGCTTATTATTATCATTTGCTATGAATCCACATCTTATGTCACAATTGGAGAATGATATGTGACATGATATATATTCCCGCCAATACAAGAAAAAAAAAGAAATATAAATTGAAAATTCAAATGGATGATCCAACAAATGCTGATTATTTGAAATTTTCTGGCTTGATTATGATGGACTAATTTTAATGTTTGACAAATTTAGCAACATCACAGACATCCATTATTTCCTACACTGGCAGAATAAAGGCAAGACTTAACATATTCCTGGAACTAATATATAAAGCGCTCAAAAGGTAAGTCCCATACCTGTACTAATACTGCTCCCGCGGCATCTCCAAAGAGAATACAGGTTCCTCTGTCCCCCCAATCCACATATCGGGAAAGAGCATCTGCGCCAACTACTAGAACATTCTTTAAGCCTAGCCCTGCATTTCAAATGACATAATATAATTAACCATTAAAAGAAAATAACAATAGTATACAATTTTAATGCACACCTAAATTTACCTCTAATAAGACCAGTGGCTTTCAAAATTCCACTTAAAAATCCACTGCATGCAGCAGTAACGTCGGACGCCCAAGCATTTCTGCAGCCTAAATAACCCTGGATCTGAAACAAACAAAAAAAATGGATGATGTAAAAAAACATCGAATTTGTTTATCTTCTTATACAAAATTGTTATTTTGATGTACAAAACTAACACATAAACGTATTTTTGATGTACAAGACTTATCTTTTATGTGACATTTGTACATAAAACTTTTTTTACAATTTACAGTTTTCATTAGACTGCTTTTCATATTAATGAAAATACATGATGGGTTTTATGTATGCAAAATTTAGTTTACTAACTTGTGCATCCACGCGCACTCTTACACTAGCTTTTGCAAAAGATGATTCCTACTTATGGGCAAGAGGATATGATTTTCAACAGACTAGCTTATAATTAACTTCGCCATGCAATCTGAAGGGGCTGTATAGTTTTTACCTGAACATGTCCTAATTTAATACAACAAAAGAATATTATTTAGTTATTATATGGGATCCATGTCCTTTGGACATTACCGTGGCTCCATTTCCGAAAAGATCATCTGGAGTGGATGTGCACATTAGGATTACATCAACATCATCTGGCTCAACTTGAGCCATATCAAGAGCTTTAACTGATGCCTCCACTGCTAAACTAGTCAAGGTTTCACCCCCTGTTAAAGTATATGGTTATCAGATAGAATTCATTGAAGACAGTTCATTCCACAATTTCGTAGGATTGTAAACATATAAGAATCATGACCCATAAAGGAGAAAAATTACGACACAAAATCATACAATCAATAGAAAGCGGAAGTATTAATAAAGGAGAAAAATTACGACACAAAATCATACAATCAATAGAAAGCGGAAGTATTAAGTGACACAAAATAACAATGTACCAGAAAGAACGCGTCGATTACGAATCCCTGTGCGTGCAAAGATCCATTCATCAGATGTTTCAACAATTTGAGCAAGGTCATCATTAGAAACAGAAAGCTTTGGCACAGCTGAGCCACATCCGACAAGCTTGACACCCCTGGCCGCAAGCCTGCAAAAAAAGAATAATCACCATGAGAAAGACAACAAAATTTTGTCAATGAAAAAATGACAATGTAGTAACACTAAATATTGTGGAGAATTTTCTTTAAAATAAAAATGTGGAGAACGCCTTGCTAAGCCCCTTCAGAAAACAATGTCATACTATTATTACATAATTTAATAATAGGGGAAATATACATTTTGGCAGACATGAAAACAGAGCAAAGTACCTATAAAGTGTTTGAAACAACTCAATCTTTTTGTTTGATGTAAACATATCATACCATTCCAATGCAAAATTCCATGAAAATTAATATCACTGTCCAGTGAATTATTTCCAATTCATAGTTGCAAAAAGACTAAAATAAAGTATATATGAATTGCAGCCCATGAGATATCCACATGCACATGGTGAAATTTTTCTGACGCATTTACATGCAGACTTATGTGCATGTGGATGCAAGCATGAGAAAAACAATGAACTTTGGCAACAAAATGAAAGTGAATAAATGGATGACTCAACTTGATCGGACGGAGAAACATGACAGGTACGGATTGGTAAAAGGCATAGGAGATGAAAGAATACAATTTAGTTAAATCTTTTGGAGTAGGGACTGTAGACTCAATTGTGATTCACACATGAGGGAAGCCCAGGGCACCAAGCTCCATGTTATAGGTTGCACCCACTGGTAACCCGCAACCTTGGGTGATTGGTTTAGAGGAATAGATTAAGCATCAAAGAAAAGATGAAGTCAAAACATTTTAAGAAGTGTTTTAGAGGTGATATTGGGGAAACTTAGAAAAGAAACATCAGTCATTTCAAACAAATAACTGCTAAAGTGTAAAAAGGTAACTTGTTAGCATTTTGGACAGAGCATTTTCACAAAAAAATCCTTCCCAGTGCAAAGACTTTTATTTCTTGGAAGAAAAAAAAGGCTTAAAACTTGTAATCTGACATGATAATGCCTTCTTTTTTTTTGGCTTGGATATATAGATCTAAGATGAAGTGTACTAGATCATGCAACTGGTGTACGGCTTGTTCAACGTGAAAAAGTAGAGGAGAGTTTAGTTATGCTAAGAGGTCATTGCACTAGCTTCACTGCTCAGTGAAAAAAAGGGAAGATAATCATTTGCTCTCCATATGATGGAGCACAACTTGCCCTTAGCTTTTTGAACATCAGCATTCAAACTAATTAGATTCTGCTAGTGTTCTGAAATATTATAGGAAACTGCTGAGCCTCACATTTTATCAAGATAACACTTTAAGTAACAATCGCTATTGCTTAAGGATTAGTTACACAATAAAATGCAATTTTTTTTTCAAGAAGAAGAAAAAAAGATGAAGAATTGCAAAGTTGTTATCTCTTCGTTATCACATTTACCAGTTTGCTAACACTAGCAGTTAAGCGAACCGAGCTTTACTTATCCAGTAAGTACTACACCCCAAACAGGGTTTAATGTTCTAAGGTTCAAATCCTTCCCCTATCATGTGGGGGCACCCATTTCATAAAGAACATACTAAGGTATAAGATTTATCACATCAAAGATGACATCAGGAGATTCAAGACAGGCCATCAGCAAGGATAAACTCATTGATGAACTTATTCAAGCCACCATCATCAAAAGCAGTATAACCCAATGGTTATACCTCTTTGAGATATTATATGCCAAAAAAATTTAAAAAATCTCTTGGTCCGTCTAACCCTCATGGTGTTAGCTCTTTGTCCGGAATCATGCATTTGCTCCCCATAGGTCTCAAGTTCGAATCTCTGGATTTTCCTAGCTAGTGTAGGGGTTCGTCATCAGCAGAAAAGCTAACTTCACTTACCCAAAAAAAACAATTCCTGGTCAAGTACGTTGGAGAAAAGGAGGAAATTGAGCAGCCCTATCATTTATAGTCCTAGGGATAGTATCAGTCCAAGCATCACATTTCTAACAATTACTAGAGTTTAAGCTCCTAATTATATCAATGCATTTTCAAAATACATCAACATCTTCAACAATTCGAACAAACTCTTTTAGAAATTTAAAGACAATCTATATGTTACAAATTCCTTCACCATTCGATCTTTCAATCTAACTGAACCTCAGACACATAGAATCAGCAAAACCAAGACTAAATTACAAATGCATCCAAAAAAAAGAAAAAACCACAAAACCCAAGATCACAAGCATCTGACAATCGATTCAATGGGTCCACACACGAAAACAAAAAACAAAACAAAAATATAAAAAGAGGCACCTTTGCGGGCGAGGTTTGGGAGGGGCAGCTTCATCCGTACCACCCTCAACGGCGCCGGGGCCGCAGCGAAGAACCCATTTTTTATTTTTCACGGAACAACAAAGCGCAGACCGCGAAATGCCAAAACGAGCCGAAATTCTCACTCTGATGGAAGTCGGCGGAGGATGTGAGACGAGCCCAGAAGCGTTAGCCATGGTTGAAGTCCGTGAGAGAGACTGGAACCCTTTGTAGATCTTCTAAAGAGAGGGACAGACGAAATACAACTACAAAACTACAAACAACAACACTAGTTTGATTTGAAGTGGCGAAGATTTCATGAACTAAAAATACGAAAAATTTAACTTTTATTTCAAGGAACTTCAAAGGGACCGAAGAGGGGGAGGTGGCGATGATAACAATATAAAAAAAGAGGAGTTTTTAGCGACACATTGTTATTTTTAGAGTCTCAAAGGTCCTTTTCGGGATTTTTAGTTTTAAGTCTCCATAAACTATCGAATTTAGCTATCGATCCCTCACTTCTTCATATTTTGATTTTAGTCCCTATATTTAAATGATAATTCATAAATAGATCCCTCTCAGGGATTAAAAAACAAACTTATTCTTAAATTATCATTTAAATGTAGGGACTAAAATCAAAATATGAAGAAGTGAGGGATCGACAGCTAAATTCGATAGTTTACGGGGACTTAAAACTAAAAATCCCTTCTTTTTTTTTTGGGAAAACTTCATAAAACCTCAACTGAAATGCATATAACCCCCCGACTTTCCTAAAAATCCATATAACCCCCTGAAAACACCTAATAAATCCAAATATCCCCCTAAATAAAATTTTTGTTAATAAATGATGAATATTTTATACATATTTCGATTATTTAACCCTAACTGAAAACACGATATACTAAACAATATGTCAAAAATATAAAAAAAACCTTATGAAAATGACGATTTTACCCTCTCTGAATATATTATAAAATTCTATCTGAAAGGGTAAAATCGTCATTTATAGAAGATTTTTCATATTTTTAACATATTGTAAGTGTTTTTGGTATGTTGTATTTTTTATCAGGGTTTACCAAATATAATATTTACAAAATATCATTATCAGTAAACGTATATTTTATTCAGAGGGTTATTTGAATTTATTAGCTTTTTCAGGGGGTTATATGGATTTTAAGAAAAGTCAGAGGGTTATATGGATTTCAATCAGTTTACAGGGGGTTATATAGATTTTTTCCTCTTTTTTTATTTTTGTTTTAAGTCCCCGTAAACTATAGGATTTTAGCGATTGATCAATCACTTATTCATATTTATATTATAGTCCTTACATTTAAATGATAATTTAGGAATAGGTCTCTACTAGGGACTAAAAAGAAAACTAAATAATTTAGGAATAAGTCTCTCCCAAGGATTAAAAAGGAACATATCATTTAAATGTAGGGACTAAAACCTAAATATGAAGAAATGGAGGATCGATCGCCAAATCTTATAGTTTACGGAGACTTAAAACTAAAAATTCCTTCTTCTTTTTTGGTGTGGACGTCACGTGAAAAATTGATTGAGTGGAGTGGATCTTGGCCTTTGAATGAGAAGAACATATTATATCACGACCGTCAGTTCGTGTCAGAGATTTTTGTTTTTTTGGGGTCTATTGAGTAGGGTTGCAACTTGGGTTGGGTTGAACCCGAACCCGACGGGTTGAACCTGATTTTTATACGGGTTGGATTGATCAAATCGGATTCAGATTGTTCAATTTGGGTTGACTCACAAATCGGGTCGGTTTCGGGTTGGCCTTACTCACAACCCGATCCAACCAGAACCCGTAAACTAATAATTTAAAAAAAATTTATGGTCGTTCATTCTTTAGCTCCTAATCTACGCCGTTCATATTTTAGGTAAACTTAATTAATCTTATGGGTTGTGTCATGTTATTTTATTTAATTTGCACATCATGTTTAAATATCGGTTTGGATCAGGTTGGGTCGGTTTTATTTATTTAATTCAGGTTGGGTTCGGCTTAGTCCAGTTCGAGTTAAAAATCGGGTTGGGTAGGGTTATGGTTGAGTAGTTTGAAATTCGGGTTGCGTTCGGTCTGGGGTCAACCTGAACCCAACTTGTCCGAGTTGCAACCCTACTGTTGAGCCAACCGTATCTAATAAATTTTCGTTAACAGATTTTGATTATTCTGCGAATGTAATCCCTGAAAACACATATGTAAATCTAAATAACCCCCTGAGTTAAATTGTCGTTGACAGATTTTGATTATTCTGCGAATGTTCTATTTGATTAACCCTGATTGAAAATATAATATACAAAAAAACTTCTCCAATGTGTTAAAAATACGAATATCATTTGTAAATGATGATTTTAACCCTCTGGATAGGGTACTATAATTAATTTGAAGGGGGTAAAATCAATATTTATAAAATATTTTTTATATTTTTAATAAATTGTAGGAGTTTTTTTGATATACTGTTGAGGTGGATATTTTTCCCATTCAGTTAAATTTATAAATCTTTTTGGGAAAACAAACTTTAAATGATAACTTTGGTAGAGATGTTTTGGTGGTAAAAATAAACTTGGAGTTACTTTTCATCCGGTTAGGATGTAGCTTTTACAACGTAAGTGTTCAACTTCTATTTCGAAGTTTTTTTTCTTCAAGGTTCTAACCATTTGCTTTCTAGAATTCTACTATCTGGCAGGTGCTCAACAAGCGGAGCCTGGACGCGATGAGGCATGAAGCTCTCTTGAAGTCGGCTCAGGAACTCGCCCAGTGAAGAGAGGCACAGCTGAAGGCGGTCGAGGAGCAGATTGTGATTGCGAAGCGAGCTTGCCTTACTGCGAAACTTGCTGAATCTTCTGCTTGTCGAGACTTGTCTGTTGTTCATGCTCAAGATGTTGCTGTTGAGGAACGAGTGAGGGAACTTCTCGAACTAAAGCTCTCCCAATCTTTTGATCATACCTCTTTTTCCTTGCGGGCGCATAACGCAGAAAAGCGAGTTGATGCCCTAATGCAAGAGTTGCAAGAACAACAAGTCAAACTCTGCGAGCTTCGAGCTGAACGCGCTGCTGCTTTTGAGGACGATCTGTCGCAGGGCCGAGAAGAGGCCTTCACGGCCGTGAGGGACCAAATGATAGAGATCACAGATTCTTTGACGCATGTGCCGAGAAGAACTACAATTGCGGATATTGTCAAGGTTATGAAGATAGATCCAACAATGTAAATTTATGGAAATGAAAAAAAAAAATTATCAAAGCATATATATCGTTAATGTAAGTATGCTAAATAAACATATAGAAGTGAAATTGGGACTAGATGAATGACTACGTGTAACATACTAACATCACTCGAGAATAAATGACATCAAAAGTTATATCTAAAAAATGTTATGTGAATAGCACTTATAACAACAACACGTATTTTCAATCTCATCCTGTTGTTAATTAAAAGGGATGCAACTCGGACATGTCAGAGTTTAACCTGAACTTAACCCGAGGGTGAAGAAAGCCAACACAAACTCAATCTAATCCGACCCTCGGGTTCGATAAGCTCAACTTGAGCTAAACCTGTTGGGTTCTGTTCGGGTTCGGGTTCGGGTTGAGTTCAGGTATGATTCAGGTTGGGTTGGGTTTGGATTGAGCTCAGGTTTGACTTCAAAATGTATTATTTTAAACAATTAAAATTTTATAAGAGTCACGTAAACGCACAAAAAAATAACACGAAATGATAAATATTTTAATTTAGATAATAAAAATATGGAAACTATAGAAATGAAATATTCTAGACAAAAATATGGAAATTTAATTAAGAGGGTTATGTGGATTTCAAACTGTTTGCAAGGGGTTATTTGGATTTTTTCATTAAAATTATAATTTTAGTTAGAACATATTACTTGGATATGAAAACTTCAGGTTTGAGTTGGTTCGGGATACTCAAAATCTCAACTCAAACCCAGCCTAGATTAGATTCGGGTTGCTTGACTTTGAGCTTAGATTGGACCTGAGCAATAAACTCCAACCCAAACCCACCCAAATTTTGGGTTGGGTTGGGTTGGGTTCAATTGGCCCCAGTTTCATCCTTATAATTCAACAAATAAGGTGCATTTTGTTCGCGCACCTTATACAGTACATCTAAATATCCTAGCCTTGTTTGGAAACAATATTCACTATATATATGTAGTTACACTGGATAGTTAGATAGATAACTATTATACAATTTTTTTGAGTCTCGATTCAAGTCTTATATGCATCGATAGAAAATCAAAGAAGTATATGCATCGAGAAATTTTTTGACTTTTTGATAAATATATCTATGAAATATTAGAGTATATATTTCATTTGTGGGTTTTTTATTTTTAACTCCACACAAACTATCATATTTAGTTATTGATCCCTCACTTTTTCGTATTTGGGTTTTACTCTCCATATTTAAAGGATAATTCTTTTTTACTCCCTATCAGGGACCAAAAAGAAAATTAAATAATTTACAGATATATCTCTCTCACTGAGTAAAAAGGAATTATCTTTTAAATCTGGGGAGTAAAACCCAAATACGAATAAGTGAGGGATCGATCACTAAATATGATGATTTGTGGGGAGTTAAAAATTAAAAACCCTTCATTTTTATAAAAGCATGAGATTATTAGAAGAACTATATTATTTTAAGTAAAATTCAAAATACATGTAGACTTCCTCCTTGCAAATTTCTAGGAGTCTATTATTCATTTGGATGGGCCTGGCTTTTGTAGGGATTTTCTCTTCATTAAAGTCCTTGATGTACGGTAGGCTCACCATATGTTTTTTCCTATGCCAGAAGGCAGAGGGTAGATCTGAGCAGGCCTCATTTTCAATAGTTTTTTGAAAATCAGAGACTTTCATTTGGAACATAGGACTACTGATTTGTTCAGATGTCTTTTGAATCATGATCTCTTTAGAGAGTTCATTAATAAACTTTTCTTTATATTCCAGGGTCTGCCTAAGCTGGTTAAGAAAAGATAGCTTTGGTGTAGTACAAAATTTGTATAAGATATTTTTCCCATTTTGGGTGGCATGAATACCCTCAGTATCAACCGAATCTTGGACCGAAAGGACCATTAGGCCATCTGTATCTGACGATGAATCATAGGATTCAGGGTCACAACAGTTACAGCTACAGCTCTCAGATTCAGAATTCTGTTTTTCTAAGTTATGGATGGATTCTTTATTTTTGGTTTACTACTAAAGCTTTTATTGGCATAATGGCATTTCTGCCTGCATTTAAAGCAGGTAGGAGGATTAGCGGTGTTGGGTTTCCTTTTGGAGAACCGCTTTCTAGTTTTCTGAGCAGGAACTCTATTTGTTTTATAATACTGTCTCTCAAAAGGTTTTTTATTATAAGAATGTTTGGTATTCCTTTTTCGAGACTTGGAAGGATTCTTAATGTCTTCCTTCTGATACCCGAATTGGTAACAGAAGTCTCCAAGTTCTCTTTTGGAAGTCAAATGTTGATTCTTGAGCTCATTCTTTATCTTTAGATCATTGCAAAGGGCCAGACCTATCAAATTTATTTTTTGTATGAGTTCTCCGAATGTTATAACGGAGTAAGGGATATGTCCCCCAAATTCCTGACGGAGGCTGTTTCTGACTCTTTCGGCGAAGAGCTTGGGTAGTCCAGAGACAAATTTTTCTTTCCAAAAGTCATTGTTTGAGTTATCTATCCTATAAATTTGTGATAAAAACGTGTCCTTATACCACCTAAAATCAGATAAGGTAGGACACCTAAGATTTATAAGCTGTTCTCTAATTCTGTCAGCAGTGTCACTATGGCTGCCAACAAAATGTTTACATATAGTGAGAACTAGTGTGGTGACAATATCGGGCTCAGGTCTCCCATTGGGATCAGTTTTTACGGCTGTATAAATAGCACGCCTTTGCTCAGGGGTAATGAAGTTGTCCCACCAACCCCTTAATTGCCCCATAAATGATGTGGTTATCATATCAGTAATATGTTTGTCACTATTACCCTGTATCCTACAGGCATTAGCATAAATAAGCTGATACCAAATAGTTACAGGATCACAATTTTTTTTAAAAAAAAAAACGAAATGAAATACGAAACTAATATACAAACATGTGATGGATACTAGAAAAACTTATTTATTGAACATGCATAAAACGCATACATGACACTACAAGACATTACAGAAATATAAAAGGAAACTTACAATACTGGGGTTGAGAAGGATATCTCCCTCTTCTGCCCTATCTTTACTATCTTACAAAACACTCTTGGTTCTTACAAAGCACTCTTGGGTTTTGGTGGATTTCTGGTAGAGGGGTTTTGTAGACTTGGGTTTTTGCCGATGCCCTCCTTCGTCTCTCTTGCTTCCTTTATATAGGCAGAGTTTGCGGACTTCAAAGGGTTTGGAGTCCGTGGTCATTCAGTTTTGAGTGACATCTTGTCTTCTTTTGGTGTCACTTTTCTTGCTTTACGTCTTTTCTTCTTTTCCCATCTTTGTCAGGTGCTCCCGTGACTAGCTTTTTGTAGCGTAATGTTGAACCCGTGAGTTACTAGGGTCTTCTAGATCTTTCTTCCTTATATATATATATATATATATATATATATATATATATATATATATATATATATTAAATAGATCCTTCAGCTGGATCATACTCATCTTCAGGAAAATCTGAGGGTATGTTTTCAAGCCCTTGAGAGTCATTGTCCGTTTGAGAATCACCATCTTCTGGCATTTGAGAGTCATCCTCCATCCCTTGAGCCCCTTGAGTCCCTCCCGGACCATGAGAGCTGGTGGCCATTGGTGCTGGCAGAGACGCCGTCTCTCCTTTGAACATTTTAAACATGTGCTCATATGTCTTTAATTCAATGCATTCTTGACTTAAATTTGAGAATTTTTTAGTTTATTCTCCAATAAGGCTCGCTTTGATAGTCTCATAACTATCTTCTCGTGGTTTTCCATAAATTGGTAATTTATAACCAGATAAAAATTTTCGTGGGTCATATTTAGCCCACCATTTGGTATATATGTCTCTCTTGAGGTGAGCAGGAAACTTTTTTTCTACCTGGAAATCCCATTGGAGGATCCATGGTATTCCCGTCTGGTTGTGATATTTCAATAAATCAATGCTATTTTGTGGGATTAATTCTTCCTGCTCCATATGAGCTTGGATGTCTTCTGGTAAATTTTTTCAATTAGCACCAAATACTTGCCACCAGGAGTAAAACCAATTTGAAATTTTGGCTTGGTAGACAAAATGGATAAACCAATAATGTTTTAAGACACAATTTTGGACTAATAGTGCATTTTCCCAGGTTTTCTGGTAATCCCAATAATTATAGTAATTGGGTCTGATCATTGATTTTTGGAATCGCCTAGAGGCATTGGGACTCTTATCCCAGTCTTTTAAGGTTAATATCTTTTGGATGCGTAGTTTAGAGTATGAGATCTCTAAGGTGCTCTTGTTCTTATAGTGGTGCACAATTCTGACACTGTTTGTTTCCAATAGGATATTTTCATAGTAATCAGGATTTTTCCCTATCATATCAGGGATATAGAAATGGTAGCCAGTACCAGAATGGTCATCTTTGGGGAAGTATATCTTAATAAGTTCTGCTATTTCTTTGTCTACCTCATATTTCTCAATAGAGAATAGTGGAACGGAAGTTTTGAATTCATATTCGGTTTGTGGTTCTGAAGTTTGAGATCCTATTTCAGCAAGTATGGCAAACTGATTTTGATCTTCGAACAGATTTTCTTCCTTAACCTCTGGCTTTATAAGGTTCACAGAAGGCCTTGAGCTCTCAATCTTTAGGGTTCTTTAAGGAAGGATCTTTGCCTTCTTCTTTTGGTCCATTTCCCTGCAAGAATTCACATGAGAGATAATCAGGAAGACTATTAAAGTCTCCTTTAATGTATTCTGCATAAATTCCTAGTAATGCTTGCCATCTGGCAAAAATCTGTTTTGATGCAAGATTTTTAACATTTTTTTCAATAACATATTTTGCGGAGCTGCAATCTATTCTTAAGAGGAATTTTTGGTTTAAAATGTCCCCTTGGAATTTTGTTATGCAGTTAACCATAGCTAAGATTTTCTTTTTTATAGTGGAATATTTTCTTTGAGCTTCATTCCATGTTCCTGAAGTAAACCTTACTAGTTGTTATTTGTTGTCAATCCTTTATTTTAGTATCCCTCCAATTACCAACAGCTTGTTCTACATTCTCATAATTTATGTTTTGCATGTTTTTAATGGACAAAGTCTTTATGGCGGGGGGATTTGAAGTTCTAGAGGTGGAGGCTCCATCAGTTGAAGTGGAGGCTTCATGTACCCATGACATAAGAGATCGGAAAAGATTGGCCATGAGGAAGTGCAGGGAAACCAGTCAACGACGAATTACGTCCCTAACTCTATTGTACTTAAGATGAGAGTGTGGACAACGCGACTAAATAGTTTCAAAAAACACTGTTAACCGGCCGGTACTGTTTAGCACTGTTCACGCAAGAAAATCCCCTTAAAAGACAATGCAACGTGGCTCTGATACCAAATAGTTACAGGATCACATGAAAAGGATAGTGGTAATATTGAAGTTCGATTTTCTAATACTGGCCTTCAAAGGACAAGATCTCTTAGAACTACACCAGTAGTTCAAGTAAGGGAATGCCTGACTCCCAGGAGATGCTCTGTTTCCGAAAGGGATAGCCAGTATTTGGCAACTCATGATGCTTACCTCCAACCTATAGGGGTTGCATCGGCAGTTTATGATGTTCAATCTGAAACTCATTATAAAATGTCATCTGAATATGAACCCGCTGAATCAGACATGCTCACTATAAGTGAAAATGATGACTATGAAATAGATAAAGAGATCATAAAACATGAATTTTATTCTTCAAAAAACGATGATAAAAGAAAGTGGTTTTTCAACACTATACCCAAAGAAGAGCAAGGTCCGATTAGGGAACAATGGTATGACCATATGAGATTTGAACAAAAAACTGTTTATTTCTTTGATTAGTTTGAACATACTTATATTCCGATGTTACAAAACATGATCATTGATCTTCCTGAAGAAGACCATGCTATGGTCCTAGAGAAGATCGATAAATATGCCACCAAATGGAGAAACATTAAAAATGAAGAAATGGAATCTATACATCCACCGTTTGAAAGAATTAAAGTCACTAATTCTGACATTATAGCCAGCCCTCTTAAGACTACTACAAAAATTGACCTTGGTAGTCCCTTCAAGGCAGAATACTTTATTCAGGTTATGGAGCAAAATAATTTCACCAATGTTGCATTGAGATCTATAAGTAGCCAAACTGAAAGAATAGAAAAAGCTCTCGCCGAAAATTGTAGTCTTGACAATATTCAAGCCAATGGTCTGCAAAACCTTCAGGCCTCGACCACCTCGTCCAAAAATATAGTAAAAAAAACTGAAAAACCAATATTCATTCCTCAACAAAATCTTGAAAAGGGGATAAAGTTCAAAGAAAAACCCTCTGAAGAATTGTTGATTAAATTATCTGAAAGACTGGAAAAATTATCCATTAATAACCTCAATGATGAGTCCTCTTGTGAAGAAAATTTCCAAGAAGACATTGAGGATGGTAGCATATCTGAAAGCCTTCCTGATCATTCTGATATTGAAATCAATAAGCTCGGGACTGTAACTCAGACCTCGAGAACAAAGAATTTCTATAGAAGACTAACTCACGTTGATGTTCAAATAGAAGAAAATAATGATATTACTCTTACAACTTCCTATGATAGAAAATCTCTCGTGGAATGGAATCTAGATGGCATGTCTGAATATCAGGTCAGCCAATTATGTCATTCTATGCTAAAATTTTGTGGATCCAATGAATTCTTAAATTTCAAATAAAAATGTACCATGTGTCCTGCCTGCGGTTGACGCAGTGGTCAAGGACACAGGGTTGGTTGGGTTCGACTCCTGTTGACAGGAGGAAAACCAGGAAAATCAGCTATTTCGGCTGTGTGGTGTTTGTGGGCTCTGCCCACTGGTCATATGGGCCTTAGCTCAAGTATGTGTGGTTTGTGGGCTCTGCTCACTGGTCATGTGGGCATTAGCCCAGGTTTATATAGCGTCGCTCTGTCCGAGTCTTGTGTACCAAAAAAAAATAAACTAAAAATAAAAATGTATCATATTGGAGCGTAAATAGTGTAGAATCTCAATCGTTCAAGACCAAGTTTTAGAATAATTATTTTTTACCCTTTCAAAGTCTTAGAATCTTTTTTTAACCCTTCTAAGTAGAGGTGTCAAACGGACGGGTCGGCACGGCCCGTTAAGGGTTCGTGCCGGCACGGCACGACATGGGCCGTGCCGTGGGCCGGCCCGTTTGGGTGGCGACGCGGGCTGGGCCTGCTCTCCGGCCCGCGGGCCATTTCTGGCACGGCCCGCTAGGCCCGCTGTGTCGGCACGGCACGGTTTGTGCCGCGGGTCCCACCTCCACGCAATGTGACAAAATAGGTGTCAACCTAGTTGGGATGTATTAAATCTTCTCATTATTGTATTTTTTTAATTTTTTGGAAGGTGTGTTACAAGTGATTAATAGTTTTAATAGGTGTCAACCTAGCTTAGATGTATTAAAAACTATAGTAATGAAATTATCACTCATGTTATATTAATTTTTTTGTATTTGTCAATGTAATACATTTAAGAATTGTACAATTTATTTTTATTCATCAATGTACTATTTGTGTATTTTTTATTCATTTTTTCATTTATTTAATTGATGTTTAATTGTTTATGTGCTCAAGAAATTCAATATTCAATAAAGTAAATATTTGTATTCTTAATTCCTTTTAGTTTTCAATTTTCATGAATGATTTATGTATATTTTTTTATTTTCAACTTAAAGAAAATAGTAAATTAAGCATGGAATTAAATATTAAACTTTAAAAAAATTTAAAAAAACGAGTATTTAAATGGGCCGGCCCGTTGACCCGTTAATGGGCACGGCACGGCGGCCCGCCGGGCTAGCACGGAGGGCCGTGCTAGGCCGGCCCCCTGCGGCCCGTGCCGTGCCAGCACGGCATGGTTACATGAAACGGGCCGTGCCGTGCCGGCCTAGCCCGGTTGGCTAGCGGGCCGGGCCGGGTCAGCACGGCCCGTTTTACACCTCTATTTCCAAGTAAAATGAGGAAGTCCTAAAAGCATTTAATATATATCTTCTTGTTTTTTAATAACAAGAAAAGCAGGACTGCAGGACTCTCATGAAAACCATAAACAAATGCATCAAGTAACAAAAATAATGTTTGGTTGTGTTTTTAATTATTCTAATTTAAAAACATAATAATGATTTTGTTGTTTGGTTGACTATGGATAAGTAGTGAAAATTATGTTAATAATGATTAATAAAATGTAAAAAAATAATTCAACATGTGAACCCCTTGATTAATAAGAGGTGATGACATAATTTGACATGTGAAAGAGATTATGATAGTTGATTTGATACTAGTAAAATAGATTTGATGGAATAACGCTATTTCAAAGGGACCTAGAATACAAATATCAACTTATTGTCATCTATTCTGATATAGCTATACCCATCTATTTCTTTCACCAAAACAACCTTTTAAACTTAATCTCCCCTTATTCCCTCCTATACTCTCCTTATTCCACTATCCAAATGGGGTGCACAAGGAACACCAATTTACTTTTATGGACCAAAATAAAATGTGGGGGCACCTCAACCTGAAATTTGAAGCCTCAACGCGGCATCGGTTTACTGGAGTACTGGGCAGTTGAATTAGGCAACAACCATATGATATTTGACTTCTTATAATAACACCTTAAACAAAGATATTGTTTGGAAACTTGGCTGCCAAGGATTGACCAAATTCAAGCTTCAAAAACCCCACGCTTTTGATGAACCAGACACCCCCAGATGCATATGTTTAGCCCACAGAGCAGCATGTATTCTTAGCTCCCAAGTTTTATGAAGAAAACGTCAAGACAATGTGGGGACACCTCAACCTGGAATTTGGACCCTCTACACTGCAGGTTGACTGGGCAGTTCAATTAGGCAACAACAACTACATGATGTGTAGACTTTTTATAACACCTTTTTTTAAAACAAAAAAGAAAATTCTTTGGAAACTTGGCTGCCAAGGATTGACCAAATCCAAACTTTGAAAACCCAACAATTTCGATGAACCTGAGAAATAAAATATTGGAGAAATAAGTATCTCCCAACTGCATATATATTAAGCCAACACAACAGCATCTCAAAATCCACAATTCAAAAGAGAAGATCTTCCTAAATCAAAGGCCATAACAGAGTTTTTTTTTTAGTGTTTCAGAATGGGTCTCAGTTTGTTCTTTCCATCCCGCAAGGTTTCCCCAGTAAAATCATCTTTGAAAATTATATCCAAAGACGAGGCTATGAAGAAAGAAAAGGAGTACAAGAAGAAAGAGAAGAAGGATCATAAAGAGAGAACAATATTAGTTGTGTCTCAATTTCCTATGTATACCCGACGAGGCCTTCTCTAGTTCTGTGGTTATTATGTGTAATGATCCATTGCCATTCAGTCAAAGAGAACTCATTCATTATCAAGCCTCCTCAATTGCTGAACACATGCATCTGTCGAGGGAGATGTTTCGGTAGAACCCCCATCTATTGAAACTCCTCATACTGATACCCCTCCGCGTTGTTCTTTTTTTCCGCTTCTCTACTCCTCTCATTTTCATTTCAGACTTGTAATCCCATTTTTTAATGAAAGCGTTGATAGTAAGATATGTTTTTATCAAAAAAGAAAAATTGTTGAACTCATCAGAGTTATAAGTAGCTCTCTCAAGTGGGAGTTTTAATACATTTGTTGGTTTGGTTATAGCATCCTTAAATTGTTGAAAGAAATATTTGCCGAAATATCAAATGTCTGATTTGTTAAATGTCTGGATCGTTATAGATTTTTAGCAAGTTTTTATTAAATTTCTTGAGTCAAAAATTAAAAAAAAAATCAATAATAGGCTTTCATATAGCTCACATGTTTCAGAAACAGTTAATGTCATGGACAACCTCTTTTACAATATCAATTCATCCTGGTGTAACATGTGTACGATTCCATAGCCTCTTTTACTTTATCAATTCATCCCGGTGTAACATGTGTGTGATTCCATAGACAACACATATAACCCCAAAGCCTCACAGTGGTGTAACATGTGTGTGATTCAATAACCTCGTTTACCGTATCAATTCATCCCGGTGTACAACACATATAATCAGAGGCGGAGCCCCCCCCCCCCCCCCCCCCCCAAAGCCTCACAGTGGTGAAGACAAGAAGTTTTATGTCATCTTTTTATTTTTGTTATGTTATATATCAACTTATAAACATTCAGACTATAGACAATCAAACGATCAGACAATCTTTTTATTTTTGTTATGTTATATATCAACTTATAAACATTCAGACTATAGACAATCAAACAATCAGTGAAGTCTCGAGTCCTATCATTTATGAACTCAATATGGGCTGTTTAAGCAATTCGATGTGTTCAACTGCCTATCTCTCTTAGATTAAAAAGAGAGAATATCACTTAGAATTTGTTTTTCAACGTCAATTCCAAGTTTACAAGTGTTTTGAATGTTTTAGTAATAGTATTACTCATCTATAATGTACATTTTTATTTAAAAAATGAATCATATAATCTAATGAATTGCTTGAATGCATTTATAAAAAATGTTATTTTTTTTATCAAAGCATATACCTCATTAATATGAGTATATACTTTGGTTATTTTCTATCGATGCATATGAGATTGAAATTGCAACTGAAAAAAAATTGTATAATAAGATAGTTGATACACTACTTAGCTCATGTATCTCCCGTCTGACATCTCATATACTATGATATGATAGTATACTATCATAGAGCTCATACTATGATATGATATACGATATCATAGTATATGAGATTCTATCGCATTATATGAAAACAATATTTTTTACATTTTTTTTTTAAAAAAATTTCATGTTCTATTTCAGTATATATATCATTTCATATACCAGTATATACTTCAATGAATTGAGTGTATAATTTTTTTTTAAAAAAAAAAGAAAAAACAATGTGGACTATGGACGAGGATGTAGCAGCTCCTAATTTCAATATACAGAGATAGAGAAATATATATATGTTAATCAACTTCATATAGTTTGTTAGTCATGATAACCTTAAATGGGGCTCCAAAAAGGACCTGATGTATCAATATCCATTGAAATTTTTAAGATTTGGAGGTGTGGATTTGTGTTTTTTTTTCCTTTTTTTTTTTGAAAATTATGAGAAAAACTTGTTTTCTATGAAATTTTTTTATCTCTAGTTTTGAGGAATTTAAAAATCAAAATTTTGGACTCTAAGACTGTTCATTATCCTATAAATTTTTATTTTTTTCAAATTATCATGTTTTTATATATTTATATTTTTTCAATTCCTTTTATTTTTTTGCTCTAAGTCTCTTTGCCCCTGGCCCCCTTTCGTTCCTAAATCTTGGACTCCGCCCTTGCATGTAATGATAATGTTACGTGCAGTTCCTTTTCTCGGCCCCAATTCCAGTCCACATGTTTTGATTTTTTTTTAAATGGTATACCCCATTTAATGAAGTACAAGCTTTTATAAAAAAAATAAAGCATATACTCAAACAAATTGCATGACTACATTTATTAAAAATGTTAAAAATTTCTATAGAAACATATAACTCATTAACGTAAGTATATGGTACTAACAAAGCATATGAGATTGGAACGGGGATAGAAAAAGGACTGTGTGTAACGACACCTCGTTAGAGAAATATAAAGAAATTTTATGTTTTGGTTGTCTTTTTGTTTCACTGAAAAATGTAAAATCCATCTTTTATCATGAATAAATACAATATTAATTTTGGGATAACAATTTATAATTTTTAAAAATTTATGCACCATGGTTATCTATTTACTTATTGTAGGAGCTCATTTTCTTGGATCCAATGGTCACCCGCCAAATGTCTCCAAGGAACCAAAACAAAACTGGTCAAATTGCCCGTGACGACGGCTGACCACACCCTTATTCATTATGGTTGACTCTCTCTTGGCCTAAAAATTGGAGGAGTGTGATAAATTTTTTAAAAGGATGAAGGACTGTTTAAATATTTTATAAAATAAGGACAATTTAGTTGATTAAAGTTACAAGATTGATAAAAATAAAAAAGAATTTTTGGTGGTAGAATTTCTAAAAAAGACTGATTTTGGTATTTGAAAACATTAGAAATTTATTATTTTGGGTTTCCTTTGTTATTTTTTAATTTTTTCTTAGTTTTCTTTTATTTTGTCTTTATAGCATTTGTTCTAATATATAAGCTTGCATTTAATAATAACCATTGGGCAATTTCTCTTCTAAAAATAAAGAAGAAGTAATTTTTGATATTTTAAATGCCGTATTTTTTAGGTCCATGGACTTTTGAACATTACCGCTAATACACTCAACCTTTTAAAGTCCCAAATATAGTTTCACATAACTTGTTTACCCCCTCCACTCACTATAACAAGTTATATACATTATTGAAAAGTTTTTACATTTTCTATAAATTATATCATTTAATTCTTTAGAGTATATAATTCAACTTTTACAAAAAAATATATATCTCATTATATAAGATGTATGATTTAAAAAAAAAATAGATAGATTTTATTTTGAACGATAAATGGAATGCATACCTCGTTAGATAAGTAACATTTTCGATTTTACACATAATAAAAATACTATCAAGTTTGCATTTCGAGTTGAATGGAGTATATGCTTTGATATAAAAAATATATATATCGTTTCATTTTGAATTTAATGAACCCATTTTTAATAAGGGTAAGAAAAAAATCAACGAGGTGTATACATCTTCTAACGATATATATGTTTTATTGAATTTTTAATGAGATATATGAAACTACATTTTAAATTATTAAAAAAACTAAATGTAATGGCACCCATATGGGAAATCCACAATTCAAATAAACTTTTCGTACTCTTAGCCCCCAAGTTTGAAGAAGAAAACAAAACGTCAAGACAATGTGAGGGCACCTCAACATGGAATTTGAACCATTTACGCTGCATCGTTGACGGGACCGGATCCAGGACTGGATCCGGTCAGTTCGATCATTACCGAACTGAACAACATGCAAATCGAACTGCACAACCTATAAATCGAACTGCACAATCAATTATTTGGTACATATTTTACTCTCTTATTGGATTCAATCAATTATTGAAAAAAATATGAATTTCTAAGCATCATCAGTATCCAATAGGAGAGTAAAATATATACACAACTGCAAATTGGTTATGGAGTTTGATTTGCATGTTGTCCAGTTCAGAACTGATCGAATTGACCGGATCCAGTCCTGGGACTGGATCGGTTGACTGGGCAGTTCAACAACAATTATATGATGTAGACTTCTTATACTTAAAAAAAATTATTTGGAAACTTGGCTGCCAAGGATTGACCCATTCCAAACTTCGAAAACCCCACAATTTCGATGAACCTGACAAATAAAATATTGGAGAAATAATCCCAACTGTATTCTTCCCACAGCTGCAAATGGGATCGGTTCAACTTGTTCTTTCCACTGGGCAGTTGAAGGATCAACACAGATGTACCCGACGATAAGTTAGTAAGATTCAGTTCATTCTTATAAAAAAAATTATTTGGAAACTTGGCTGCCAAGGATTGACCCATTCCAAACAATTACGTTCGAAAACCCTACAGCATCACAATTTCGATGAACCTGACAAATAAAATATCTGGAGAAATAAGTTTCTCCCAACTAAATCGAACTGCATATATATTAAGCCCACACCACAGCTTCTGTAATGACCGGAAGTCCACAGCCTACTTGACTCAAAAGAGAAGATCTTCCTAAATCAAAGGCCATATTATTTAACATCTGGAGTAGCTTTTTTAGTCAATACACTGTGTTGGAATTTCAGAATGGGTTTCAACTTGTTCTTTCCATCCTGCAAGGTTTCCCCAGTAAAATCATCTTTGAAAATTCTATCTAAAGACGAGGCGACGAAGAAAGAAAAGGAGTACAAGAAGAAAGAGCAACAGAAGAAGGATCATATAGAGAGAACAGTATTAGTTGTGCCTCAGTTTCCTATGTATACCCGACGAGGCCTTCTCTAGTTCTGTATATTATTGTGTGTAATGATCCATTGCAATTCAGTCAAAGAGAACTCATTCATTATTGATTGTCAAGCTTCCTCTGTTGGTGAACTCCTCTCTCGAGGCGGGCGGGTGATGCTTCGGTAGAACCCGCATCTACTGAAACTCCCCGTACTGGTACCCCTCCACGTTGTCCTTATTTTCCGCTTCTTTACTCCTTTCATTCTTATTTCAGAATTGTAGTCCCACTTTTTAATGAAAGTGTTGATGGTAAGATATGCCTTTCTCAAATTGAAATCATCATAGTTATAAGTAGCTCTCCCAAGTGGGTTGATATGTCTGATTTGTTTAAATGTCTGGATCGTTATAGAAATTTAGCAAGTTTTTATTAAATTTCTTAAGAAGTCAACTTTTTATTTAAGAAAAAAAACAATAATAGGCTTGCATATACAAAAATTCCAACTACTCGCACGCTAACACTCCAACTACTCGCACGCTAACATGTTTCATTTCGAAATGGATGCTGTCACGCAGTGTTCGGAAAATCGTCCATATGCGGTCGCACAGGCGGTTCGATAAATTTACCGAACCGATTAGGTCAGAATCGGTCAATATGCGGACAAGGCCCGGCCGATGCCGCATGTGCGCCCGCGTAAGCGGACGCACGGGTTCTGAAATTTAACACTAAAAAAAATGAAAGGGATTTTCTAATCTTCTCCAGCCGATCTAACAGAGAAGTGGATCTTCTTCTTCAGCTTCACCGACTGCTTCTCCTCGACCACCGCAGAAGAGCTTCTTCTTCTTCGATCGACAATGGCCACTTCACCTCCTTTGAGTGATCTTATTCTTCACCGACTGCTTCTCCTTCGACCGCCGCAGCAAAGTTTCTTCGGAATCTATCCGGTCTTCTTCTTCACTTCTTCTCTTCAACGCAGACTCAATTCGATCTCTCTCTCTCTCTCTCTCTCTCTCTCTGCCTCTCTCAAGGACTGTTTAAATATTTTATAAAATAAGGACAATTTAGTTGATTAAAGTTACAAGATTGATAAAAATAAAAAGAATTTTTGGTGGTAGAATTTCTAAAAAAGACTGATTTTGGTATTTGAAACATTAGAAATTTATTATTTTGGGTTTCCTTTGTTATTTTTTAATTTTTTCTTAGTTTTCTTTTATTTTGCTCTTTATAGCATTTGTTCTAATATATAAGCTTGCATTTAATAATAATCATTGGACAATTTCTCTTATAAAAATAAAGAAGAAATAATTTTTGATATTTTAAATGCCGTATTTTTTAGGTCCATGGGCTTTTGAACATTACCGTTAATACACTCAACCTTTTTACCGTCCCAAATATAGTTTCACATAACTTGTTTACCCCCTCCACTCACTATAACAAGTTATATACATTATTGAAAAGTTTTTACATTTTCTATAAATTATATCATTTAATTCTTTAGAGTATATAGTTCAACTTTTACAAAAAAATACATATCTCATTATATAAGATGTATGATTTTAAAAAAATAGATAGATTTTATTTTGAACGATAAATGGAATGCATACCTCATTAGATAAGTAACATTTTCGATTTTACACATAATAAAAATACTATCAAGTTTGCATTTCAAGTTGAATGGAGTGTATGCTTTGATATAAAAAAATATATATCGCTTCATTTTGAATTGAATGAACCCATTTTTAATAAGGGTAAGAAAAAAATCAACGAGGTGTATACATCTTCTAACGATATATATGTTTTACTGGATTTTTAATGAGATATATGAAACTACATTTTAAATTATTAAAAAAACTAAATGTAACAGCACCCATATGGGAAATCCACAATTCAAATAAACTTTTCGTACTCTTAGCTCCCAAGTTTGAAGAAGAAAACAAAACGTCAAGACAATGTGAGGGCACCTCAACCTGGAATTTGAACCATTTACGCTGCATCGTTGACGGGACCGGATCCGGTCAACACTGGATCCAGTCAGTTCGATCATTATCGAACTAGACAACATGCAAATCGAACTGCACAACCTATAAATCGAACTGCACAATCAATTATTGGGTACATATTTTACTCTCTTATTGGATTCAATCAATTATTGAAAAAATATGAATTCCTAAGTATCATCAATATCCAATAGGAGAGTAAAATATATACACAACTGCAAATTGATTATGGAGTTCGATTTGCATGTTATCCAATTCAGTACTGATCGAATCGACCGGATCCAATCCCGGGACTGGATCCGGTCTCTCGGTTGACTGGGCAGCTCAACAACAATTATATGATGTAGACTTCTTATACTTAAAAAAATTATTTGGAAACTTGGCTGCCAAGGATTGACCCATTCCAAACTTCGAAAACCCCACAATTTCGATGAACCTGACAAATAAAATATTGGAGAAATAAGTTTCTCCCAACTGCATATATATTAAGCCCACACCACAGCTTCTGAAGTCCACAGCTCAAAAGAGAAGATCTTCCTAAATCAAAGGCCTTAAACAGAGTTTTTTTAGTGTTTCAGAATGGGTCTCAACTTGTTCTTTCCATCCTGCAAGGTTTCCCCAGTAAAATCATCTTTGAAAATTCTTTCTAAAGACGAGGCGACGAAGAAAGAAAAGGAGTACAAGAAGAGCGAGCAACAGAAGAAGGATCATATAGAGAGAACAGTATTTGTTGTGCCTCAGTTTCCTATGTATACCCGACGAGGCCTTCTCTAGTTCAGTAGTTATTGTGTGTAATGATCCATTGTCATTCAGTCAAAGAGAACTCATTCATTATCAAGCCTCCTCAATTGCTGAACCCATCGCCGGGGCCAATTGGTTATCACTTATTAGAGCGCCACTCGGAGGGATTTATATATTTGTATTGCAACAATTTGTTGCTTGCTTTATTAAATGTTGCATCCTTAAATTGTTGAAAGAAGTATTTGTCGACATATAAAATGTGATTTGTTAAATGTTTGGGTAGTTATAGATGTTTAGTAAGTTTTTATTAAATTTCTTATGAAATCATTTTTTTTATTATAAAAAAAAAACTCGATGATAGGAAAATATACAAAATTTCCAATTACTTGCTCACGTGTTAAATAAATGGATAATGATACCTACACTACATTTTGATTTTTTTTTAAATAATATATAGTATCAAATGAGTTATATATTTTTATAAAAAAAAATGAAGCATATTTGATTGGGGTATGAAATTGGTTATATTAATGAGATATATTTGATGTGAGGGTGTTAAATTTGTTATAATAATATGATATATTTGATGGGGGTGTGAAATCATTCATATGTATGGATACAAAGGAATTTTTTTTTTGTGTAAAAGGCGCATTATATAACATATTTACAAAAAGTGTGGGACATTGTCCTCTACAAAACGTATATAAGATATGACGCTTACAACATGTGGTTTAAGAAGAAACCTAATTAAATCATTTTTAAAAAAGTGAGACATTCTATTCCTTTGAGAAAAGCGAGTCATTCGCGCCAATATTTCTGAAGCCCGGACTAATTCCCGTGAGACTTTAATGAAATTTACTAGTGTAAACTTGTTTGCTAAAAGTCGAATTCGAGTGAGAACATCTTGTAGGTGTGGAGGGCCTTCCCCTTGCCCCTGTAATACCTGTATAATGTTTTGAGCATCAGAACAAACAGTCACTTTTGTTGCTTTCATTTGGAGTGCAACCTGAAGACCAATGCATATGGCTTCAGCTTCCATTATAAGTGGGGCTGACCAAGGCCACGAATAAGCTCCCGTCTCAAGAACCTGAAATGGATAATACCGACCAACAACAAATGGATACAAACGACATTTAACACAATGTGAGGTCACCTCAACCAGAAATTTAAAGCCTCTACGCCTACTTGACAGTTGAATTAGGTAACAACCACATAATGTTTTGGCTTTGGAAACTTCACTGCCAAGGATTGACCAAATTTAAACATTAGAAACCCCACAATTTCGATGAAACTATATAAAATATTGGAAAAATTGTATCTCCCATATGCAAGTATTTATCCGACAGAGCAGCATCTGGAATATCCAACAATTCAAATCAACTTTTTGTATTCTTAGCTCCTAAGTTTTAAGAAGAAAACAAAAACGTCAATACAATGTGGGGGCACCTCAACCTGGAATTTGAACCGCCTACGCTGCATCGGTTGACTAGGCAGTTCAATTAGGCAACAACTTAGATATTTTTTGGAAACATGGCTGCCAAGGATTGACCAAATCTAAGCTCCAAAAATCCGACAATTTAGATGAATCTGACAAATAAAATATTGGAGAAAAAGTATCTCCTCCATATATATTAAGCCCCCAGTGCAGCATCTGAAAATCCACAGTTCAAAAGAGAAGATCTTCCTAAATCAAAAGCCTCAACAGAGTTTTTTTTTTTTTTTTAGTGTTTCAGAATGGGTCTCAACTTGTGCTTTCCATCCTGCAAGATTTCCCCAATAAAATCATCTTTGAAAATTCTATCTAAAGACGAGGCGACGAAGAAAGAAAAGGAGTACAAGAAGAAAGAGCAACAGAAGAAGGATCATACAGAGAGAACAGTATTGGTTGTGCATCAGTTTCCTATGTATACCCGACGAGGCCTTCTCTAGTTTTGTATAATATTATGTGTAATGATCCATTGCAATTCAGTCAAAGAGAACTCATTCATTATTGATTGTCAAGCTTCCTCTGTTGGTGAACTCATCTCTCGAGGCGGGCGGGTGATGCTTCGGTAGAACCCGCATCTACTGAAACTCCCCGTACTGGTACCCCTCCACGTTGTCCTTATTTTCCGCTTCTTTACTCCTTTCATTCTTATTTCAAAATTGTAGTCCCACTTTTTAATGAAAGTGTTGATGGTAAGATATGCCTTTCTCAAATGGAAATCATCAGAGTTATAAGTAGCTCTCCCAAGTGGGTTGATATGTCTGATTTGTTTAAATGTCTGGATCGTTATAGAAATTTAGCAAGTTTTTATTAAATTTCTTAAGAAGTCAACTTTTTATTTAAGAAAAAAAACAATAATAGGCTTGCATATACAAAAATTCCAACTACTCGCACGCTAACACTCCAACTACTCGCACGCTAACATGTTTCATTTCGAAATGGATACTGTCACGTACTACCTCTTTTACCGTATTAATTCATCCTAGTGTGACGTGTATGATTCCATAGCCTCTTTCACATTATCAATTTCTCCCGGTGTAACATGTGTGCAATTCCATGGACAACATATGTAATGATAATATGTTATGTACAGTCCCTTTTCCGAACCCAATTCCAGTCCACACGCTTTGATTTTTTTTAAATAGTATACCTCATTTAATGATGTGCATACTTTTATAAAAATAAAGCATATACTCAAACAAATTGCATGATTACATTTATCGAAAATGTTAAATTTTTTTATAAAAATATATAGATGATTACCAGTGCATCCGAGTATGGGGCTCTAGACTCCTTCCAGGTCGGTGTCAGAGAAAGTGATGGCTCCTCCATCATCACTTCTTGGCCTCTTTACGATCAGCTTTGGCTCTTGGTCAATCTACATCATCTCGAAGGAGACCTGTATCTTCTTCGAGTCTCGTCGGGCGCTCTTTGCCGTGATGAAGTGCGGTATACCCCCAAAAATGACGTCATTAACCCCCGCCGAAGTGTTGGGGTCAATATTCGTCACATGCAGCTCACTAGGAGCTGGGGTCCTCTCGATAGGACCATATTCCTTCAGGTGCCCCTTTTGAACTCGGTAGTATGGCCCACACTCTTGTGGTAGTCACAGTGGAGAGTTTGATCCCGCTTTGACTCATCGCTCTTCATGGGTTCAGATCATCTGAACCATGGTTGTCCCTGAATTTTGGACAAGATCTGCGACAGAGGGGTCTTGAAGAACATCCCTCGTCCCTCTCGCACCTCATTGGTCGATGTGTCAGGCTTCTTGCCTGTCTCACCCACCGGTCCTTCTGATGAGGCTCATGCGGGTGTTTAGTTGTTGGCGTTGAGGTGGCGGCCATAGTCATAGACCAGGGCGTAGTCACCCCTGCTTAAGGAGCTTGGATTCCTCTTCCACCGTGACGTACTTTTCAACACGCCCCATCCAATCCAGTAAGTCAGAAGGAGTGCGCTTGATAAATGACTCCTTGAGACCGTTTTCGGATGGCAGGCCATTCCGGAAAGCCATAATTGCAATCGTCATTGCAGTCTTCGACTTCAAACTTCAGGATGCGGAAGCGATCAACATACTGCTGAACATTTCCCCTGACTGCATCTGGATCTTCATGAGATCGCCGAGATCCTTCTTCCTCCGCCGCTGCAGATGAAGTGCTCGGCAAACATGGTACCGAGCTCCTCAAAAGTTCTGATTGTCGCAGGTGGAAGGAGGTGGAACCAAGTCAGTGCGGCCCCTTTCAGGCTGGAGAGGAAAAGGTGGCACATAAGCCCATCGTAGAGCTCATACAACGTTATCGAATGACGGAATGCCAAGATATGATAAGCCCATCGTAGAGCTCATACAACGCCATCGAATGACGGAACGCCAAGATATGATCATAGCGATCCGTCGTACCATTATATAGCTTGAATTTGGGTTGAACGAATATTCGGGGAAGTCGTTCTCTGAGAATATCTGCACTGAATGGGGAGGCGAATCCCCGTATTGCATGTTCCACCATTTCGTGATTCAGAATGCGTCATATCTCGGAGTGCAAGGTATAATGAGGTTGCACGACTGTTCCCCTAGCTCGCTGGTGGAGTGGTGAATCATGCCGATGTCCTTCGGATACTTCGCGCAAAGCCGACCGTTCTTGGTGTATTTTCCTCCGCGAAGCCTCCCACCGGGCGGAGCGTTCCCTATGGGGTTAACGCCCGCGCCTCTGTTCTTCATGAGACCGTCGACCCGCTCGAGGTGTGCGTGAGCGCCGACGGGACCGCTGCCTTTGATTCAAGGAAGAGATACTTCCCTCTGAACCTTCAGTATTGACGGCTGGAGGGTTGGCAGTACAAGAGGAGGTGGCCGAATTCCCTCCTGAACTGGCTATTGTTGATGCATGTTCATATAGAACTGTTGCATCGAGGTTTCGATCATCTGCTGCATTGACCCCTGCGGGCGGGTAAATAGAGTTTCTTGCGTGGACTCCATCACCCGCTTGAGGTCTTGAACCTGACTAACCAGGGTTTCTGGCGAGCCATCAGCAGCAACATCGGATGGGAGGACGTCTCTGTCTTGTTGTCCCCCTGCATTGGTGTCACTCGGATCTGACATTGCGAACACTGACTTTTTGTTTCAGTTTCCCACAGATGGTGGCAAACTGAGGTGGATATTTTTCCCCTTCAGTTAAATTTGTAAATCTTTTTGGTAAAACAAACTTCAAATGATAACTTTGGTAGAGATGTTTTGGTGGTAAAAACAAACTTGGACTTTATCAATGATTGTGCTTTTAGAGTGCTATCTCACGACCTCTTTATAGGCTACCTACGTACCCCTTGGGATCAATGTTTTCATATTAGACCCTTGATTACCAACGTTTCGTAGGTAGTGGACCTTAATTGTCAACTTGACAGTTACAGGCGTTAGTGGTCTTCTGACCGTTTCTCCAACCTGCTCGAGGTTTCCTTAGCGTGTTCAGTCATACGTTACATCCTTGGGCGCGAGAAGTAAGGTCGACCGACCATACCTCTAATCTGGTCGTGCCTTAGACCGCTCGTTCACAAAGAGTAAGATCAACTGACCAAACCTGTAATTTGATTGTGCCTTAAACTGCTCGAAGTGACACTCGGTCACGAGATGAATGACTGTCCGACTAGACCGTTAGTCTAGCCGTGCTTGCACGTCCGTGAATGTCACCATACGGTTTTCCGATCCGGGTTGGGTCTTGTGGGCCCCAAATTAGATAGCCCATGTTTGTATTGTCCTGACACGTATCTTAGCACGGATTTTTACCTCCATAACTGTATTTTTAGTTAGATTAATCAAATAAAATATTCATATAATATTTATTTGTCAATGAAAATTCTAATTTAAAACTATTTGAATTTTTATACGTATTTTCAAAGGTTAAATAAATTTTAAACAATTTACTGGGGTTTATTTGAATTTTTTATTTTTATTTTTTTTAAATGTTCGTGTCAGCGAAGTTAATTTGGGGTCTGTTCTCTGTTGAGCCAACCGGATCTAATAAATTTCGTTCACGAATTCGTACATTGGCAGGTGAGTCGACGCAATTTTTTAAGCGAATGCAATGATGGGTTCTTTTGTGGACAATGAAGTTCTTCTCATGAAGTATTGAAGTTCGGGACCCATGATAATAGACTAAACATGTATTATTGAGATCCATATTAATTAGATCTCATCTTGTATTACATGCTCATTTGTTTTTGTTTTTTTTTAAGGTTACAAATTAAAAACAATGTGTGTAATTAGTGGGTGTAGTTTGGTTTTATTTTATGTCAAATCGAATTTAATTGAATTATCGTTACACTCAACCTGAACCCTAATTGGATTTGATCCCTGTAAACCGGACTAAATTTCTTTGGTGAATCTGAACCGGATGGAATCAAAATATATAAATTCAAACAGCATATCATCACAGATAAATATTTCTAACATTAATTTATGAAAGTGTCTAATGAATGGCGAGGAATGGATATTGGTCACACAAAAGACGAGGGAGAGTTTGAAAAGTAGTGATTATAATGTGTATAACTAGTTAGAGTTCAGTTCTATTAGTTTAATTCAATTTTTTATAATATATGATATCAAACTGAGACTAAATTAGATTGGTTTATTAATTTATTTATTTTTGTGTGCTTACTAATTTTTTCATGTTGGACCATCCAAACAAATATTATTACAAACCCAGAAATTGGATTGGATTGCATAGATTCGAATTAACAAACTCAAGTACACTAAGCCATTTTTACAATTCTAAATACATCCCTGTATAATTATTTAGTCTCGTCCACTCACTATATCGAGGTATAT
Organism: Acorus calamus; assembly: GCA_030737845.1. Classification (NCBI taxonomy): domain Eukaryota; kingdom Viridiplantae; phylum Streptophyta; class Magnoliopsida; order Acorales; family Acoraceae; genus Acorus; species Acorus calamus. The sequence goes on along the minus strand of CM060868.1, from coordinate 4,551,738 downwards.
ACTTTGTTAGAAATTTTTCACATTTTTTACAAATGAAATCATTTAATTAATTAGAGTATTTATTTTAAATTTTATCAAAATACATGCTTCATTAGATGGAGTATATATATGATTTATAAAAAAATAAAAATATATATGTTATGTATCTTAACTGTAAAATAAATTGAGTTTAATATTTTCCCGATGCAAAAACTACCAGAACTTAATTGAGAAGGAATGCCCGACCAGTCGTGCTCGTGATTGGATCAAGTCTCGCGAGCCGTAGCTTCTAGCAATTTCATACCACAGTTCCATTGCTCGCCTGGTAAAGGAACACCCTCATCAACAGGGAGGCACATGATCAATTCTGGCTTCTAACAATAAAAAATGTGACTAAGCCCAGTTGAGCTTGTTCATGAGCCTGACTCAGTTTATGTTGTGTATGAAAGTATTTGTAGGCTTATCCTCTCTGGGACTGTTTTGTTTGTAATCACCCTACAGGTCCGTTTGTATCATATTTCATATAAATTTTAAAAAAAACATGTATTTTTAAAAAATAAATATATTATTGGATCTTTGAAAAAAAATTATATGGTAAAAATGTGATTTAGATATTATGATAGATGTGATCTTATCATCACTTTCAAAAAAAATAAAAAACGCATGTGAATTCATCGATTGTACCAGTCCCCAGGACCGAGGGCCATGAACCCTGCGACTGTGCCTCCAAAAAATAACAAAGTCTAAACAAGTCCATGGCTCACTTTAGGAAGAGCACTGATGCATTCACTTCGATTTGTTCTCATGGCCTTTTGGGGGGGGGGATTTAGGCATTGTATATTTGAAAAACATGACATATATGCTCAAATAAATTAAATGTAAGCCTGCCATACATAATCCAACGAACTCAAATTTTTGGTTGACCATATAGAACATTAACTCAAACAGGGGGTTCCATCAAAGAAAAGGATTGCCTCCTAACATTGACTAATGATTGATTTAATAGCATCAATTTCACATAAACTGAAAAGAAACAACTGAAGCAATTAATTCATATCATAACCCTACATAACTGGCTTCCAGGATTCATAACTAGGATTTATTTCACAATGAGCGCAACAAGTACAGAAATTCTAACCATCAAACCTACAGACATACAGCTTCCTCAGCCTACAAGCAGTCTTTAGACAGATTCACCATCATTCATCACCTACATCACTTACCTAAATGTAAATATGCAAGCAAAATTCACATTGATAGAAAAAGCTCTCTCGCAGAGCAATAAACACTTACCCCAAACCATGGTTTCAAGGGATCGCCGAAGGAACCATACCCCCTTCACACGGTGAAGTCGGGAAGACCATTGTTCCCATGCTCATCCTGATCAAGCATCCTGACGACCTCCGCCACTCCCTCGGCTAACTCCTTCTGCAGAGGACCATTCACAGGCAGGTCAAACTTCCTCCTCTTCAGAGACCCCAACTTCCCCGGTGGCTGCGGGTCCACCACCTCCAGCATTGCCTCCAGCTCATTCACCATTGATCTCCTAGCTGCTCGTACCATGTAGTCCGACCCCTGTTTGAGCAAAGATGGGAATTGAATCACCATGCATTAAATAGACATGTCTAAAACAATGAACCAGGTGGTGGAGTCATGTGGAACAACAACCCATAACGCTTGAGAGATAGATTAAGGACAAGTTTGGCAACCCTGTTTGAGATGTAGAATTCCTCCTCAGGGATTCTGATAGATTTCGTGGGAATAAGGAATGAGGGGAATTTGGCCGGGACCACGGGACCACTCAGGAATGATCAAACAAAAAATAGATTTCAAACGCTTATGTGAGTGCTCCAGCACAAGGAGATCGAGAAGGGTTACCAAACCCAATACATACATCCAATAACATGACCCATCTTTATATGAAAATCAATATTTGAACACCCAATAACGTATGCGGATTAAATTTTATGAAATCCAAGCAATATCAAGCAACATAATATATAATTGAACGACATGGAAGGCATCTGTAATATACCTCGATAGCATCAACAGTCAGTAGAAGAACAATAATCTTCTCGGAGAACCTCTGGCGCTCCTCTGCATCAACGACAATACGACGACGGTAGGAGAAATTGGTGAAGAGGGTCCTGATCTCCTTCAGCCTAGCCTTGGCCACCGCGAGGTCCCTGAGACCACGGAGGGCCTGGGACCGACGGACAAGGTGGGCCCTGAAAGACATCTGGATGATCAACGCCGCATCCTGCGGAATCAGCTCCCTCCTCTTCTCTTTGTTGTTGATCCTTCTAGCAAATGCCTTCACAAAACCAATCAGTACCCCAAAATTAGGCTCTTTACATAAAAAGTTTCTAAAAGTACATTTGAATTGAAACCCACATTGCAAGTTAGAGATGTTAAATCTCTCCTTATAGTCCCAACCAAATTGTTTATTATTGTCTGAAAATGTTTGGGACAAACATTCCAGCAGTCATTTTTATGGTTTCACCACATTTTAATTTTTTTTTTAAAGTACATATTTATCTAATAAAGTAAACTTCACAATAAACATGAAGTATATACGAATTTTCTATACTCTGATAAAGATTTCATATACACAATTGGGACTGCAAAAATGACTGAGTTAATCCGCTAACCTGTCGAATAGCTAGGGTTCCTTTGTCGGTGGGCTCCTCAATCTCCACCACACGCGCAGCAGGGGCCGACTTCGACGACTCCTTCTTCGCCTTCTTGGGCCCGTCGATCTTGATCTTCCCGGAGGGGGTCGCGGACGCCTGGAAAGTGTACGTGCGGGAGACGGGCGCGTTCTTCCCCTTCCCCTTGATCTCCGCCGAGAACCTGAAGTCCTTCTCGACGCCCCCCTTGTTCGTCGCCACCCACTTGTACTTCCGATCCACGCCATCCTCCTTCGGTCCCTTCACCTCCGTCGTCCACTTGTACTTCCTGTCCACCGCCGGCGGCGGCGGCGCGCGGACGGCGCGGTCGAACCCGAGCTCGAGAGCCGAGACCCGGTCGCAGAGCCCGCGGAGGAAGAGCTCCGCCTCGGTCCGCTCCTGGAGGATCTTGAAGGAGGAATAGTGGGCCGATCTCTCGATCTGGACGAGATCGGCGAAGGTCTCAAGAGGATCGAAGGGGCATTGAAGGGAGAGGTCGAGAAGGGTCGGGTACGGGTTGGGGCTGAGTAGATCGAGAGCGAAATCGAGGTCTTCTTCGGCTCCGAAGGGGGTGAGGACGAACGGAGAGGCGACGGACTTGCAGAGGGAGCTCTCGAAGAGATCGAATCGACGGAATCCGCTCATCTTTTTCAGATCCGAGAGTGGGTTTGATCTTTTTTTGGTTTTTCAGGGTTTCAAAAGAGAGGTTTTTTTTTCAAAGGGAAGGGCAAAAGTGGGAAAGAAAGGCGAAGAGAGGGGCTTTATTTATGAGGATGGGATAGTGACTGTCGCCGCATATTTGGTGTTATGTCTGTTTTGTCCTTGTGGTTTGGAGAGTTTTACAAGGGGTTTTAGGTTTGGTGAGGGGCATTTATGAAGGGTGGTTTGGTAATTGTGGGGGGTTGGAACATATGAAAGGGACCAAGCGGAGGACTTGATGGGGAAAGGGAGAGGGGAGCGGCGATAAAGTGGAATCCGATGGGCTCCTTGGAAGGTTGTGAGGAGGATTTGACGTAAATGTCCCTTTTTAAAATGGGGTTGGCGGGGATATTTATGTCATTTGGTTTGTTTTGTTTATTTATTATTATTTATATGAAGTGAGGTCTATGTCTTTGGGCGCGACGGACGAGGAAACGAAGGAAAGCACGTGAGACGTGATCCCCATAGATTGCATAGCTTAGCTCATGAGGTATGTATAATAGAACTGGAATTACAGTGGATAAGGTTGAATAAGGAATTAAATAAAGTTTGGATTAGAGGAAAATATGATGAAAAAATGATACTGGTAAATAAGATAGCAGTGATATTTCAATTTTTTCATTATTAAATTATTTTACATTTTATATAAATTATTATTTATATTTTATTCATATTTTATCTATAATTAAATAATGATTAATCAAATGATAGATTTTGTTATCCGATTTCAATATTAAACTCAAATTACAATATCTGAAAAGAGGAGATAATGGAGGGAACAAAAGAGAAGAAGTTAAAATGCGTGCATTGAAGGTTAATGTTAATCTGCATGTATGAAATACAATATAGATAACAGTATTCTAAAGAGGTTTGGGATCCCCCCTTGTTCTAAATGTTAAGAAGGTAGAAGTTGTATAAAAAATGAAATTTTGGTAAATATTAATTAAATCAGGGACTTTAGAAACATGATATTTTCACTACATATGTATTCAATTATTAGCTGTCACATGTTAGAACATCGTAGAGGATCCAAACTCATTTTTAAAAAAATCTATCTTTTTAATGTTTCAGTGGTTAAAAGGACACTGGCTGAGTGCGCACCATGGGAACATTGTACAAGTGAGTGTAATCTTCTGGACTGGATTTTTTTAAAATTCTGGTTGAGAACTGTTACTGGGTTGTTTTTATCAGCCTCAACTCCATTCTTATATACATTGGTAAAAAAAAATCAATGGAGCATATACTCATTTTAATAAGATAAATTTTTTATATTTAATATAAATATATTCATACAATTTATTTAAATATATTTTTTTATATAAACATTTATTTTGATCTGATATACTATTTTTTAAAAATTTAAAACATGTGAGATTAGAATTGTCGAATTGAGGTCGGAAAAGAAGCCTTATGTAACATTATCCATTCTAGTTCATTGTTTTGGTCCTTTTGGATCCCTTTTGATCTGAGTTTTGCTCTTATTTAGTGGTCTAATTCAATAAATGTTAAGGATGTTCTAGCTAATTAAGGCATTAGTAACAAAAAAGCAATGTTTAAATTTACATCTACCCAGCAATATTATTAAATACATACAAAACAAAATTAATGTAAAAAGAAAAGAAGATTATCTCAAAATAAAAAAAATGTTATACACAATCCAATTTACATCTGTCTGCAAATTAAACATGTTTTAATTTTTTAAAATATAATATATCTTTTTTTTTATTGAAAGGTAGGCAATAGCTTTTTCATTAAAAAATAAAGCCCAATATAATGTACATAAAGCTAGCTGAGGGGCAACCCAACTAGGCATTCTATACAACCAAAGAGTTACAACATAAGTGAAGTAGCAGAAGAGAGTTCTGCCAACTCCAAGACTCTGAATCAGCAGCTGAAACTATCCATCAATGAGTATTAGTTTACCCCTGACAAAACTGATATTCGCTCCCACACAAGCCCGCCCCCAAGATTTGATGAAGTACACTGCCGATTCCCAAATATTTTCTGGGTACACTCTGGTATTGTGCTATTACGAGCCAACCATAGAGCCCATACTAATGCCGAGACTAGAGATTGAGACACCTTTACCCGTGGACTTCTGTCTCCTGACGATTTTAACTTATGACCGGCTTCCCAAAGCCCCGGAAGAGATAGAGATTGTAGGTTGAAATCCACCGCCACCTTCATGAAATCCCATAGCTTCATGGCTAAGGAACAAGTCGAAAACAGGTGCTCTGAAGTCTCACATCCATCTCACACATAGGACAAAGAGTGTTCGTCTGATGGGACAAAATATAATATATATTACTACTTTATAAAAAAAATATAAATTCTATTGAATTTCACATATCTATTTGTTAAAAAAATGAATTAAATATATATTTTAAACGACAGGAATGGGGATATATAAAACTACAACCATGGATAATAAATAGACTTTAGAGGTAAATCTACGAGTCACTGTCACGTTGACTCATATGTCTAGCTAGCACCAAACACAAAAAGATAAGCGTATACACGACTCTTGTCACCATCTTACACGTCTTTGTTTTTGCTTTCACTTCTCGCTCTCTCTTCTTACTCTTCCCACAATTTATTCTATATTCTAACTTTTATAACTATCTTTATGTTAAGTGTATACATGTAGAAGATAGGCTAAAGAACATTTTGACATTGATTGATAAAAAAAAAATGAACTTTATAATAAATGCCTGCCACCACCTTCACTGCCGTGTCAAAAGCCATCTCCAAAATCAATAAATAATGAAATCCCATGACGATTGAAGTATTTTAAAATTTTGCCTTTTCACACATGAGTTTAGTGCTTATATGGTCACACGAGCAAAAAAAGAAAATACGAAGCACAGTCCGAATCATGTGTCAAATACACAAGGTTTTCTTACCCAAATACATAAAAATTTCCTACGTAAATCAATAAAAAATGTGCATGGACAATTTTTTGTCTCAATTTTAGCCTACACAAATATGCACACATATTCAAATAATTTGAACCATAAAATCATTATAACAAACCATAAAATATTAGGTGGGTATTGAGACCATGATCAATCATTATAACAAACCATAAAATGGTTTAACCACATATATATAGAGAAAGGTGGTTATTAGGTGGGTATTGAATAATTGAAATGAGTGAGTCTGGAATTGAAAAAAATTATATTCAGTTATATTTGTATCCCGATTACCATACATATATTTGATTTTTTTAAGTATATACATTTATAATAAAGTATATTAAGAATTTATAAAAAATGAAATACATGTTCATATGAAATAAATACATATATTTAATTTATATTTTCTATTATAATATATAGGGAGACAGTGAACATATACCGAGTTAATCAATTTTATATACTATGTTAGAGACAAATGTAAATAAGACTGTAAAATGGACTTAATATATTAGTGTCTATTAAATATTTTGATATTGGAAGCGTAGATATTTTTGAATAATAATTGTGAAAAACTTTGTTTTTAAACAAATATTAGTATATTGTTGTGAAGAGTTGAAAAATCAATCATTTGACTTCTTTATCTATTATTTATTTATTTTGATTTTTCATAATGGCTATATTGAATCTTTTAGATTTTTTAAAAAGTTAGATCTTAAAATCTTAATATTTAAATGATACCCTTGAATGTTTTTATGATCAATTATTTTTTTCATGTTCACTTTTTTCTATTTTTTGTAATGTGAATAATGTGATTTGAAGATTTTTACTCTATCTCTTGGTCATCTGGCCTCCCTTGATTTAATTCTTGGTTCTGCCCTGTTTCTTATGTATCTTTCTCACACCACCTATTCAAATATGTAATCCAATTATTATATTAATAGAAGATCTATTTTTATTTTTGAAAAAAATTCCTTAGTTGTTCTTAATTTCGGTGGCATTTGCTCGTCCACGTGGCGTTGTTCCTTTTTTGTTTCGAAGAATATTTAATTCCTGAACCCCCCGTATGGCATGAAGAATTAGGCCAGAATAAGGAAGAATACAGGAGAATAGTAAAAAAAAGTTGTTTGTTTTGACAGAATAAACCCCGATAATTATGTCTGGATAAGTTAGGATAAGGCCTGATAACTATTCTAAAGAAATGTTGGAATTGCTTATCAGACCTTATCTATGCAAATGGATAAAAATACCCTTTTCTGCCATTTTAAAAAATTTATCTCACTTAACAGTCTCACACAGATTTCAAAAACTGTCACATCTATCAAATCAATCATATATTTCTCACACTATTCCCAGGGGTATAGTTGTCATTTAAAAAGTTATAAATTCTTATTCATCCCTTATCAACCATTTATCATCACTTTATCCAAGATTAACCAAACAACAAAAAAAGCATTTTTACGTTTTCCAATGAGAATAACAAAAAATGCAACCAAACAAAAAATTGCTTATTCAGTCTGAATTGTTATCTATCCTAGTATAGCTATCAGGAGCGAATAACTCAATGTCACACCCCATACGGGGGGAATAGTTTCTGAATCGAGTGGATATTGTTTTTTATGTTGCGGGGGTTATAAAAAGCAGAAACATACATGTGATGTCAGTAGACAACCAGTTCAGATTCCCAGATGTGCACATTGAATTTATTTATTTATTTATTTATTTTTCGTGGAGTGTTGCTAGCTTTATCTACTTTCCAGATCAGATAACTTCATTGTTCATATTTGTTCAATTATAAATTACAAATTATAGATTTTATTTTTCATATAATAAGTTTACTTTGTTGTTGTATCTGTTAAAAAATTACGAATAAACAAAAGTAAATGTTTATTAGAATAAATTGTAGAATAATTTCTTATGTAATTAATTAAAAACATATCTTTAAACTATAGGAGATGGAATAATATTATTTTTCATTAGTAACTAATATCCAAAATAAAGATGAATTAAAGTATTTTATAATCTATAATCTCAGAAGCACTATTTAGTCAGATTTCGTATCCTGATTAGTTATTTTAACTTATATAAGTTTTAATAAATTTAAATAAACATACAACAACTGTTTATTTTAAACTAAATATTATAATCTTCAGTTAATTTATAAGTTTTAGTAAACATGTAAATTATTTTATTAATTATTGGATTGCTAGCTTTTCTTTCAACTCCGGATCTCCGATCATGTAGTTGGTGTGTGATTATAATAAATAAATTTGTTGTGATAGGTTTGGGCATTGATGGAAATATTGGGGTCATCTATAACTATACTCTCTGACTCTATTTAGATAAATGGTTTCCTCAAATTTTTCATGACTTTCAAATACAGATAGGTGAATCCTAATAAGAAATTGTGATGGACGATCATTCGTGCTATTACTTTATAAAACACTCTACGTGTCCAGAACAGATCATTATCATAAGGATTTTAATTTGAAAAGGCCCTAATATGCATAGTTCCTGCTCTACATAGAGATGAAACTCGAGCCAGCAGATTAGAGCAGCCATTGAGCCTAGAGACCCATGAATCATCCCCGAAAGGCTGTAACTTTACTTTTAGAAGCTTCAAATCCATTGACTTCCCACTAGGGTCAGGTGCTGGGAATGGGGATGGTGCTTTGTACTTGGTACGTACTAAAATTCAATGCCTTGAGAACAGAGAACGTATGGTTTATTCTATTGTGCGTGACAAATAAATATTAGACTAAACACAAATTCTTATAATTACCACATCAAAAATATAAACATCAAATATATATTAAAGCATGCATACTTTAAAATATATAATAAAAACATAAAATAAAAAAGTTAAGGATTAGAAAAGTGTATCCGGAAATGTGAAAGCGAGTGAAGACACTCTGTCCTTGGTGAATAAGGTCCCCTCACGCACAGGGTTGAATGACTCCTACAACTGAAAAATACGACCACAACTGGTTTTGTCCTTCTGGGGTGCGAGCTATGGAAGAACCACGGTAAACAGACTACGATCCTTTCAGATGCCCAGATCAGAAATTAGATCAAACAACAAGGTGTTGGAAACTATGGCTTGGAGGAAAAATGATTTTCATAAAATCTATAATACAGTGGGATCGGCTATATATGTTGGATAAAACACCACTACACATAAGAGATTATTTTTCTGATTATATCTAACTCTTGATGGAGGATCACAAGACTATTTATAAGCTTAAAAAGATGAAATGATTTCCCTTTAATTCCATCTTCCAATAAATGATGAAATAGGAGTTATAAATGCATGCAATAATTCATTGTTAATTCATCCATATTATTTCTATTCATGCATGAAATTATAAAACATTAATACACAAATATAACCTTCATGCATTATATATGTGAATGAATCTCCAAAGCATTTGTAATAATATGGGCGGTTACAACACATTATGGAATATTGAATTATGTATTTTGGTCAAAATACCAACATATTCTACATGAACTATGCATGGACTTGGTGTTTTCTCTAATGTCTTGAAAGATGAAAGTGTTTTTGTTCCGTTTAAGATGTAGGGATACTAAGTGGCATATCCTCTTTATATAAGGCAAAGAGATGGGAGTAGGAATGATGAGTATTCCTACATGTAATTTCACTGCACGAATAATTGTTAGTGAGGTGTTCCTCCGAGAGTGTTGTTCTCCTGAGAGTGTTTTCCTCTAGTGTTATAGAGAGATATTGCAATCTTGTAATCTTATTTTTTATAATAAATTTTCAGAGTTTGGAGTTCGGCCTCTGGTTTTTTCATTTAATTTTAAAAGGGTTCTTCATGTTATATTGTGTGTTTTCCTAAGTTATTGTTTCTACATCTTCTTTGTTATACATTTTTTTTTAACATTCAATGCAAATTTCATATTTATCTCATTCCACTGTCATCTCTAACTGAACCAAGGTCGGACAAAGATTTTGTTAATTTTCAATTATTAAATATCTGTATTTTATATTATATAAGGTATGCTCTTTTTTTATATAAAATATGAAATCCAATGTACCTTCATCTAAGGGCCGAACCATTTAAATATAAAAACATAAATCTAAGCATCTAACCTAATTGTATGATGTGTCGATGAATGTTATAATTCATTTCAATTGGTTTAGTTTTAGATTGTAAATTTGTAATCACACTAATAAGAAAATAGTGGAACACCTTATCTACTCTTATTTTTGTATATATGCGAGTGCTTTTTTACTAGATATTTTATGAAAACACATAATTTTTTTTATTATTATTTCGGATATGAACTTATTTATTTTAGATAAAATTTTTAGTACTTTTAGTTCGTGTATAAAACGTGATTCTATTAAAAATAAGTAACCTACTTTAAGACCAAAATGACTTTTTGATGAAGATAGACCCATCTATCTATCTATATTACTAACCGAAAGTATTTAAGTTTTCAAATCCTTTCATTTATAACATTTTCATTTTCTAAATTTATCCTCACTTATTAATTATATTTGATTTTATATTAAGATTAAGAATGAAAAAATATTTTTATTAGTTTTATATTTGGATAAGGATAAAAAAAAACAATCTATCTCTTTATATTTGTGTGTATATAAGAATTGGGTAATATCATATTCATATCTATCAAATTAATCTCAATATTTTTAATGATTTTTTTAAGGATACATTGAATGAATGGTGATGATCATGCCACATAATCATATTTATTTATTTTTAGTGTTTTTAATAGATTTAAATGAATATAAGTGATAAATAATTAATTTTGGGTCAAATAAGATGTTCGATCTCGATTTTCATCATGAAATTGTCATTTTTTGAAAAATCATATTCCATAATCATAAGTATATATCGCAAAGTTCTTTCCAACGATATATTAATCACCCAAACCAGAGTTATAATTAAAAAGTTATGAATTTTTAATTCTTTATTTTTTTGTATCTATGAAAACATTGGATAATATTATCCATATCCATTGAATCTTAATTATTTATTTTTGTATATATACCCCTAAAAATCATATTTTGGCAAAGTATTACTGATGATTTGTTATTTCATATTATGATATTCGAAAGGGTTTAAATTGTATATGAATTTTTTTTTTAATCCTTTCAAGTAATATTGTTAGTTTTAGAACTTCACATGAGATATTTTAACAATATAAGATTGGTTGAGAGATATACATACAAAAAAAAATATTTTTAGTTTTAACATAGCTCTTTTATATATAATTTCATAATAAATTTTATAAATAATTTATTTAATCAATATAATATTTATGTATATATAACGTGATGAATATTATGTCGCATATAAATTAATTAAAAAATAATAAAAGTACTGTTTATAGGCAGAATTTTTTATTTACATGCACATCGCGCGTAGAAAAGATTAGTTTGACCTAACTTATTTGATTCACTAAACTAACTAGATAATCAACTAATTCGATTTGGATTGGCCAATCTATCAAGTTGGTTCACGAGTTATTAAACGGAGACATCACGTTGGATCTTAAATGATGGACTTGCCAGATGGATCCTCACATCTTTTCAAACAAAAAAAAAAAAAAACACAAAATAATTTATAATTATTCACACAACTTTTTTAAAAAAATTAGAGATCTGGGGTTTTCCCCTGACCAGAGTCAAGGTCGACCCCTCTTTTTACAAACTGAAACTATAAGCATTTGGAGAAAATATTAGGATGTGTTTGATTGTGCGATTTTAAAATTGATTTTATGAATCTATGTTTAAAACTGATTATGTAGGAAGCTTACTTTCTCAACTTTTTAAAATTGCAGTTTTTAGGCACTATTTACTTGAAATCTGTATGCATGAAGCTGCTACAGTAAAACTATTTGGTTGCACGATTACAAACACAGTTTCCTACAATCACAAACGTTGTGCAATTGCGCAATCAGACGCATGAGAGAATCATGTACAAGTCTTGCCATGCATTCTCACACAACAGAGTGATTCTCATCCGGTCTTTAATTTGCTTTCAATTATGTTACACTCAAATTTTTTTTTAATCCCAAATACAGTATCCTACATCTCGTTAATCCTCTCCATTCACTCATTATATATGCTTCGTAGGAAACTTTTCACACATTTTATAAATGATGTTATTCAATTCACTAAATATACTTCACATTTTATAAAATTATATCCTTCATTAGATAGCATATATATTATTTAAAAAAGAAAATAGGCAAAATGCATTTTAGACCAGTCTTTTTGCTTTTCCAATTTTATCCCTTTTTTTCAATTATTTCATCCCCGATTGGAAAGGAAAATCGCAATAGAATATCGATCTATCTTATTCTTTAAAAAAATTTGTTAAATTTATGTTGTATTTTTTTTTCTCTAACATTTATTTGGCAGTCTTTTTAAAAAGAAATCAGAATATTTTGTCAGTTTGATTGATGATGGAGAAAGATATTCTTTTTAATAGTCAAATACATGCCGTGGATATTATGACTATTATACCCTCCGCATAGCATTCCTTGATAATAAAAAAAAAAAGAGAGATCCTCATATTTAAGGGCTGGATAGACAACTCTATTGGTGTCAAGTCCAAATGCATCTTTACCAACAAGGGGGCCGTTACTCCGACCCCACCACTTCATCCACCCACCCCCCCCATCCTTTTTTTTTCTTTTTTTTTTGTGTTTCTAACCCACCCCTCCCCCTCCCCTCCCACCACCACCCCTACCACCCCTCCCACCACCACCACCTCCGAGACCCCTCTCTCCGCCGCCTCCGAGACCCCTCCCCCTCCCACCACCACCACCACCACCACCCCACCACGCCCTCTGTTGCCTCCAAGAACGCCACCGACCTATGAGTGGGGGTCTCGGAGGCGGCAGAGGGCGTGGTGGGGTGGTGGGAGGGGGAGGTGGTGGTGGTGGTGGTGGTGGGAGGGGGAGGGGTCTCAGAGGCGGCGGAGGGAGGGGTCTCGGAGGTGGTGGTGGTGGGAGGGGTGGTAGGGGTGGTGGTGGTGGGAGGGGTCTTGGAGGCGGCGGAGGGCGTGGTGGGGTGGTGGGAGGGGGAGGTGGTGGTGGTGGTGGTGGGAGGGGTCTCGGAGGCTGCGGAGGGAGGAGGGGGCGGTGGTGGTGGGAGGGGTCTCGGAGGCGGCGGAGGGAGGAGGGGGCGGTGGTGGTGGTGGGAGGGGGAGGGGAAGGGGTGGGTTAGAAACACAAACAAAAAAGAAAAAAAGGGGGGGGGGGTGGATGAAGTGGAGGGGTTGAAATACCCGTCCCCTACCAACAAAGGGTGGAATATTTTGCTTACATGCTGATTTGAGATTTTTGTCATTTCCATCACTAATTTTTTAATAAATGAATTTTTAAGGAAAAGTGTATATAACCCCCTCAAATATTGTATATCCATATCGACCTTTTATATATATATATACACGTAAACTGGGGTATAGTTAAGTTAAACCATATATGGGTCAATTTTGATATTACCCCCCCCCCCCCCCCCCCCGTCTATTTCACCCCAAACCACTATTCTCTTTTACCCAAATCAGCTATTTTTTCCATCAAAACAAATTGAATGCTCTCATCTACAATCCTCCAACCCCCTAATGGTCAAAAATAGGATTGTTGGGAGGAAGAAGACCGATTCGGTGGTTTTGTGTAAACATGGATATTTTGGTCAATTGTAGGTTTGTGTAAACATGGATTTATTTATAATTTGTAGGGTTTATTTTGAATTTTTTTAAATGTCAGTAGATTATATGAATATGTATTTTCATGCTTAAAAAATTAGAGGGGTATTATACCCCTCTAATTTTTTGACCAAAATTAGATTTGAATATGTATTTTCATGCTTAATAAATGTAAGGAGATTGTATGTCAGGAGATTATATGAATATTCTTTAAAAATAGATAAAAATTTAACTTATGAGGTTATATGCTTAACCAAGATAAAAAAAAAATTAGAGGGGTATATAATTTTTTTAAAAAATGAGAGTCGATACGGATATTTGCAATCGTTGAGGGGCTATATGCATATTTTAACCCTCTAGCTGGTTAACCGGAAAAAAAAATCTTCTTTGATGGGACATATCCATGCCCAAAACAATTTTTTTAAAAGCATAATGATGTCGGGCTCATATTTCAGGGACGGATCCCCTCAGGACCTAAATAATATCAGTCGGTCAGTGTTCAATGGATTTTGACACGTGGACTAACAAAATAAAAAAAAAAAAAAACACTCTCTTTTAACACTCTGGTTATCCACCTTGACACCGTCAAATCCCATAAACATCACCCTTTTTCAGATTCACCCCTTTTTATTTTCTTTCCCTCTTTCACCCCCAGTATCTCCATCAAAAACATTTCAAGGATATTAAGTTTTTTTTTTCTTCTAAACATAGTAATCATGAATGATTTATGCATCTATAATATATATTTTTAAATTCAATTAAAATAGGAAAAAAATACAAATGATAACAATAAAGAATAAAAAAATATTTTTTTTAAAAATAAAACAAAAACCAAAAATGAAATAAAAAATAAAATCTTATGAAGGAATAAATATCATTAAAATTTCTTAAATTATGAGATTTATTCCTATCTAAAAAAATAAAACCTGGTTTGATCTTTCTCTTCTTTTCACATGGTTATCAAGGAATAATAAATACATTAAAAATTCTTTAAATTGTTCGGACCCAGTCAGGACTACCTTTGATCAGCCCGGTTATCTAAAAGTATGGAATTAAACTGAACTAATTAATTGAATTAAACTACTAATCAATCAAACTATTATGCTAATGAGTTGAATTAAACAAGACACGTCCAAGAAAAAACTAGAAATTCATACAACTCTAATATGCATGCCCGATCCTGGGATGGTAGAATAGGTAATCACCTAGAGGCCCTATATCCTAAAATAAATAATAAATAAATATGAAAAAAATCAAGTTTTTAAAATGAACATTCATATGATTTTTTTCACATTGTTTTTTAGTTGTAATCTCATTCTTAGTTCTCACGTTTAATTGATCTAAATTTTACGTTTTCAAGTTTTTAGATATTTTATTTTCCTTTTTTAAACAACATATCTACTTCTAGATTTTTGTTTCGTTTTTTTTTTTTTGATATTTATTTGTCTTGTTTGTATTGAATTTAGTTATTTTATTTTTTTAATAAAATTCTTTTCTTTAACATATTAGTAGATCTGAAGAAATTTTATGATTTAAAGAATTTTATTGTTTGATTTTCGTAAGGTAAAATTGCGAGTGTTTGTTACGCCCCGAAGCATTACCAATCATACAATAACCAACAGGGGTCAAATAAGATAACAAGGCTACAGGAAAGTAGTAGCCAATAAAAAGAAATGATGCGGAAATATAATATACAAATTAGTCTGTAAATCAAAAACATTATTACAAACCCGAATACACGATAACTGTCCTGTGAGAGTCCAAGTCTAGCCTAAATAAAATCATATGTGCAACACGCACGATTACCAGTATATACACAAAGAAAATGGGGTTGCTGACAGCCTCGCGCTCGCTAACCGAAAGGTGGGATACTCTACGCACGAACCACGCCAGATAGATGCTCTAGCTCCACGCCAACCCAGTCCCTGGTGAAAAATAACACACGAGGGGTGAGCTACAAGCTCAGTGAGTGGCAAGAATCCACGCTCTATAAATATAGTATAATATTAAGCACATTGCTCTTATAAGGAAAAATATATGCGGAAGAACCCCAACCGATACATGTCACGTGGAGATGTGACCTCACCTCACCTCACCCTTGACCCGGAGGGGAACTCCTAGGACTCTTGAAAAGCAATTAATTCATTAATAGTAATGTGTGGTATCTCAAACTAGTACAACACTTCAAAGATTATCTACATCGATGTATAATACGTTACGATGCCTTGCATCATCCGGTAGCCCTCTCCCTGGCGGCCTTCCAAGATAGGTACGAAGCCACAAGGTATTGAAATACACATTGAGCCTCCTATGATGTGGTGGCACTATCCAGGATAGCTTCAACGCTCGAAATCTTCGACGCACGACGATATGGGAGAAAGCACTCTAACCCCATCCTCGCCTTCATCCCTAAGGTGACATGAGACTATTAGAAAGGAAATCAACTCGCTAACTCCCTTAACCTTCCGGTAGCCTTCTCCCGGGTAGCCCTCTTCCTGACAGCCTTCCAAGATAGGTACGAAGCCACAAGGATATTGAAATACACATTGGGCCTCCTATGATGTAGCGGCAGAATCCAGGATAGCTCCAACGCCGGGTAGCTTCAACGCGGATACGAGGTAGGGGAGAAGCATGCCACGCTCACAATACGATCATCAAGGATCAACTATAATCATCTAGAAATCAACTCGCTAACTCCCTTAACCTTCCGGTAGCCCTCTCCCGGGTAGCCCTCTTCCTGACAGCCTTCCAAGATAGGTACGAAGCCACAAGGGTATTGAAATACACATTGGGCCTCCTATGATGTAGCGGCAGAATCCAGGATAGCTCCAACGCCGGGTAGCTTCAACGCGGATACGAGGTAGGGGAGAAGCATCATCAAGGATCAACTATAATCATCTAGCAAATACAATGCTAATGAATTCTCTTGAATTTCCATACAGATGCATCACTCGGATGCAGGGAAAGGTAGTTAAGTTCTCACACTTAGCAATGGGGAGGCATGACCCTAAAGGCGGGTCATCCACATGCCTATTACAGATAGGCCAAGCATACTATCATTGCTATCGATTAACGAATACCAATACGATAAATGAATTCTTCTGAATTCTCATACGAGAGCATCGCAAGGATGCAGGGTATATAAACTGCTACATTTGCACATTAAAATAATAAAGTATGACCTAACTGAGAGTCATACATCCACCTATTTCAGATAGGCCTAATCTATTTATCATGAGTGCGATAATGATAGGAAAAATTCTAATACCTTTGAGGTGTAAGAGTCCCATTACCTTAGCCATCACTCTAAGCAATTATTGAGACACAATCAAAGTAAATGATTCTCATCCACATTCCACTATGTAATCATCTAATAAGGATAACGTCAAAAAAAATGAGAATTAAAACATCTATTAAAAATCTCATCGGATTGGATAAATAAATATGTGATTCCCCTTCAATCAAATCACATATGACATTCAAGCAACACCTCACTAATATTTGTAATCTGAAATATCTATTTCATACTATACAAGCACAAAACACTTACATAGAAGACTAAACGGCTTCAGACATGGAAAACTCATCCATTAATGTGAATGAGACTAATATGAGTTCATGCTGTATATAATAAAACTTCTAGCAAATAATACGATGCTCGTTGTGCAAATGAGTTGGTTGAACCATTCAACATACACACAATTATCACAAGAGAGATATAAGGACTACCTGTCCGAATAACCTATTAATAAACCATGAATATGCACACTTTATACAATCCAACATAGGCCCGCTAGTAAGCTAGCATATATATCATACCATTAGCTAAATATGATACAACCATACTAAGCATTTACTAATAAGAAGGTGACCCTACAAATGGCTACCTATGGCATGTCATGCCCACTAACAAGCTAGCATAAATGTCATACTCTATACCTCATGTTATATAAGAACCCACAATTAAAGCTAACAAGTATGAGTCTAATATATTAATGCAATTTAGCAATCATGATTGAATATAATTAGGGTGCCCCGCGGATACGCGATGCACGATTATGTGCATCGAGCGCTTTCCGAAAGGGTGAATCGAACCACTCACAGATACTTGGATCGCCGCGCGTCCGGTCTACGAAATCTTGGGAAGAAGAGGAGATGGTGCACATAAGGAGTTCCACCACCATCACCACAAACAACCACCATCACACATGCCACATAGCACAGCCACAACCACCACCAAATCAGCCATCACATACACACATTAGCACAACACACTCACAAAGAGGGAAGGGAATACCTTGAGAGGGTGGAGAAGAGGGAAGCCAAGCTCAAACACACAAACCTTGCTTGATCTCCCTTTACATGCATGCACCCAATCCAAGCACACATTCTCTTTGGCATTTCATCAAACATGTGGGGGGCTGAACACATACAAAAGGGCTGAACCATGTGAGGGAGCTTGAGGGAGAGGAGGAGATGAGAAACAACAACATAACATACACACACAAACCTTGATTCCTTCACTTCTAACACTTCCTCTTCTTGCTCCATCTCCTTCTCCTTCCACCACCCAACACACACAACACCAAGGGCTGGACCAGATCCAAAAAGGGGGAAAATTATGCCAAGGTCGTGCACATGGGGGTGGTTAAATAGGCAAAAGAGAAGTGAAAGACCGAGCTGTCCTCGGAGTTAAAACTCTGCGCAGCCTTCACTTAAACAGCCATAACTTCCTCGATACAGCTCCGAATTGCACGATTCCAATGACATTGGAAAGATAAGAAGATTATCTACAACTTTCATGTTTACATCCAGATCAAATAACCTCTCCAGCTATTCCGAAATATAGGCTAAACATCATACAGGGCTGCTGCCTGGATTTCATATCCCCAGGGTATAATTGGAAAAACACCCATAACTTTTGATACATGAATCCAGTTGATCTAATTCCACTTTTGTATGAAAGCTAACTTAACACTGAACATCTCATGATAAAACTAGATTTTTACTACTTCATCTTGGTCATTAACAAAATTAAATCCAAATACCAATCGAAACTGCATAATTTCTAAAAGACCTCAAAATGCTACAAAAACTTCCATTTAAGCCCAAGTGAACACCAGAACCACAAATATGCAATTTGATTTTGAAACTGAATGCCCGAACTATTAAAATAAATAAAACGCGATATTTGACCTTTAAAAGTGACACAGTCTTAACATCGTTGTAACACTCAATTTTTTCTCAATCCAAAACATGGTCAGTGAAGCATATGCTTCATTAGTTGTTGTATATACCACATTAAATATTTTCTTACACTTACTAAAATTGAGTTTATTCAACTCAAATGGAATGATATACACTTTCTATCAAAGTATAAACCTCATTAGATAATGTTTACTATTTTTTAAAAATGAAAAAGAGACTGGATCCAGTAAAGACTGGATCCAGTCAGTTCGGTCAGTACCGAACTGCACCACATGCATATCGAACTACCACTTAAAAATCAAACTGCACAACCAATTATTGTGTATATTTTTCACTCTCTTATTGAGTTCAATCAACTATTGGAGAAAATATGAATTCCTAAGTATCATCAGCATCCAATAAAAAGAGTGAAATATATACCCAACAATTAGTTGTGCAGTTTAATTTATAAGTGATGCAGTTCGATTAGCACGTTGTGCAGTTCGGTACTTACCGAACTGACCGGATCCAGTCCTGACTGGATCCGGTCCCGTAACTTAGACTAACATTTTCTAAAACTGAATTTTATTTTTGTTTTACTTTCGGTTTTTGTTTTAATTTTTTTAAACATATTAGAAGATAAGAGTAAATCGCATAATTTAAGGAATTTTAATGGTTTTTATTCCTCCAAATTTTTTTTATTTTTGTTTCATTTTTGGTTTTTCTGTTTTAACTTTTTTATTTTCTGTTTTTTAAAGAAATCTTTTTTTATGGTTATCTTTTGTGTTTCTTTTTTTTTGTATTTTAATTGAATTTTTTATTTTTAAAATTTTCATTTTTATCACTATTAAAAACCAATAAATAAATAATTTTTTATTTTTATCACTATAGAAACAAAAAAAATAGTAAAGTAATTTTTTTTTTAAACCCAGCTATGAAAAGAAGAGAAGTATGAATGAGGAGAAAAAAACAAAGAGAAAAGATGGAAAGAAGAAAAAAAAAATGACAAAAGGATCTCCGTTAAAAAGTTTACGTTACTGTTAGAGGTGGGTTTTTTTTTTTTTTTGGTTTTGTCAGTCCACGTGTTAAGTGTCTATTGGACACTGACGGACTGATTGTATTTGGGTCCTGAGGGGATTCAGTCTCCATATTTCATCGATCATTTTCCTTCACAAGCGTTAATATACTCAGTGATCATTTTAAGTCTTATATATTGTGATAACACAGTGTATGAATTTTATCGCTTTTATTTTTTTTAAATATATTTGTATATTTTAATGTATACTTCGATTCGTATAATAATATGCACTTCAATAGAAGAGTATATATTTTAAAAAATAGTTATTTAGTTTTCACTCCTCCTAAATTAAGAAAATTATTAAAAACCTCTATGTTTTGAATTTTTAAAAATAATATATCTCATCTAATGTGATACATATGTTTATAAAAAATGAACATATACTCAAATGAATTACACAGATCCATTTTAAAAAAAGATGAAAAATTTCAGTCGAAGCATATACCTTGTTAATGTGATTATATGCATGAGTGATTTTTCAATCTATGTATATAAGATTGAAATTAAAACTTAAAAAGAAAAAAAAGAGTAACATCACTAAAAAAGCAGTGTGGGTCGAAGATGTGACCGCATCAAATGAACAGTATGTACTCCATGAATAAAAACTAAGCCCATGTTATACAATATCTACGTAGACATTAATGTCCCCACTATAGTACGACCATAATGTCCCCACTACAGTAAATGCTACACACATTCCCCCGGGGTCCGGCTTCGGCCGCAGCTTATCATTTCAGTATTAAATTCCATTGAAATCTTTGTTGTCAGAATGCATTATATTAACACTGCTTGATTTTTTTGTTTATTTTATAGGATATCACAGCCAATCCATTCCATTCCATTCATTGAATCATCAGATCAACCACACATTGCTTAATCACCTTCTTTACGTCATCTTAAAAACATAGATTCTGGCATTTAAAGAATTCAAGCCAAACTTTATCACCCACAAAGCATAACCAAAAGTAAATCAAAAGAAGACACTGTGCTGCTACATAAAGCATCAGATTTAATAATAATATATATATATCCATAAAAAGAAAACCCAAAGGTGCTTCGATTAAAAGACGTACAAGATGGGAATACCAACTAAGATTCTCATGACATTTAATATAAAAGAAAAAGGTTAGATACAGCAGTAACTCCAATTATTTTTAGGATCTTAAAATGTTTTAAAAAATGAATTTATGTATATATATATATATATATATATATATATATATATATATATATGAATAAATTGAATACATGTTATTTATACTGTTTAGCTTAATATATATACAAAATTGTCATGAAACAATATTGAGGTCCACCACTCTTTGCTTACCAAAAAAAAGTCCACCACTTTTTAACGGTGATGGTGATGAGATCCGGAACTTTTCTTCGAATTAATTTCTTCGAGAGTAAGTGATCCAATAAAAGAACATGTCACTGTAAGCTACCTATTTGTAATTTTTTCATTGATCTAAAATCCAAAAAAGATCAAGTTTCAAGTCATTAAGTGAGAGGCTTTTGATTGCACATTCAAGTGTATCTGCACATCCATGTAGCTTTTTGGGGTTCATAACTCCACATGTGAAATTTTTAATAGAGATTCTGGCTATACACACATTCATGAACATTCATTTGGCCCATACAGTAATGTCATTCATGCATTCCTCAACTCAATATATGGTATCTATGAAAATCACCAATGGGATACTTAATTTTATAAGAATTAAATTTATGTAACAAAATTAATTATTATTATTATTTTTTTTAAGCCACTCCTCCATAGTAAAAGGATCATCCAATAATTCGCCAAATAGAATTGAAATCATATTTTTTTCCATTTGGAAACCATTGGAGCATACTACATTTTATTAAATAAAATAACAAAGCATAGTTGAAGGTGCTCTACTAAAACATATATCTAATTATTTAAGTGCATACTGTTAAAGTATGTAATTCATTAAGAAAAAATATTTCTAGTACAAACAAAACCACGTCTAACAATTTTTTTTTCTTTTACATCTAAAATTTACGACCAATTTATACAAGCAATGACCAAAAAAATATTAGATTTGTTCCCTCAAAAAAAAAAAGATTTGAGTTCAAATTCGTATTTCTATGGCTGATTTTTTTTTAAAAAAAATGGATGTAAGAGATATATTTAGAGATTTAATTAAAATTTGAACAAATCTTAGCTAAATACATGGAAAGTTTGTTAGAGATCTGAAACCGAAAGATCAACGATTTCTCATGTACTATGATATGTGATTTGACAGATTCTTATTTTGTTATTGAGAGATAAGATTTGGAACTACTTTTTTTCTCTATATAGCTTTGTTCATCAAGAATTAATACCCCTTAACAGCTGGACATATTCAATTAATAATGACATGGCTGTTTTAGGGCCATTAAATTATTTAATTGTTTAAAAAATTGATATTGTTATATGTTTATAATATTATATGTTTCATTTTAAAAAAAAACCTACAATAAAAAATAGAGCAAAAATAGTGTTTAGATGTTATTTTTTTAATCCTAATTTTTCAAAATAAAACAAAAATAGTCTCATCATGGATAGTTTGGTATAGTATTATGATATCAACCAATTTTTTGTTTGATTGTATTTTTGCTATTCAATCATCATTTTTTTTGTCTTTAATGTTTTTTTTAGCTGTTTAAGATATGGATAAACTATTCTTTTTAAATAAATAACTATTTTTTGTTATACCTATTATCTTATCCTTATTCCACCCAAGTATAATCCATTTATTACTTCAAATGGTAGGTAAGATAATTTTGATTATAAATAGGTATCACTGATATGATAGAATTAATTTCACTGATTCTAAATTTTAAATGAGAGAGATCGATTGAAGAAGTCTAAATGATCACGAAACAGCCTATTATATTTAAATTTTCAATAACTATAAAATGAATAAAATCAAGTTTGTTAAGTGGAACAAAGACTCCACTTTTGCCTCCTTTTGAGGCATAATCCAAGATTCATAATCAAATGGATGGTCTAAAATTAGTTAATCGTGTTTATTTGAAAACAAAAATTAGATCATAATTTTGTGTTTGTAGATTTGTTAACAAACCTGTGATAAATTTGCTAACTGATTTTGCCAGAATCACTAAATTAATGGCGCTAAATCCTGGATTATGGCATTAGATCTCAAAAAAAAAATTTGTTTAGATATTTTTGAGGACCATAATGCAAAACAACCTATAAATAGACCGGGACTTCCTTGATATGAAAGTTTTTAACACTTATTTTAAAGACATGAAGAAAATGATTGTTGACCGGTTCAATTAAACAATATTATGATGACGTAATAAATACATATATTAATTATTGAGTAACATTAATAACACACAAAAATATGATTTTTTTAAAATACTCTCAGAGTGTTTACCAATAACATTATCTACAAAACTATTTTTGCATAAGACAATTAATTTTTTATATTGTAGTTACAACTTATTCAAACAATGAAACAATCTTATCTTAACATGAGATCAAATTTTTTCATTTAAGGTAGCATTGGCAATCAGAAGTGTGGATAATTTTTGAAGATTTATTTTCACAAGAAATTAAAAAAGGTAATACACGCAAAGCACATTCAATTTTTTCATTTTCAAAAATCATATATATTGCATTTTAAAATATACTTTTTTAAGAAATTTAATAAAAGACTTGTTTAAGAATTTATTTGTAAAAACTATTAGACTTAACAAACTCTTTTTAAATTTCTTTTCAAACTAAATCCAAACATAACATAGAAGCTAATTATTGCTTATTGAATATTTTATTTTGAGAATTACAGTTTAACTAGTCGAACCACCTGGCCCGCTATAGTTTTTTAAATAAATTAAATTAAGCTAATTATATTATCGTTACATATTATCAATATAAAGTCTAAATTTTTTATTTAACATGGTCACCCAAAAAAATCTACTTTATTTCAGTCAACATTATATCAGCAAATGTTTTTTTTTATAAAAGCACCCCTCTCGCGAGATTCGATACTTCGTCCGTTTGCGAAAAACGATCCCCATCCACTCTCATTCGCCGAGACGTGCAAAATCCAATGGACCCCACCCAAAAATGACCGATATGCCCTCACATGGCAGGACAAATATGCGAGGGCAAAATGGGAACAGTACAGTCCGTGCAGGTCGCTTCCGTGTCTGCCCGGACCAGAAAATCGAGTGGAATTGTTTCGCGGGATGGACCACTTTTAAATTATTATTTCACTTAGACCCCTCTCGTGGAACTAAGCGTTGACGGATGTGCCCTTTTTGTAATTAATATAAAATTGACGTATGTATTTCTAATTATGATGCCTCTCCCGTTCAGTACCAGACAAAAGAGGGGGGGACTCTCTCTCTCTCTCGACGCGAATCATTTCGATCCTTCAACATCTCCTTCTGGAGTTCAGTTTCAGTTTCTTTTTGTCTCTCTCTCTCTCTCTCTGTGAATGGGAGGATCGTTGGATCGTGAGTTCGGGCATTGGCGATCGATGTATGGCCTCTTCATTTTCTGAATTTCAGGTACCGTTTGTGTTTTCATGCGATCGTTTGGTTTTTGGATTGAAAGATTTGTTTACGGAGATCTTCTTTTTTTGTTCTTTGAGGAGCAGACGCGTGTATGTTTTTTTTTGTGTTTATGTGTGTTTCATTTTAGTCTCTTTGATTTTTTTTTATTTAATTATATTTTGTTGTTCGGAACTTTGAAATTCCGATTTGGAGCACATTTTTTGGTTGCTTTTGTTGTTGTTGTTTCATCGTATCAGTCAATGGAATGTCTGTCTGATTCGGGGTTTCAGTAATCGTAGGTTTCGATTTTTGTTGTTAAGGATTTAAGTCGTTGTGTATCTGTGTTTGATTTATCTTGGAGAAATGATTGTGACGGGATTTTTTTTTTTGTGGCAGATTAACTGCTATAGTTTATTTAATCGGTCTAGATTTATATTATTATAATGAGGAATTCTGAATCAATGAAAGAAGCAAAAAAAAAAAAAATCGAATTCTATAGAAACTTCTACGGTCTGTATCATATTTGTAAATCCCGTTTTATTCTATGTTATTAATTCCTGAGTTTTTCATCGGTGGAATTGTGCATTCTGGATCGTGTTTAGAGTCCCTGTTTTTGTTATAGAGGTTGTAATTGTTTTTGTTTCTCTTTGAAATTGTGCTTGTGAGGTGAAATTTAATGGTGTTTTGTTTAATTTTTGTGTTTTTTTTTCGTTTTTTTTTTTTTACCCTGAGCATGAGGAACTCAAGAGGTCCATTAGGGCTCTGTTTTGATACATTTTATGAAAAATATTATTTCATGGTAGATGGTGGTGATCTACAACTCTTTGTGGAGTCATAAGTGGTCTCTGAGTTGGACTGTTTATTTTGAAATTGTGGTTTGATTGATGTAGTAGTTTACAAACACAACTTAAAGAATCTAGAAAATGAGTTGAATTTTAAATTCATGTAGTCCATGGAGGGCATCAATGGTTAACCTTACTTCATTTGTCACTTTTGCATTTTCTTTCCTTTTTATGTTTCTCTCATGCTTGGTGTACAATTCTAGAGAATTAAAGAAAGGGAAGAAACACAACAAATAGAAGAGAGTTCTACTGGACAAAAGAGAAAACAAAAACTACATCACCAATGTTAACTCTCAATTTTTAATCTTCCCCCAATTAAGCTCACCCCCATAGCCCCTGTACAATATGTGGCCTAATCTTTTGTGAATTTGATAATGCTTTCCAATATATTTCATTGCTTATTTCACAAAGTTAATATATCATTATCAATTTTTGCATTGCTTCAGTTTCTATTTTGAGTTGGGTTCTGCAGGAATATATGGTTACAGTTGGTGGGAAAAATTTCTGGACAGCCCATGCCTTTGGAAAGGATTCAGAGTTTGATGCAGTATTTGCTACAAAGTTTGACTCCTGTGATTATAGAATGCTGAATGGTGGAAATCATAACCAAAATTCAATGGGATCAATGGGAAGGTACACCAATCCTCTCAAAGAATTTTTGAAGCACTCAATGCTTCAACATGAGGCGATCTTTAAGGAACAGGTAAGTTGAAGAATGTTTGTTCCTATTCTCCAGATTCATAAATATATCCATATATGATCTAAGTTGGTTTACACTTTACGGTAGGTTTAAGTTGCATGGCTTCTGATTTAATGATTCAGGTTTACGAGCTTCATAGGTTGTACTGGACTCAGAAGAACCTAATGAATACTCATAATTTGAAAGAAAATTGTACTGCATGGGACATGGGTCCACAGTTGTCCTCCGTTTCATTGCAAAATGAGAGGAGGGATAGCCAATCTGAAGGAGTGAACTTTATTCCTCCTCTTAATCCAATGGTATGTGATTCTAGACATCAAATGTTGGTTCAATTGCATGTGGTATCATGTGATGTTGCTGAAAAAAGATGGCATGCAGATGAGCACGGTACAAGCAGACAACAGGATCATGGTAGAGCACTGCCAAGGCAGCTCATCTACGCTTCATCAGAGCCGGCGCCGACGGGTGGCTATTGATCTTGAACTTCCAGGTGAAGACTACATCAGTGATGATGAGTTTACGAAGGATCAGAAACAAGGGGAAGTACAGAATCCTGCTCAGCATGAGATGATGGTTCTTCCAGAGAACATGAAGGTAAGGCTCAACCGCAATGAGAAGATTTGTGGGATGAGACTACTGTAAGGATAAATCTGTTCAACCAAGGATTCTCTTTGGCTGATCGTGGTGCCATCAACTTGGAAGAATACACTGAAGAGACAAAAATGGTTGCCTCATTTGATTTGGAAGCTCCACCGGCTTGTCAAGGAGGCATACATGGTTTAGTTCAACATGCCCTACATGACACAAGAAGGGAAGATGTAGATAGTATGTCCCTCATGAAGTGCTCAACCATGGATCAAAGTGAAAGAAGGGAAGGGAAAATATCCTATCATTATGATTCTGGTATGTTTTTTTCATACACTGGTATTTTTCCCTTATTCCTCGTGGTTCCAGGGACTCACTTCCGTGAACAAATTTCCATGCAAGCCTTTTTTTTATTTACAAGTATTGCACTTAGTGGTCTGTGTGAATTAATCACAATTGATGAGTTGCTGAATTTTTCCCTTTATGTATTTTCTTATAGCAGCCATTTAGAAAATTAGTAAGTTCTATGAGATGATGGAATCTTTGGAAACCAGGAAATGCAGTATGCACACATATTGCCATCTCAATTCTTACATCTCTCTCTCTAGGCACGTTCCTTCAGGAATAATTTGCTGAGAACACTGAAAAAGGGATCCTAATAGCCAAATCGTTGTTTTACCGAAAATAGGAAGATGAATGTGCAAGCTTTGAAAGTTTCCTTGGACGGTTTTACCTTTTCATAATGAGCACAAAAGTTGGTCCTTTTGGGGCAAATTACTTTGTACCTAGGACCAAGGATTGGGAATTAACTCATATTGTTCATCATGATGCAGTTGCAGGGTTGCATCCTTTGTAGTAAAAGATCTTTTACCAAGAAATATCATATTTTAATGTTTCATTTGGTGCATTCAAAAGCTTTGATGTGCATCCACCACGATATTACACTGATCTTATATTCTTTATTGTTCTTTTGAATTCTTCTATGTGAACTTTTACGTGTCATTACAAGTGTCAATGCTGTTTGTTGACTCCTGAACATGTTAGTATTAGGTTTAGGGTCTGACTCTAACTTTTTTTGGTATGACGAAAAAAAAAACACAGCCTCCACCTGGTAATGAAATAAAATAATAGAATTACTACCTGATTTAGTATTTTGTTATTTCCCTTTTTCTTATATAGTTATATGCCTTTATTCAGGTTAGAATGAGAATAAGTTATGTAATATAATGTAAAGATACTATAGATATATATTATCAAGTTCTTAGGAGTGGGTTACAAGTTCTGATTTTGATGGCCACGCGTTTATTTGCAGTTTGATTTATCCTTTACTGTTTTTATAGATTTGTGAATCAGCGTTGATTGATTAACAGGCAATGGGCATCTAGCATCCATACAAAGGCTGAAAGTTTTTGCTGTTAAATTGTGAGGCAGGGAATTCATGTTGGGTTCCTTTTTTTGTTCCTTATTTACACCTTCTTGTTGTTTGCATTATCTTTGAGTTTCCGCTCTTTTAAAATAAAAAAATGCTAGCCTGTTGCAATGTAGCATAATAGTAATAATTCAATACAAATGCTTGTTATGTTGAGTGTTTGAAATCCAAGCAAACCATCACTGTAATATTATTATGGTTCATAACTTTTGGTAAAACTATCTGTTTTAGTCATATTCCTTTGCAAGTTGCTCTTTCTGATGCTATCTGTTCTCTGCAGAATGTAACATATCTAGTGGCAGTCATGATGTAAATTATTCACACAGAAGAAAAACACCAATCAATCATGCAGAGCACTGCTTGACCTCAATGAAGCTCTCCCTGATGAATCATCCATTATTATACCTGCTACAATTGGTCATCCCTCACCTTCAGAGAGCTCATCAGGTCATGGCCGGTCGGTTTCAGTTGAGTCCCATTTCCACTTTCAGCCTGTCACAACCTTTTTAGGAATACAGAGCAGCACATGTTCAAAAGAGACTCCTTCCTTGGTGCAAGATAATGCGCTTTATTTTGGTTCAATGAATTCTCAGGATGGGAGTTCTAATGTACCTTCTCCAGGCTGCCAAATTTCAGTGGCTGGCAGCTCACAGACTTCTACAGAAACTGCAAAGTTGACAAAGAGTAATTCAATTCCCGGTGGAACCTTATCTCTATTAACTCCTGTATCCCAATTACAGTGCCAGGAAGAACTTCGTGGAGAAGCAGAGATACCTTCATGTCAAATGACTGAAATGAGTGTTGAGAAGGGAGGCCCTACTGGCTTGAGTGATGGAAGCGCAATTTTGTCTTCATCCCTTCCAAATGGCTCTGTATATGATGGCAGCCAAAGAGCATTCTCAGATGTGAATCATGGAAATGCAGTGGACGACAATCTAAATTCTTCAGTTGACAGCATGGAAGCAGATTTGGGGTCTGAGAAAGCAAAACTCGATAGCTGCAAAGAAGATTCATTATCACCAAACCCATCCAGAATCCAAGTTGCAGGAACAGTAACGGGACATTCAAACTCCTCCCATGATTATGATCAATGTGTGACAGGTGTACTTGATGCACAAAATCTGGTCCTATCAACTACCGAAGACTCATCCGCATTCGTACAAGATGAGATGGAGGAGCAGTTGCAAGAAGAAGCTCCAAAAGTAGATCCTGCTGTTACAGGGGCAGCTGAAATGCTCATCCAACTCCTGTTGGCCAAATCACCAAGCTCTTCAAATTGTTTCACAGATGTAAAGCATGGATCCTTGGAAGCACAGATGAACTGAGTGACGACTCTTCTGACTCTTACGAGTCTATTGTACTGGGGCTACCTGAAAGTCAGGTCGATGATTATACTCAGCAGTGGGTGTAATTGTGAAGGAATCGGGGAATGAAAAATGCAGCTCGAGACCTAGGAGGGCAAGGAAACAGAGGGACTTTCAGCGAGAAATATTGCCTAGTCTGGTGTCCCTTTCCAGGCATGAAATCTGTGAGGACCTGCATTTCATGCTGGCAGTCGATGGATTGAATGAGTCGAGGAGGAGCAGTCAGAGGAAGGCCGGTGAACATAAATGGTGCATACCGCGAGGAGGAGGCGAACGAGGACTTATTATGGTGTGCACAGGGACTAAATGGTTATATACATATATATTTTTTTAAATTTGACAGATTCAGATTTTCAGTTTGAGGGATATACATCAGAGAGTAGCTTGGAGGTGGATATTTTTTTAATTCGTAGTATGGTCATTGATTTTTTTTTTTTTTTTTTGGGGGGGGGGGGGGGGGGGGGGGGGGTGGGTGGGTGGGTGCAAGAAGAAATATCAGATTAATGTTTCAACAGGATGGATTCTGAGAGCTGAATTAGCGAGTTGGACGTAGCCAGTCTCATTCGTGCATATATATTGAGATATATTAGTATATTTTTTCTTTAAAAAAATAAAAAATAAATTTACAGCTGTCTAGACACTGTGATAGCGCACGTAGAACTATGAAATGGACTGAGTGTATCAACGCTCCTATTCTTCTGTGTATTCATCTATTAAACAGTCTATTATTCTGTGTATTCAGCAGGCCCATGAGCCTACTGTTAACAATCTCACTAACACTGGACAACGCTTTGATATTACAGTAAATATACTCCTATACTTTCCACCAAAAGAAAACAGGAAATCATAATTAATCCCTCTCAAATGAGAAGATTTAATGAGACCCAAAATAGATAGAAAAAAAAACAGTACATACTGTGATCATATATGAAAGAATTTCTTTGAGGAGCCTAAAGAAGGTTGTTGAGCCTTGCGAATTCCTTCAAACACTTATTTGCATGAAAATCACCCATATTTAATTGTGACTGTAGTATTTCAGTAAGACCATGCAAAACAACATCAATAGTTAGTATCAGTGGGTTTGCCGAAGAAGCCAGCAGAACCACCCTTATTAGACAAACTTTTCAGGGATTGCTTATATACAATTTGTGATCCTGCTAGTGCTGTCATCTCATTTTACTGACATTGTTTTCGAGATCCCTATTCCTCCTGCATCTTTTAGCTGCTATGCATAGCGAGTCTCGGTCAGAATATGTGGTCGTGTCGGTTGGGGGTGGGTGGGTGGGTGGGTGCAAGAAGAAATATCAGATTAATGTTTCAACAGGATGGATTCTGAGAGCTGAATTAGCGAGTTGGACGTAGCCAGTCTCATTCGTGCATATATATTGAGATATATTAGTATATTTTTTCTTTAAAAAAATAAAAAATAAATTTACAGCTGTCTAGACACTGTGATAGCGCACGTAGAACTATGAAATGGACTGAGTGTATCAACGCTCCTATTCTTCTGTGTATTCATCTATTAAACAGTCTATTATTCTGTGTATTCAGCAGGCCCATGAGCCTACTGTTAACAATCTCACTAACACTGGACAACGCTTTGATATTACAGTAAATATACTCCTATACTTTCCACCAAAAGAAAACAGGAAATCATAATTAATCCCTCTCAAATGAGAAGATTTAATGAGACCCAAAATAGATAGAAAAAAAAAACAGTACATACTGTGATCATATATGAAAGAATTTCTTTGAGGAGCCTAAAGAAGGTTGTTGAGCCTTGCGAATTCCTTCAAACACTTATTTGCATGAAAATCACCCATATTTAATTGTGACTGTAGTATTTCAGTAAGACCATGCAAAACAACATCAATAGTTAGTATCAGTGGGTTTGCCGAAGAAGCCAGCAGAACCACCCTTATTAGACAAACTTTTCAGGGATTGCTTATATACAATTTGTGATCCTGCTAGTGCTGTCATCTCATTTTACTGACATTGTTTTCGAGATCCCTATTCCTCCTGCATCTTTTAGCTGCTATGCATAGCGAGTCTCGGTCAGAATATGTGGTCGTGTCGGTTTACATGTAAAATTGTGACTTGTTCTTCTATCCATTTTTTACCTGGATGGCTTCATTCCATGATATCTGTCACTTGTTTTGCATGTTTAATAGAAGTATATATGAGTATGTAATGCTTGTAGAACTAGATATTTATCTTAAAAAAATGGGCAGAAACAAACTGTTGTTGGCATTCAAATACCATTTATCAGTGTATATTTCCCCATAGCCTATTCTCTGTTGTCAGTCTCCCATTTGTTTCTAATATTTGTTTGCCTTATCTTTGGATATTTAAAGACTCTTAAAGAAAATTTAAGATTGTGACATTGTTATTGACTCATGGAGTAGAAATGGTTATACTGAAATTGTCCTTCATTATATTATATCTTGAATGAATCTAGCAATCCTTGCATTTTCCTGCAGCATGAGTAATAATCACTTCTGACATGTCATCTGGGCAACAATGCCCCTTCTAACTTGAGGTTTTTTTTTTTGAAAATTTTTAGAATTTTTGAAAATTTTAACTGCAGTTATAAGGAGGTTAAAATGGATGAGGAATTGATAAAGGAGCATAAGGAAAATAGAGCTGTGAAACCTCCTGCATTAATCCACCTACATCTGCTACTATATCAATATACATTATTCAAGAACCATCTCATACTTGTATTTATCAGCAAGTAACAGCATGAGGACAGATTATGTGTATGGAGAAGACAAATAAAGAGATTTTGCAAAGCATGGCTATGAATACACACAACAAAAGAAAAGAAAATTATACAATCTGTTCTGAAAAAATTAAGAATGAACTGCTAATATTGAAATGGTGACAAAATTACTTCAACCCATTCTGTAGTGGAGGGATAACATAAAATGACATTTCCCCATTGCTCCAATATGATAAATTACATTAAGCAAAAGAATCAGTAGGAAGAAAGAGGCTGTAAGAGAATGTAAAAGGGAAACCCATACTTATCCAGCTTATAAAGATTAGCCATTCAATTAGTTGTTAAAAAATCTAAATTACATTAAGTTACTGAAAAAGTATCCTTTAAAAAATTAATAATGGTTAAAAGAAGCCAGCTCCATTCACCTTCCTAGACTTGGGTCCACTGAAAGAGCTGAGATCACAGAACTGCAACTATGGAATAATTCTGAGGTGTGAGGCTCTCATGATAGCATTCACTCACCTCTTAATGGATACATATAAGTACAATCATTTCCCAACTCCTCAAATAACTTAAAGCCAACCATTCATCTCACTGATGCAAGAAGAGCACTTAAAATGTGACTTATCCTTTGTTGCAAAATATGTTGATGTTGTTCGATAATTTCAAACACTTATTACACGGCCTGATGCAGTGTGATTATTCAACTCCCATTCTTCACTTGCTACAGTCTGCAACAGTCGCTTAACTTCTTCTACATAAACTGTTCCCTGAAAACAACGTAGCATGGTAGAGCATGTAGCTGGCTCAAGCTTGATTCCCTTATGCACCACTTCAAGGAGTAAATTCAATGCATCATGATACTCGGCCTTTCCACAGAGAGCTTCGATTAAAGGGTTGTATGCACTGATGAGGAAAGGCATGCCCTTGTCACGAACCTCATCCCTCAACTTAAGAGCCTCTGTCAAGTTTCCTTCTCTACAGTATGCATAGATCATCACACTATATGTGAGCTCATCAGGGATTATGCCCTTCTCAGTCATTACTTGAAACAATCTAACAGCCTCCACCACGTTTCCTTTCTTGCTGTATCCATAGATAAGTGATGTATAAGTGAGCACATTCGGCAATATATTCCTCTCCTGCATCTCTAAGAATAGCTGGCTCGCCACCTCCATATTTCCTTTCTTGCTGTGCCCATCGATCAAGGTACTATAGGTCACATGGTCGGGCATGACCTGCTTTTTATCTAACATATCTTTCAGCAACTGCTCTGCCTCCCGCAGCTTCCCCAGATTGCAGAGACCATGGATCAGTGTATTGAAAGAAATTGTAGTCGCAATGCCCTTTGAAACCATTTCACAGAACAGTTCTATGGCTCTGTTCAAGTCCCCCACCTTGCAGCATCCATCAAGGAGAATATTGTAAATGAAACTACCCGCTGGAAGCCCATAGATCGACATCTTATCAAACAACATGAAAGCCTCGGATATTTTTTTCGATTTACAATAACCATCAATCATTATACTGTAAGTCACCTCATTTGGTACCGGGCCCTTCTCTATGATGCTGGCAAACAATTCTCTCGCCTTATCAACATCACCCGACTTGCACAAACCTTCAATCAAAGCATTGTATATAACAATACTTGGTTCTAAACCTTTCTCGTTCATCTTCTCATGAAGTTGAAATGCTCTCTCCAAACTGCCAAGCTTACAGAAACCGGTGATGAGAGCACTATAAATGTACATGTCAGGAAGCAAACCTCGCTCTTGAAGTTCAACAAAAAGCGCAAAAGCCTCCTCCATTTTCCCAACCATTGCAAACCCATGAATAAGCACGCCATATGTCTGAACTTCGGGGCAAATGCCCCTTCCTACCACAGAACGGAACGTGGAAAATGCTTCATCAGTGTTCCCAGCCTTACAGTGCCCATCAATCAAAGTTGTGTAAATAACATTATTTGGCACCAAACCCCGACCAATCATCTCATTGAAAATCTTGCACGCCTTGTGCATTTCCCCGGCCTTGCTATGCCCATGGATAAGAGTCCCATACGTATAAACATTCGGTGCAAGTCCCATTTCTTCCATCCTTTTCAAATACGTCCCTGCCAATTCCATCTTTCCCGCCTTGCATAAGCCGATTATAAGAGTATTATAGCAAAACACATCCGGTTTGACTTTTCTCCCAATCATACTATCTAAAACCCCACACGCCTCTTCAACTCTGCCTTCTCTACAAAATCCCGAGATGAGAGAAGTATATACAACCACATTTGGCTGCAGACCCTTCACGAGCATCTCCTCCACAACACCATTCGCCCGATCCATTTCCCCGCAATGGGAGAGCCCATTGACCACTGCACTATAGGTGAACAAATTGGGCATCACATTCCTCCTCTTCATCTCATCAAGCAAACGGAATGCACCCTCCATATTCTTCTCCCGGCAGTATCCCTCAACGACGAAATTGTAAGTCATGACTTCAGATTTCAAGCCATAGTGAAACATCTCATCAGGAGCTGGTGAGCCTTCTCCACCATCCGCATCTTGCAAACTCCGCGAATCAAATTATTGTAGGTAAACTCATTTGGTCGAACTCCAGAGGCCACCATCTCATCCCTCACTCTGAAAGCCCCCTCCACATCACCTCCCCTCATAAACCCCTCAATGAGAGAAGAGTAAGTATACCCATCCACTTCAAGTCCCTCCTGTGCCATCTCCCTCTTCATCTCAACAGCCTCATCAACCATGCCCACCTTACAAAGTCCGGCGATGAGCGTGTTGTAAGTAACCTCATTTGGCTTACAACCCTTTGAACCCATCTCAAAGAAGACCCTTTTCGCTGAATCCAAGTCCCCGCCTTTACAGTGCGCGCCGATCAAAGTCGTGTAAGTGTACACATCAGGGCCTAATCCAGAGCCAGATATGAACTCACTCACCTCCCAAAAAAGACCCATTGAATTAGTCCTCAACAGGTCCTTCAACATCGCATTGCAGCAACGCAGGCTCGGCGAAAGGCCACTGCCTTTCATCGATAAAACCACGCCTGCGGCCTCCGCCAACAGACCCATCTTCTTAAACGTATTGATCAGCACATCAAACACCACCGGGTCCGACCCTCCGACCTCCGCATAACAACGCGAGATCGAGTCGAGGAGAGACCCGGCTCTCGAAGAGGGGAAGTGGGTCTTGATCATCTGCTCCAGGAGACCGTTAGCGGGGGCGAAAAGCCCCGAATCGCAGAGACGGACGGCCAGGATCGAATAGGAGTCCAGCTTCTGAGGGACACCGCCCATATGCGTCCGCGACCAGTAGAAGAAATCAAGGAGGCGTTTGGGATTCGGCGTTACCTCGTCGTCGGTGCGGGAGGAGATGACGGAGAGGACCGCGTCGGGGTTTAGCTTTGTGGGTACGTCCGAGGAAGCGATGATGGGTCGCCATTGATCCCGTCGCAAGATGTCGCGGATTCGCGCGGCAAGGGCTTCGGTTTCAGTGAGCCTGTTGGGTTCCGGCGCGGTTGTCGTCGCCCTTGTTCGGGTTTTGATGTTTCTGAAGAGGAGAGCGCGTTCGACGGAGCATCGCTTCATCTCTCACCGGCTTTTTTTTGTTTTTTTTTTTTTTTTTTAACTTTCTCGGACTTGTTCTAAGTGGGGACTATATTTACCTCAGCCAAATATCTCAGCCCACCAACCCAAAAAAAAAATTTGGTGGTGGGATTAGGAGAAAAGAGGGGGAAGAAAGAGAGAGAGCGGCTGGATGGAGCACATCGGAGAAGGGGCGCAAGTTGGGGAGAAAGATGGAGAGGGTAAGACACGGCTCTTTCTTTTTCTCTCCATCTCTTTCTCTCCCTTTTTGTCTGTCTCTCTCCCCGGCCACCCTCCCCACCCCCCTCCCCTCTTCTCTCTTTTCATTTCTCTCTCTCCTGCCCCCTCTCAGTTTTAGGCTAAAACTTCCCGCCTCCCTTGTCAGCTTTCCCCCCTTCACCCTCCACTCTCTCCCCCCTCCCCTCTCCCATGTTTCAAACTCCACCAACCAAAATAACTTTGTGGGCGGTTATATTTAGTTTTTTTCTTAGTTCAAGACACAGTCTTATATACCACATATAAATCCACTGAAACATATATATCATTAGATGTTGTATATATCATATTAAGTATTTTTATACACTTACTAAAAATGACGTCATTCAATTCAAAATAGAGCGATGTGCACTTTTTATCAAAGCATATACCTCAATAAATAATGTTTACTATTTTAAAAAAATTGAAAACATGTGAAGTCTGAGTTTTAGTTGGTAAATATGACTGAGTCTAACATTTGGCGCCGATATCCGCACCCTAAGTTACAAAAAACCCACCCTTTTTTTTAAAATAAAAAAAATTATGCACTGTAGCAGTAAACAGAAACTCACCCCGAGATCGACATTCCTTTTGGCGACGGTGGTGAATGATGGTCGCCAGAATTTCCGGCGAGCGTACCACCCCATGTCAGCATTCTCTCTGGCGACAGTATTGAAGTGTGGTCGCCCGAATGCCCATCGAGCTAAAGTAAGAGAGAATAAATTCACATGTTTTCAAGTTTCAAACCAAATAGATAAATTTCACATTTAAACACATATAACATACGGCCATAGTAGCATTTAAAACACATCAAAATATGATGTTAGCTTTTATAACACATCAAAATACGATATTAGCATTCCATAACGAATCATTCATATGATTACACTACAAAATACATGTACAAATTATTTTTATGTTTATGTTTATTTTTTTTAAAAAGGAGTAATTTTTTTTTATTGGATATGTTATTTATTTTTATATATAGTCACATGAATGATTGTGGAATTTGAACATGTATTTTGTTGTGTAGTCACGTGAATGGTTGGTTATAGAAAGCGAACGTCATATTTTGATGTGTTTGAAATGTTATTATGACTGTCTATTATATGTGTTTAAATGTGAAATT
The DNA here is from genome assembly GCA_030737845.1 of Acorus calamus. Lineage (NCBI taxonomy): Eukaryota > Viridiplantae > Streptophyta > Magnoliopsida > Acorales > Acoraceae > Acorus > Acorus calamus. The sequence goes on along the minus strand of CM060868.1, from coordinate 4,514,360 downwards.
TATCTATTTGGTTTGAAACTTGTAAAAATTTGAATTTATTCTCTCTCACACTTCAACACCGTTGCCAGAAGGAATGCTGACCTGAGTTAGTACACTCGCCGGAACCTCTGGCGACCATCATTCACCACTGTCGCCAGAGAGAATATCGACCTCGGAGTGGGTTTCCGTTTACTGCTACAGTACATAAAAAAATTTAAAAAAGGGTGGGTTTCTTATAACTCGAGGTGCAGATATCGGCGCCCCTAACATTTTTCAATAACTTTTTGTTGGTGGGATTGAGATATTTGGTTGAGGGGAATAAACTTCTTATTTTAAAACAGGTTGTTTATTATAATTTGTAAGTCTGATATTTAAGTTCGGCTCAGCCTAAGATCAGGCTGAATACATAAAGTCCATGTTTGATAAGAGAATAAGAGAGGCATAGAAAATAATAAGACAAAAAAAAAATTTATTTGCAAGGAATAAAAGAATATATCTATGACAGAACATGTAAAAATAAATTGGTATTTGTATTTCAAGACCCTTTATAATTATGTTATTCTATCAAATCCAATCCACTGGTATAAAAGACTCACACTAGAGGGAATGCCGACCTCGGGGTGGGTTTCCGTTTACTGCTACAATACATAAAAAAAATTTTAAAAAGGGTGGGTTTCTTGTAACTCGGGGTGCGGATATCGACGCCCCTAACATTTCCAATAACTTATTGTTGGTGGGATTGAGATATTTGGTTGAGGGGAATAAACTTCTTATTTTAAAACAGGTTGTTCATTATAATTTGTAAGTCTGATATTTAAGTTCGGCTCAGCCTAAGATCAGGCTGAATACATAAAGTCCATGTTTGGATGAGAGAATAAGAGAGGAATAGAGAATAATAAGACAAAAAAAAAAATTTATTTTAAAAAAATAAAAGAGTATATCTATGACAGAACATGTAAAAAGAAATTGGTATTTGTATTTTAAGACCCTCTAGAATTTTGTTATTCAAATCCAATCCATTGGTGTAAAAGACTCACATGTCAAATCACATTATCGGACCAACATGTCAAATTTTTTTCTTTTTATAAATCTCTATTCACATCTTATTCACTTATTATCCACAACTTATTCATTATCAATCAAACAACAAAAACATCTTTATTAATTATCTCAATAAGAATAATTAAAAACACAATCAAACAAAAAATAACTTACTATTTAATTATACTAAAAATAGTTATCTATTCCAGTTTATGCCACCAACCATATAGAACATAATGACAAAAATTGGAGAAGTGAAAAACCAAATCACTCACAAGAAAAATCAAACTGATATATAAAAGATGTTGTAGCGAACTTTCAAGACTCTCTCAACACAAGTTCTCCGGGATAACAAATCAATAATGATAGTAAAAAGCGATGGGAAGTCGAATAACAAGTGTTTTATAGAGACAATCTCGATCACTCATGCTGTAGCAGTTTCGCAGTGCAAAAAATCTCTTGAGCACAATTTTCCTCGTATTCTTTTCTCCTCCCTGCATTTGTACTTTCATATCAGTTCCAGGTGCCCCTGAATGAACTTGTACAAGTGATGGCCACAGTTATTTTTAACCATCCACATAAATATTTTTAGTTCATTGTAATATGGATACACCTCTAATCACACATGATTCTCCATCCATTGTCTCTTGTGTTCCCTCTCCACGGATTCAAGCCGACCGACCGCACCAGGATCCTCCATGGTATCGCGTCTCTTTGCCGGAGGATAGCCCGGATGACCGAATTCATGCCTTTGTTCATGTTTACTATACTCCAGACTTACCGCCCTCCTCTTCCGACCACCAGTCCCCGGCGAATGGAGATGCTGCTGCTCCCCGGGAGTCCCAAAAGAGGACAGCTCCCCTTCTTCGGCGTTGTTATCCAGACCACTTTCATAACTCTTCTGAGGCTTGGAAGAAGACCAGCTCTGCCTCCTCTCCTGCTTTATCTTCTCATTCTCCGCCGCCAATTCAACTCCGCTTTCGAGCTCCCTCTCGATGATATCATCAAAATCCAGCGCATCAACCTTCCTCGGGACTTCGCCTCGAGATTGTCGGCGCTTCTCCAGAGCAGCCTTCACCTTGTCTTTGTCAATCTTCTTTATAGCATCGACAGGAGAGTACCCCTTGGGGGCGTCCATGTGGGTGGTGCTCCGGATGTTGGCCGTGGGCCCAGACTTGAATGAATGCCCATCGTCTTTCCATTCCTTTTCTTCCGTGGTCTCTCCCATGTCGATATTGCAAGGATCGTCTTGCACCTGGTCTGGAATTACGTGGGGCCTGTGCGAGGCTTCCATCTCGAGGTACTGTCGGTCCTTGTTCACACCATCAGTCCTGTGGTCCCAATGATCCGGGTTTTGGCTCTGCGTAATTCTGTGAGGTCCGGTCTGCTTTCCAAGGTGTGATTGCTCAGCCACGGGTCGAGACGGCGGCGGTGGCGGTGTGGAGGGACCATATTTGGCGGAAGTGTGACCTGATGACCCTTGAGTGTATCCATTTATGGTAGTGGATTCTTCCTTTGCTGTGAGCCGGTGAGAAGACCCTGCTCCACCACTCCCCTCGGCTTCGTTTCCATTGGAAACTGGCGCTGCTCGGTTTTGCTCGTACAATTCCAACATTTGATTGCTTACTTCTGCATGCAAAAAATTAAATAGACATAAATAAAAGGCCACTGCAATCAGGTGACAATCTCAGCAGCTAAGCTGCTCCGTGTGTGCGACTTCCGAAAGTGGAAATCCTTGAAAAGGATATGAACCTTCCAACTGCCTTGGGGTCACATCAAACTCTTGCCACCAGACCTTCTCACCATCAGACGGTAGCTTCACTTTCAGAAACTTGGCAGCCAGGAAGATTGCTCCTGCTGCAATATGGTGGGGCTTAAATTGCAGGCAGAGTGAGGTCCGGAGCCTGCATTATAGCCCTTTCCAGTGTGTAATAAATACACATAATTGGGAACTGGAAATTGGGAAACACAACAAAATGAAGCTGTGGCATACCCATCATTGACGAAATTCCATGCAACTTGCGCAAGCGCATTCTGGGCAACCTTGAATTTCTTTATTGCTTCTACAAGAGGTTTATATGGATGATGGACATTAAGGTCAAAACCAAGCGTTGCAAGGACAACCCGCTCACCAAGTAGAATCAATTCTTTCTGTTGTTCATATACATCCTGCAAATTGGAATTTCAACAAGGCAATCATTAACCATAGGAAAAGATTGCAACATAATTTTTTAAAGGCATACATGCAAAGATGAAATCCAGAACTATTATATATCTGATAGCCAATATGAGGCATGAAAGATTGACAACAACATACACAATCTGATAGCTACCTTCTGCTTTATTTTCTGAGAAGCAGTAGGATCCTTCTTATGAATAATTTCATAAGAAACAAGGATAACATCTTTAAGGGGACGAGGAGTTTCCTCAACCTTTCCTGCCAGGAACATGCACACCGTCGCTATGGTCTGCAGAGCATAACAGAAAGAAAATATCAATGCCAATTCAAGCGTGATATCATGAAACAAATGTTCTCTATAAACATAAAAAAGGAGACAAGGGATCTCCAAACATTAAAAAGGAGAAAGATAAGAAAAGAGAAAAGGATGTAAAAGAGACCTCACCCTTACAACAACCCATGTCCTTATAATATAACATCCATTCCCAATGGTGTCCCATACTGCTTTAATGCAATTCCTCGTCAAGTATCACGATCAAGTATCAACCATGCTCAACATAGTGATGTTATCATCATACTAGTTATGGAGATCTCTCGCCTTCTTTTGTTCAAAGGGGTCGCTTTAATTAATATAATTACTCCTACCTTCTTATCTCAAATATAATAAAAACCACCCTCCCCCTTCTCCCCCATCTCAGTGACTGCATTATAATCAGAGCATGCAAGCATCAAAATCCTCTCTTCTCTATAATATATCACTTGTAAAATATAACATCCATTCCCAATGGTGTCCCATGATGCTTGAATGCAATTCCTCGCCAAGTATCATGATCAACCATGCTCGACATAGTGATGTTATCATCATACAAGTTATGGAGATCTCTCACCTTCTTTTGTTCAAAGGGTAGCTTTAGTTAATATAATTACTCCTACCTTCTTATCTCAAATATTATAAAAACCGCCCTCCCCCCTTCTCCCCCACCTCTGTGACTACATTGAAATCAGAGCATGCAAGCATCAAAATCCTCTCTTCTCCGTAATTTAACTCTCCCCCTCCCAATAACCATTCCAAGCAAACCAAGAAAGCTACTTTCATAGTGATTTTCTTTGAAAGAATAGGGCTCCAAAGACAGGAAATGAGGACTGGGAAGTATTTAAGGGAAATCCTTTCCCTTATATTATTGGAAACTTCATCAACTGGGATTAGGAGGTTTCTTGTTTTGAGGGGGATTAAATCGAACAAGTTGTAAAACTTCGCTCTAAGAAGAAGCATAGCGGGCAAAGTTACAAGGTTCTCATGGGGAAGTGACTATGGAGATTGCTGAATGAACCAGAAGATTTGCAGGTAAAGGCAATTAAGGAGAAACATTACAAAAGGTCTGGAAATTTTGATTTCATTCCCAACTCCATGATTAAGCTCTCAGATTCTTCAAGCAATATTTTAAAGTGAACAAAGGCGTGATTGTTCAGTTCTGGATGTGGAATTGGCTGGAGGGAGAACTCCTAATTGTTCAGTTCTGGATGTGTAATTGGCTGGCAGCTAGAAGTGTCAAAGTGGATCATGCATTTGAAAGAGGGGAGGCAATGGAGACTAATGCCCACAAATGAGAAGAATTCTAAAAGAGGAAGCAATTGAGGAGAAAGAGAAGTTCTCGGGAGTCTGCAGGAGGTGAAACTAACAGAAGGAAGCAATGACCATGGGTACTGGAGGGCAAAGGATTCTTAATCAAGCCCCCTTCTACAGTGTCCTACTGGACATGAGGTAGCTGGGTGCAGAACAACAGCTAATAAGATCAAGGAGATCTGGATGATAATTTGCCTCTGAAAATCCAAGTCTACACGTCGCTTGCTTTTCTGTAAAAGGTTCTAACAAAGGAGAAAAAATAAATGGGACCAAAAAGGTGATATTCCGTGCAAGTTGTGCTTTGGAAACACACCCTAGATCATTTTTGCCCACTCAATGCCCCTTAGTCGATAAAGGAGGAAAAAATTCGATACCTTTAGAAAAATGCAGGACAGATTTTAATCTATCACAAGTATGAGGATTTTTTTTTTCCACAACTTTAAACCAATAAAGAAAGAAAACAAAACAACAAAACTAAAGTTAAATCAATAGATTCTCCATGAGGTGTGCTAGAACATTTGGACTAGGAATGACAAAATATTTCAAGGAAGTAGGGGTGCAACTTGGACCCAACCCGACATTTGGGTAAGTTTGGGTTGGGGTTTTAGAGTTCGGATTCAACCCGAACCGAAACCGAGCACCCGAACCTAATTTGGGTTAGGCTTGGATCAAGGGTTCAAAGAACCTAAACCCAACCCGAACCCGGACTAACCGAGCAGGGATTGATAAATTTAAAAGTTGTCATATTTTAATTTTTTTATCTGTGAAATAATTTGAATTGTCCAATTTATTTTGACCTAAAATCTATCACTTCTATAGTTCATCTCTTTATTCTTTAAATAAAAATGTTCGTCATTTTCATCTTTCTTATTTTTTTCGTGCATAACATTCTCTTACAAAGATTTAATTGTATAAAATAACACATTTTTTTAGTCAAACTTGAACGCAACCCGACTGGTTGGGTTCAAGTTGAGCTTCTCAAGTTTGAGGGTGGGGTTGGGTTAGGCTTCCTTCAACTTCGATGGGTTCAGATTGATCTTCAACTTAATCCAACCCACCCAAGTTGCACCCCTACAAGGAAGGCCGTTTTTCATATAAAACAGATGGAAATGTCCACTAGGATGACTTGGAGCATGGGGAAAGTACAATAGTGGAGGCTTCTACTATCATGTTGCACAAAAATGGGGATCTTATAATTAAATAACCCTTGGGAGTGGCTATAATTTGTTTTTATCATCTTGATAAAATACTTTGGATCCTCTCTTCTTTTAAAGATATGGTGGTTGTATAATCAAACTATATTAATAAAATGGTAAACACCAAATACAAATACAAAAAGTAACAAATGTCTCCTCTAACCATAAAACCCACGGCCCTAAAATATAGTAGAAAAGAAAGTGCCCAAGAAAACATACAATGCTACTCCAATGTTTACAATCTCAGTCCAAATACAGTGTACAATATAAGATTCAAGACCTCAAGTTCCCAATCACCATATCCCATGCATTTTCCACAATACATTGCCTCTGCAGAAATGTCATCCCATTCCCTGTGACCCAAATGTTCAACAAACTCCACAAGATATGGGTTGGAACAAAATTTCCTTTGGCGATTGTCTCCCTTCTGATCCTTCTTGTGAAAGAATTTCCACATCTACCGGTCTAGGGTAAACTAATCCCTTCCCCAAAAGCAATACTATTGTGAAAGAAAGTAATAAGGAGATACGTCACAACACACACTGAAGGTCCCAAACTTGAGACCAAACGTTCATGTTGCTTCAGTTAAGATTTTATTTATGCAAACAAGCCATATGAAGTCTATTATCCAAGGTTATTCCGCATACAGCAGCCATTGATTGGAGCAAAAGCTAACAAGTGAGTCGAGTCTTAATAGCGGCTACTTTGCGGAAAAATTCCTAAAGGTTATTACACCCAGAAACTCACCTCCCAGTATCCTGACACATCACATGCGGGATCACTCTACATGATGGGCCCTTTTAAGCAAACCATACAAAGGTTTAAATCTTCAGAAAAAAATCTACCCTCATCTGCTTTCTCCTGGATATATTATTTAATATAACAAGTGGTGCACATCCCTTAACTTTCAATGGGATTTTGGGACCCCAAACTAAGTGTACATTCCCACAGAAACCATGGAGCACCTTTTCTGAAAATGCTTGATTGCAGGAAGATTGTGGATTGGGATGGAGGTAGTGGTTGGTTTGGAAAGCTGACTTTATAGACCTGGAGGGCCTATGGAAGGCTGGTAAATATCTGAAGAAGAGAAGGGATAAAAGCAACAAATCATTGCTCCTCCAGGGTGTTGGGCACTTTGGTTGATGCAGAACGGCCTAGGTTCTAAGACTGCAACACAAACCCTTATTTTGAAAATTATTGTACGCTTAGTTTTATCAAAGCCTGGGCCAAACATTCTAGCGGGTGCAGATGGTAGGCATGTTCCATGAGAGGTTGATTTTTGAGGATTGACATTGGGGAGGGTGCTGCTCTAGATAGCAGTTCTGGTTTCTGAGATGTTCCCTCCTGAGTTTGTTGTCCCAGGGTCTAGTGTTAGTAGTCTTCTTGGTTACTAACCTTTTTTTTGTAAATTAAAAATTTCCTTATGTTTGGATTTACAATCTTCACTTTTCTTTTATTTCAACCTTCCTGAGTTTGCTCAATTACCCAGATGAAGAGGGGTTTTTTTTTATCACAACACAGATGAAGAGGTTGACCATACACAGAACAGTAATCAATGACATAAGAACATTTTAAAATCAATCTAATATATATATTGTATTTTTCAGCAAATTCCTTGCATCCTTAATTTCATAAAGGAACTAACTAACCTATGAAGCATCCACTTTCTTACAATTGCAATAAGAACATCAATATGTGGCAACCATCTATGTAACAGAATAAATAAGTTAATGCTTCCTGCTATTCCAAAAAAAAATACAACTGACCAGATTTCTTTCACATGATATCAACCTATTTAATTTTCAGTTATGACATGCACAAAACCAAAAAGATCTACCGAATATCATCCATATTAAAGATGAAAAAATATGAAAAGCATAGTTAATTTTGGGGAAAAGGGGGGATTTAAACAACACAAACTCACCCTCCTGTCATTCTTTGCATGGGATTGCCGAAGGAAAAACCTATGACAAAATATTATTGCAGTAGCTATTGTTACCTGAGGTCTGCAGCAAGAAAAAATTGCCATAAGTCATCACCGTTATGCGATTAATAGCAATAGAACACTTGAAAAGTCGGATTATATGAAAAATTAAGTACAATAATATAGATTATGAAGGATTTTGGCAGATCCATCTGAAAAATAACAGAGTAATAGAGCGAACAACAGCAAATATCATCTGCAAAAACCATTTTTACTGACGAAAATAAAATTAAAACAATACATTTTCTTACATCATGTAAAAGTACATAACTATGAGAAACAGCATATAAAGAAACAAGAGGCAACCACTTTCTTCATAAGAATTAGAATTCAAGCATTTTTAACCACATAATTAGTACTCATACAAAATTGGTAGAATCAAGAGATCATATAATCTTCAAATGCCCCTTTAGAGCTCGGATTTGGGAGAAGGTGGGCTTGTCCCTCGAAACAAGATCTCTTTTGGTGATCTCGATAGCACGTGGAGATGGTTCAAGAAGAGAAGCAATCGAAGTGACCTTGCAAAATTCCAATAGCTTGTTCCCATGCAGTGTGTTGGGGCGTATAAATCATGCACAACAATGATTTGTCAGCACAAAAGGTTCTATTTTGAGAACACCTGCGGAAGAGAACTTCACTTCTTCAGAGTTGAAGCTGGATCATTATGCTATTGGGAGTGGAGATGGCATCCACTATAATGGGTAATTTGTGGTTCAGTTATAAGGGGAAGAATTAAATATTGTGGGCATTCTTCCATTTTGTGAGGAATTGTCCTAGTTCTTTTTTCCCTTTCCTATTCTTTGATTCAGAGATCCCTTGTCTCCTTCTATTCGATCTACTTTCATTAATAAGATGGCTCCAATCCTCATTCAAAAAAAAAAAAGATCACAACAATGCAAATTTCTTCTTTAAAACAGATGTTATATTAATGGATTAACATGCCATGCAAGCTTTTAGTCAATCATAAGCAACATTGTTGCAAATATTTTTTGCAAGAAAACCTATCTACAACTATTTAGATAAGCTTTTGAATGGATCTTCTCAAGAAAATTCTTCTGATTCTGTCATGCGCCAAAACCCATCTACAATTATTTAGACAAGCTTTTTGCATGGATCCACTCAAGAAAATTCTCATGATTCTATCACGCTCCACCCATACCAAACATGAATGCAACATGGAGGATTAATTTGCTACCGTTCCCTTTATTTATTAAGATCTCTCATAAACTTGATTCCCATTAAATTAAATATTCCAGCAACAGTAGCATCAAGCAATATTTTTCAATCCAGCAGCAACATTTCCTTCATTTCTAGAAAGTTGATGCCTCCACTCAGTTGTTTATTTCAATATATGGAGCGCCTGGCTCAAATTTTCAAGAAGGTCATGTAAAGAATCTTTTTTTTCTTATGAGTCAAAAACTTGAATGATCATAAAAAAGTGAAAAACTTCCCTCAAACATTAAAAAGGGGGGAAAAAACAAGTACGGTTAAAAACAAGAATATAAAAAGGAAAAACAGATATATGTGAGCAAAGTGGGGAGCTCTTACACTTTTAGCCTCATGCCCAAATCTTGAAGAAATGTACAGTATGATTTCCGAAGATAAGCCTCTTTCTTTAGATCAATACCATCTTTTCTAGATGGGGAATTTTCTTCGATATCCTTTCTGCTAAGATACCAAGTAGAACCAATACGATCAACTTCCTCATGCTTGTCATGAGAATAACCATATGATCCACTTTCTACCATTGAATGGTGTGAAGAATCCCCTGGCATTAATCCAGCCATATGAATCTCCTTTCTAAAAATGTGATACAAATCAGTCCTTCAAAATGCAAAAGCACCTCTTGGGATTGGATATATATTTATAAACAGGAAATATTGCGAATTCAAGAGCTTCCTGCAAATAGCAAGCAAATCAGTTAAATAAGTCATGTAAATACAATGATGACAGCTGTCTCAAAATATGCTTGCTTAGACAATTATATTATGATAGTCTAACATACACTACATAAAAAATATAATATAATCGTTACCAGTGAGCCACGCGTCCTTCCAAAAACGGAGTTGTTCCATTTCCCCCCATGAATTTCCATAAGAGTTCGGTTCCAGGTGAGAGAGTTGGGAAATAGCCATGAGGAACTATTCAATCCCACGTCCAATATGCAAACAGCACAATTGCCCTCCATGACAGATCATCAGAAAACATGTTTTGGATCTAATTCATACTAAGAGGTTGTGAATTGTTCTCAAAACATGTTAAAAATTGGTTTCAGGACTGTGAATAGAAGAGCTCGGATCTGGA